>OX155980.1:7167031-7744163 GCA_944548615.1 Micropterix aruncella
TTTGGTTTGGTGTTTAGGATTCATATATGTATAATTTCCGTTGTTTTATTCCACCATAGCTTCTAAACGCTTGAACCGATTTAGACGTGTGTAATATTGATAGAATCGTCATGTAGTCCCAAGTGTCATATGGTACATTAACTGTCCAAATATCAAGTAAGTAGTTCTCTAAATGTCTAAATGTCAATAAATTAACATAAATAATCGTCTATAGTGTCAAATGAAAGGTCTGATTGAGTACATTTCAGAAATATACATATGTATATTTAGATGGAGAAATACATAAACCACAAATATTTTACAAAAAAAAACCGTAATAAAAATAAGTATAAATATAATAGTTCACTTTCTGCAACAGCAGTCGTGTTTTTATATATTTTTTTAAATATATTTACTTGTTTAATGATCTTCTAGGCTCTTGTCAAGTTTAGTTACCACACCAGAGCGGTGCGGCCGGATCAGCCCCAGAAACCTGGAGACTGCTTCTAGTTTTGATCGACTTCGCAGAATTTTTCTGGGTTGGCAGATCTCTAAATTCAGTCGCTGCACTCCTCTTTCTATTGTAAATTCATGTGGACCACTGCCAAACCGTTTATTGTGGTTTTATTCAGTCCGGATCAGTTTTAGTTTTATTAAGTGTAAATACTTAAGTAAACGTACTTTGGAACTATCAACTGCTACGGACGAACCCGCCACCCAAAGAAGGTATGTATAACGATATGTAGTCATTCTTTAAACCGTGGCGTGAATTCAGACTTGGAAACAATACAGTGCACTGTCTACAGTTATATTTAAGGAGCTAATGGGCCCATGTATATATATTTAGGGAGCTAATGGGCCCATGCTGGGTTGGCCACGAAGACCTATTCTGCTCGGGGTCAGTCACACTCACGGGTCAACACCCATCCGACGGCCTCCACGCATGAGGTGCGAACCTGGGTAGGACTTTGGCCTTGGTCAGTTTCCCCTGGGAATCAAACCTCTGGCGCTCCTGGAAGGTCTGCGCACCGTGCGGCGTAAGCCAATCGATTGTGCACTCTGACTAACAGTCGGGGGAGTCTGGAAGCTGTACTGTTTCCTATAGAGAGGGGGGGTTGCGGACCTTACGGCAACTGCTCTTGAAATGACCATCGGCCATCCGATCCCGTGGTCCGCGATAGATTCGGTATACACCGTTTCACCGCTTCGTAAGGGAGAGGACCGCGCAAGCGACTCGGAACCAATCGAGAGACCGGAGAAATCTGGTCGCAATTGGAAGTAAGAGCGCGAGTGTCGGCCCGCCAGGTAACATTACTGGCTATCTCGCGGTTAAGGCGTTGGTCTCTTACGGGTTGTGACGTAGCTAGATGGTGGACTGTTTTGTCCCAAGTCTTCTACGCTCACTGCAGGGAGATAGAACGACTAATCGTTAAAACTTCCTGTGGTGACGGGCTCGCCCGTTGTAGTCGACAACCCAAGTTGTCTACAGTTATATATAGGGTATTTATATTTAATCTGGATACCTTGCATACGAAAACCATTCATCTGCAAAAATACAACACAGTGCAGCTGGAAGGAGTTTTGCATGAACGGCTACCGCTCAACATATGATCGACACTTTTAAGGATTCATACTGCGCTTACGTAAGAAACGAAGGAATGAGGCCACAAAGGTTACACTGAACTTGACATTCGTTCAATTAGCCCTATATTTATGATCGGCATAGAACATACCAAAGCTACGAATACTTAGCTATTCGAGTCGGAATGTAAATGTGACACAATGGTATTCTGGAGCAGAGGCTAAATTAGAGGAGCCCACTTCGAAATTAGCATTGTTTAACCACATAAGCAATTAACGTTTAATTAACAATCGTAATTGCCCAAAACACTCGCGCTAACTGTTCTTGGTGTCATTTGACAAGCGGTCGGACACAACTCGGGGATAGTTAAATAGGTTGATACAAAATTTAATATTAGGAAAATATGGATTACAACGTGTAGATGAAACGTTTTTTTTTCGGGATAACCATAGACAATGAACTGCAATGGGGTCCGGAAATACCAAGGTTAGTTGGTATGCTTAGACAGCTAACTAACGTGGAAACGGCGCGACTGGTCGACTTCAGCTTTATCCATAACATTAATCCATACACTTTATCCATAACATAGCTTCTAACCAGTGTGGTTAGAAGCACACTGTGTGGGTTAAAGTCCACGCTTCTACTCCAAGAGGACTGAGAATATGTAACACCGCACCAGACGGCATCTAGTGGAGAGTTTGAGACTACGGTTGCAGAAGAGTTGGCTCATTTTGATAAACGCAGCTCTAGCTTGTTCGATGCGACATCTGACTTCTACACTATGGTCTTCTTGATCATTCACAATACAGCCAAGGTATTTATATTGGCGAACGGTATTTATATTGTGCACTGATCGACTCAACCCGATTTATACACCTATGCAATTCTGATTCTAAACACCTGTGCAATTCTGTAGTTTCCTTCGAAAAGCTAGTCTTTGAGTCGCAAGACAAAGCTAACACGCACAAAGAGCCGATGGTTTGCAGTGAGGGCGACGCGAAGATGACAGCGTACAGTGGGTTATTTTTGTAATTTATGTTGACAAAATGAATTGGTCGTAATACATGCTAAGACAAGTCAATATATAAAAAAGAATAAAAAACAAGGCTACCGTTACGAAAAGTGAACTATTGTTTTTATAAATATTTTTATTACGGTTTTTTTATGAAACATGTTTGGTTTATGTATTTAACCATATGGATACATATACATTTCCGGAATGTACTCAATCAGACCTTTCATTTGACTCTAAACACGATATATTTATGTAAATTTATTGACATTTTGGATATTTAGACTACTACTTACTTGATATTTTGACAGGTAATATGCTATGTCATCCGTATGAGACTCTGTATGATATAGCGATTCTATTAACACCCCGCACTTCTAAATCGGTTCAAGCATTTAGAAGCTGTAGTGTAATAAAGAAACATAAAACATATATACATGAACCCCGAAAACATTAGGCTCTTTTTTGTTGGGCAGTCGTGTAAAAACTAAACGGTAAGGATCACCAATGAGAAAATATGGAGTCTTGTTTATGGTGAGAAATTCACAAAAGGCAGGGCGGCAAGCAGCGACATCAATGGACATCTGTGTAATGTTATATTTTATTTTAAAATCTTAAGTGAATTTATAACTTTATAAGTTTACTTATCAACGAGCTTCCTGCCTTACCCGAATATGTTACGGCAGAGCCCTCGCATGCGGTCAGTTCCGGTGTCTTCCTGCGTTTAGCCATAATCGTCCAGTTGCAGGAGCGCAGCTTCGCGTCAGGATATGCAAACTGCGCGCATTTTGATTTCTGGATACAGAAGCTGGAACAGCCCCTCCCCCCCCCCTCCCCGTTGATGATCTATCCGTGGTCTAAACGCAAGCCTACCATCCCAGGATATTATATATCCCCATATAACATCCTAGAATGGTGAAAATGCCCGTAGTTACTGTCACTCTGCTGTATCTCGTTTCGCATATTTACATTCGACGGTGTACATTTCACATAGTAGAGAGTTTGAAGCATTCCTTTTTATTTTTCAGGGTTCTTCTTATTTCTATGGCTTCCCAAATCTTTTGATAACATAATGGAATTTTGAAGCCACAATTAATAGCTCGTTCCGCTATCCAATATGTTTCGCAGACCGCAGTTTTTTTTCGTTCCGCGTTTTAAGCGTCTTGACAAGTTTCAGCTGCCGCGGGGTCATTAATCACTTTTTGTCCCACGTAAGTAAACCTATAGATCTAGTCGATTTTAATCACAACGTTGGCATGGAGTAGCATTAAGACCTTTTAGCAAGGGTTCGAGTGAGAAAAAAATATCTTTTGTCTGTATGTAAACCAAATATATTTCAGTTTATAAAAAAAAATATCACATCTCCTTCCATTCCATTCCAAAAAGGGAATTCCTTTTACTTTCACAAAGGCAAGACACCTACGATAAATTATAAAAATCAAAAAGACTCAAACCACAAAAAAAAAAACTTTAAAAAAAATAATCTATCAATAGGTAAAAAAAATGCCAATAATTTTTTTTTCAAAAATGATCATCTAATAAACAATAAGATTTACTAAAACAAACATAAACATACAAGATTTCAGAAAACAAAATACAGAACAAAATTAATTTTACTCGAGAATAAATGTGATAAGTGGTAAAATTATCTTTTAAATTTTAAGACAGCCTTGTCAAAGTCATCAAACTTAAAAAGAGAGCATAAAATCGCTCGACTGTGCGTCTCGACAGTCCCAACCTGAATTATTGAATATCCTATTTTTAACACTTGTATTTATAACACTAGGAGTTGTAGCAAAAATGTCCCACTGTGCTTCGGCCCGGAGTTATGCCTGTAATGGCGAGTGCCCTTCCGGCCTTTGTCTCACCTCTGCGACCGCAGTTGAGTGACGAGCGGCGAAGCACCGAGTGCCGCCTGCTCCGCCACAACCCGACTTTTTCCCAAAGGCCACCGAGGCGACCCGCGGCGTTGCTGGGATGCCGAGCATCGTCACTGCCTCGGAGATTCGCTACTTTGTCGGTAGACAGTGTGCTTTGCAAAAAATATATAATTAATAAAATTACCGGATAGCTCACTCAGGAACCTACCTTCACGAGGCCGATTGATAATTACCTACCTGAAAATACCGACAGATGGCGGTCGTCAAAATAGTCAGATAGTCTAGACTAAATTTGAACAATCGACGAATGCTCTTTATGCAATAAACTTTGTGTTTTGTATATTTTTAAAATAATATTTCAACAAATATGTAGCTATAGCTTTAGAAGGCAGGTATCGCTAAGGCATACAGTGCGTCAAACTAAACCAGAAAAAAAGACTTTACTGAAAAAAAATAATTAGTTTTTTTACAAGAGGAGATATTGTTACATCATATTATTCTACATGAAAAATTAGGTTGATAATAGTGTACAATATTTTTTGACTTAAGCTTTGTTACCGAAAATAATACATTTATATTCCAACTTCAATATTATTATGTTTTCTCAGTGATGAATAAAGTCCTAAATTAAAAAACTTGTATATTAATTTCAACTATTTTTTTTATGTGAAATAGTCTCCTCTAGACACAAAATATATTAAAAATAATTCAAAAGTGATTATTGTAATAGTTTAAAACAGCTTTATTAAAGGATTTTTTAAACCCCAGGTAAAATTAGTGTAGTGTTCATAGTGCTGTATTGCTCAGAATTCACCAGATGCTTCGAGGGTAGGAAGACAGCACAGAATAACAGTGAGTGTGAGTAGGGAGTGGCGGAATTCTGATCACGTAATTAAGGATGTCTATAAAACTATTGATTTTCATCATACACAAACCGAAATCATTTTTTGCATCTTTTGTTCATTTCACATTCTGCTCTAGCGTATTGCCCTGTCTCGTTCACACGGACTAATTTCCGATTTTAGTTCACGAAGAAACGCAATCGAGACGATTACATAAGAACGATGGGTGGACTTTAGTATTGGCTACGCGTACAACCTCAACCCTATTTTTTAGTAATTTTGGGTATTTGGAAGAGACAATAAAAGAGAAAAATACAGTACAATGATAAAATCAATACAAAAATAATACAACTTATCCTAGGAAGGTTGAAGCATAAGCAGGAGGGAAAAGGCAAGAGAAGAGATAAAGAGAAAAAAAGGGATTGATTGTTTTGCAAAATAAAAATGGCTTCTTCATTGATGCTTTAAATAAATATATAAAATATGCATTTTTAATGTAAGATTGGATATGGTTCCACAACCGCGTTCTATGACCTACACTTATTTAACAACTTTATATTTTTACGAATTTACATTATAATTGAAAAAAAAACAAAGTCACAAGCTTCATTGATAGTAATAACTTCCTTGAAAAGTTTCCGAAGTATCTCTCTGGAGCATTGTCTATTTATCAAACGAATATCCCATTTTATAGACCACAATGACGGTTTCAACATGAGCAGCCGTACTTCCTAAGGGTCTTCATAGGCGGAAAGCTTTAAGCAGTCGTGGTAAACTACTCGAGAGCAGTCGTGTTGCGGTCGGCTTCGACTCCAGCACGACTGTTCCAAGCAGTCGGGCTCGACCGCAACGCGACTGCTTCTTTTGCTATAATTGCGCAAACGAGGGCGTCGAAAATGGCGTAGTACGTGTAATTACTATAAAAAGTAGTAGAAAATACTATAAAAAGCGTTTTTTTAGTAATTTTAATAAAAATGTACCTTACAAATTTTTATATAAACATTTTTTTATTTTAATTTTTTTTTCTCATTTTTTTATAAAAACTTGCTTATAGCACATTCTGATTCCCACACTTCAAGGATGCCGACTAATTAAAACTCATACCCTGTCCAGTGTTGCGCAACACTGTGCAATACTATAAGGTGGCGTGCAGTCGGAGGCGACTGCTTGAAGCGGTCCGTCTACGGCGGGTCGGGCAGCTCTTGCTGCCGGCAGCACGGCGAAACTCGACCGCACTCCAAACGCATTTTTTGGTGGCGACCGCAAGCGAACTGCTCGAGCAATCCGCGAGTGGCGAACGAGAATTTTGTATTGAAACTGCATATCGCCCAAACGCGACAGCTTGAAGCTGTCGGCCATGACCGCTCCAAGCTGCCCGTCTATGGGCACCTTAATAATTACTGTTGAAGTGAAACCAATCGTGTTAATTTTAGAGCCGTAGGTATATATGAAATATACTACCCACTGATATAAATCGCAATGTGCGATTAATGGCTTTAATTAGCGCGCTATCGATATACAATCGCGAAGCAAATTTCGCTGGATTGACTTGCTAAAAGAGAACTATTTTATTAGATACAGATAAAAAGCATTCCTACCGATATCTGATCACATTTCAGATTGTTCAGAACTCGTTAACGGAATTGGAAAACAAAATCTGTATTAGGTAGTTAACGACAGCGTACCGGTTTGCCAATGCCAATACTGAAAGAACAGCATATCTTTTGATATGTTATGCAAAACCGCTACCGTATTCTATATCACCTTCGCAGGCAAGTCTCGTAATATATTGAAATTAGCCGTGTGAAGAGTGATTTGTATTTGATGCTGGGCATATTAATACATTTTAAATAAGATGAAAACCTATTTACCGCGTGGAGTTTGTAGCACCCGACGTTTCGGCGATGTTGCAATCGACGTTGTCCAGGGTAGATTGAAGTACTGCCAAACCCGCCTCTTAGCTGAGATACGAACCGCGCTGTCCGAGGCGGTCGCAAACGAACCCAACCGGGTTCTTCCGCCGGCCGATAGAAGGCGCTCATCGATTTTATTTATAAAATTAATATTCATCTGAAATGATCTTTGGATACATGCCGGGAAAGTCTTGGGGTGACAGAAGGGATTTTTAAAAAAATTCAAAAACATGTATGTATAATATTGGGTCCTATGTAATTGCTGTTTTTTCGATTTGGGTCACGCTAACTTCACAAACATGTCGCTGTCGCTGCGAGACGAACGGCCGTTTATCAGAGCACATCTCTCTCTTGTCATGGATGCCGCATTCCAATAATTTCTTACTACCTATAGAAGAAGACCGCGGCAATGTGCCTCCCCACGACCTTGGGAGACGAATAATAATAATTGTGAAAGCTATTAAAGCAGGTTACTACCAATCGCGCTCAACATTGTACGACCAATTTCACTTGCTGCTTTTAAAGTGAAAACGACTACAAAATTGTTGCAATACGGCAAAAGATAGAGATTTGAAAAAATATGTCGCCATTATTATCGTTATAACTTACCGACGTATTGCTAGCCCTGTGGTCATGTAGCGTGTTTGTTCTAAAAATAAACCATAGACCGCTTATCTACCAGTGGACAAAAAGTCAATAGATTTATGAAGTAATTAAGTACATTAAAATTTTAATTTATTAGAAGTGACACTTTGTAAAACCTGTAGTAGATTTCTAAATAAAATGAAATAACCGATATAAAATTAACAAGGAGAAGAATTCAAACAATTAAAAAACCTGCCCTTACGAAAACTGAACTATGGTATTTATAATGATTTAAAAACAATTTGTTTGTGCTAAAAAGAAAGTTTTTTTAAAGAATAATATTCTTCGCTGAAACAAAATTCAATTTATGGAAGCTCCGCTACGGCTTCGTTGCGTGTTATATCTATAAACAGCCAGTGCTTAAAAACGATTGCGCATTCTGTGCGTCACTCGACGGGCCTTGTCCAAGGACCATGACGTCTTCACCTGGGCAATGTCCCAAACCCAATAACCCGGCTTTTTTAGTGTGGCGTCCCACGGCTGCTCGCCCTGCGGCACGTATCTCGGGACGATCCCGCGCCACTTGTGACGCTTTATATAGATAGCCTCACGCCGACGGTTGTATAGCCTCATACAAATCGGTTGCCCTCGTTGCTCAAGTAATAAAATATTTTTAAGCTATTGCATAGCTTTTATCGCGGGCCTAGGCCAGCGCGGCGACCGAATGAAGAAATTTCCTAACAAAAATGAATGATTTTAAACGGATAATTACGCCTAAACCAGTACTGCTTACGATTCGAAAAAAATATATGTTAAACAAGAACATTTTCCTAATATTCTTAGCTTTGAATATTTAAGATTTTGTTTATATTACATAGTGTAATTAATTTGTGAAATTAGGTCTAACCGAACACAAAAACGACTACTACGCAAATACTATCTGGCGTGTTATTATGAAACCTGCACCATTTTAAAGATAATTTATTTATCTATCTTTTTATCTACGATTTTTTTCGAATAATCCGTTTTTTTGCTTTATCGAATAAAAAATTCGTGCGCGGCGCTCTATCGACGTTTAAACTATTCCGAATCATTTGCTACCGCAGCCGCAAATAATTCGGAATAATTTCAACGTTTTCCGATAGAGCGCAGTTATCTGATATCAGAAAAAATAAAATAAATAAAATAAAGAAATAATTATAATTGCATAAGTTGTTAAAAAATGCTATGCAATAGCTTTACCGCGGCAGTCCCCGAGTGCCACACGTATTTTTTTTTATTAAATATTTATGGTTTGTGGTATTTATCAACATGGATACCCATTTTTTTTTAAAATCTACTGAATGAGATTTTTTATTTGATACTAAACATGATGATTTATCTTAATTTATTGACATTCGGACATCTGGACAATTATTTATTTGATATTTGGACAGTTTAGGTTTAGGATCTATGTATGACCTATTAGGACCTACATAGGTATAGGACCCTATCACACCCTATGACATAACAATCCCGGCCAGCCACTATTCCCGGCCACCATCATATATACAAAACTAGAAGAGATAATCGCTGCATGAGTGTATTATATGCTAATGCTAAAGCCCTAAACCAACAGTGAAAAGTAAATTAGAAACTGACCAACGGTTATTGAGTTTATGGCGATCTAATTGTCAACCAGAATGTATTAAATCCCCACGCACTGTTTCTCCTACGTTTAACACTTAACTGGCCTCCATTCAGCCCTGTTTTTAGTTATGATGGTAATAAAAATAAACCTATTTCGAATTACGCTCTAACAAACAGTCAAAATCGCATCGTAATATGTTCAGCAGTTCTTGAGTTTATCGCGATCAAACAAACAAACAGGCGCTTTGGGAACTTTGTTTCACAATTGTTTAGATTTATTTCTAAATAAATACTGCGTACCTCAACGACATTACTTTTTATTTGCTTTTTAAAATGTATTCTGTTTAGGTCTTTCTAATGATTATCTATGATTATTCGTGAGTATAGTGCCTATACAAGCCCTTATTAAAAAGAAATGTAAAGAGAATATAACTCCTGCAATATTTCTTCACAACTCTGTTAGTGATAAAGTGGAAGCAACGCTCTTTTGCTATTTCCGCCAGTGACACTGACGTAATAGCCTAGTTACGTAGCCTTTCGCTGCGCTATGCTCTGACGGAAAGCTACCAGCGCACAGTGGTCGAAAAGCAGCCTACCTATATTTTAAATTTTTTTATTTGACGAAATTTCATAAAATGACATAAGAATCGAAAACTTTCTGATACATACAAAGATAGTCGAAAATAGCTCGTTAAGACAAAAAATACTATACAGCGAGTCATTTTTTCAAAAATAATTTAAAAATATTTTTACGTGAAAACGTCTCTACAAAGGCTCCCGCCTTAGGTCCCGTCAAAGTTTGAATGCTTTGTTGTCGGCAAATATTTGAATATATCTCGTGGTTAAAATATTATGGCGCAGTGGTGTTTACATTCCAAAACTAGACCACCGTCTGATGCTAAGTGTATTCAACTTGCGGGTTTTTGTAGCTACGTCATCGAGCAGGGGAGAGGTCGGATAGACGTCCCAAAATTGACTCCGCGCGACCAAACAATCAGTAATACCTCCGCAACCAAAATGGGTGAAACATATGTGATTCTTGAGTCGTCGTGTGGATACATAGATATTAAGGTATTCTAAAATGTGAGCTTAGCAGAAAAAATAGGTCGTCGAGTGAAAATTTGTGCTGTAAAGTTGTGTACGAAAGATGTTTTCACAGAAAAAAGATTACGTGTTCGCTAATAGATACCATCGATCCTAATAAAATATGCCATCAAAGTATTTGCTCTTGTAGACGCAAAGATACATTACTCCTATGGTCTCGAAATATATGCCGAAAAACAACTCAAAGATGTGGCACATACAACGTAAGCGACAAACCGGTTGACGCTGTGAGGCGACTTGTTATATCCATAGTCAATATGGGACGCAATATAACTGCAGATAATTGTTCCTCCGACCTCAACCTAGTTAAGAAGCTTCGCGAAAGAAACTTGTCATTTGTTGGAACCCTAAAAAAGAACAAGACCAAATCTTGCTTGAGTTTGAAATCGACCGTAATCTGCACGTCTCTCCAGCCGATTCGGCTTCTAAGCACATGTTTCTCTTGTGTCGTATAGGTATACCTAAAATAAGGTAGGAATGTATATCTGATATTTCTTGTAATGAACGCCGAAGCGACCAATTCCCAACAAATATACCACAGCAATCTGTAAAGTGTCAAAATACATGGCAGTATTTTAACTATCTGGTCAATAAGTTAACTTTAGATTAGATAAACAGATGAAGCATGTCGACCAAGGGAATACTAACTAATCTCCAAATCAGCATACAAAAGTTCAGGATATAGGAAAAAAATAAGATTAAAATAAAGTCTAAAAATTGAACAAATTTAAGTTGTCGGTTGTGAATATAAAATTTTAAAAGTCTGTGCCATATAAACATTTTTGTAACAAAAACTCCTTGGTTACTTTTTTTAAAATAATGCATATGTTTGTATATTTTTTAATTCCTCTGGTAACCTGTTATAAAATGTTATGCTTCTAAATTGAGTTGTCCTTTGAAATTGTGACATTGTAGGATTAGAATTATGTGTATACTTCGATTTGTGCCTTGTATTGTGGGAATGTATGTGGGCGTGAGTTTGGTGATTTCCTTTATTTTTATAGAATTCGCATAGGCTTTCGTGAATAAGTGTAGCATATACGGTGGGGATCTTTAGTTCGCGAAATAGTCGTTTGCAAGATTCTCTCCAATTTAATCCGTGTATTGCTCTCACGGCTCGTTTCTGTAAAATAAATACCTCTTTAATATTTGTGGCATTTGCCCACATCGCATCACATAATAGAAATAAAAGTATTAATTACAAAACTTGCTATAAATAAATGTATATCTCTAGTATAGAGGCAGTAAATAAGCAATTTGTGAAGTGTTTGATCTAAATCATATGTAAGACCTGATCGAAATCATATGTACCTTCCTCGTACGCCGAAACCTTTAGAACCCACAAGATTTTGCCATTGCAAGATCGTAGATCCCTGATAGACCACTATTTCCTGCATAAAATATTAAATAAGTTAATATCGAGCGTAGATACTCCATATCAATAATAGAGAAGATACAATTGAGTGTTCCCTCACGCTAAAAGAGATATCATAGATTTTGACTTTATAAATTTATTGTTGGTAAAGCTGCTTTCGCAAAGATACGTGCTTCCCAAGTGTAAGTTTAGGTTCGCACGTTAAAGTATCGATCTTTTGACAGCTTCAGTTCTTCCTTGGTAAAAGGGATCTGATTGCAAATCACACAATTCCAGTTGAAGGTCTAGGTCTGCTTTGCTTACATTCTCAACTAAAATTATATGGAACTGAGTAAAAACTGAAATCTGTCTTTCGATTTTTTATGGTCGCTAAATAGATTTTAGAATACTTCTGCAATTGTGTCAATGTTTTTTATGCGAGGTAAATTTTAAACTTCCTCTAAATCCTTCATTTCTTCAAAATGCTTCGCGGGCCGTTAAAAGTAAAGTCGCGGGCCGCATGCGGCCCGCGAGCTTTATGTTAGACAGCCCTGTCTTAAATAATGTCCTGTTTAATTTATCTAAAAAATATTAAGCGTTTGTTTTAAAATTTAAACTAACGGTTTTTCGACAGGAGAAGTAGCGTAATAATTTTATGTAAATGAAAATAGAACGTATTTAAATTAAATAGGATTTGGTAGCTAATCTGATTGATATTTATGTGTATGTATAGAAATTTTGCAGTAAACTTACTTCTTTTTGGCTATTTTTGGAAAAAATTGCATGTTAACGTTTATTTTACGTAACATACTATAGGAAACTACACGATTCGAAGATACAGATATGTACTTTATTTTAGTATTAAATTGATTATCATGGCATGGCCTAATTTCTCTAAACAGTATTCTTAAAAGGAATATTTTTAAAATTTCCGGATTATTTGTAAGCAAACACTTTATTAAACGTTTATGGGAAATATACTATCGACGATGCTTGTAAATCAACAACCGTAGATCTTACAAATGATCGAAAAAAGCTTTTTATTCTGAGTACATCCCTACTAATAAATGGACCCAAGTGAGCATTGAGAAGTTGCTGCCGGATGTTGAGAAGTTGCACAGCCGCGAGAGCGGGATAGAAGAATAAAAAGCGCCGTCGTCTCTCTCCTCGATGAATTGCACGCTCGTTGAGCAATTAAGTAGCCATAAAAGTTAATATCCTCTCCCCGTTGCCTCATTTTATAAACAATTTGACTTGGACTTTTTTCCAAGCGAAACTGGGAGGCAGGTGTTTGCGGTGCGAACTTCACGACGGCAATATTCAGCTCTGGATCTAGGTTATTTTCAGTGCCGCCCCCTACCATAATATTATTACTAATTACAACTATGTTCGTACAAAATTGGGATATGATCAGTTCTATTGTTTCGTTTTAATATAAAATTGCGTTTATGTCCGCTATACACGTTGGTCAACATTTGTGCCATTACCTTTGTTCTCTCGCTCTTTCCTATGGAGGGAGATTTTTCGACTATTCTAAAACGTAAAATAAAATATTAGTTTTTGTAGCTATTTCGACCATACCATCAATTTATACGAATATGCGGTTGGAAAAATATTAATTGGTTAAATCGAGCTTTCCAGGCGAGCTATCCTAGCCAATCTTCATAAAATTCACCGTACTGTATTTTCCACTTCGGTACTTATTTATTATTTAAAACTGCTTCTGCTTCCATTTTACAGAAATTTTATTTGCTTTTTCTATCAAGTAATCCATAGATTCTTCTATCATTTTACGCAAGGTTTTTATTAGCCTTTGCATCGATGCTACAGCTAGCGCAACGAGTTTTCCGCTAATCCACCGCTTTGTCGCCCTCTCGAGATGCCGCCCGGGGCAAAGACCCCGGCCATCCCCCCCGCCCCCCCTCCCCCCTAGACACGGCCGGGCAATACGTACTTGTCGTTGTGAAGATTATGACCGGTTATGGTTCGCTTAAAAAAATATGGAACATAATAATATGTACTTGGGTTTATGTTTTACCCGCCGATATACGCCAAATTCATAAACGCAGCGGCGCAAGCGCCGAGCTATGAAACGACCGTCTGCGAATCAAGAAACAATCAGTCGATTTCTACTGTGATGCCTTCGAATTCTCTGACAAATTTGATCATTGCTACAACTAGAGCTGTCGACTATAACGGGCGAACACATCACCTTAGGAAGTTTTAACGATATTGATCGTTCTGTCTCCCGTGAGGTGAGCGCAGTAGACTTAGGACAAAACAGTTCACCCATCAAGTTCCGCCACGTGCCCGTAAGAAGCCATAGCCTTACCGCGAGATAGCCAGGTAAGTCACCCTGCAGGCTGACACTCGCGCCCTTACTTCCAGTTGCAACCAGATTACTCCAGCTTCCCGACTGGTTATGGGTTGAAGGTGGCTTGCGCGGTCTTCTTTTTAGAAGCGGTGTTTACCGAATCTATCGCTGACCACAGCATCCCTTGACCGGCTGTTCACCCGGTATTGGGTAGCCGAATAGTCGTTTCAAGAGCGTCTGTTATAAGGTGAACAACCGCCTCCGCTCTATAGAAAAAAAAACCGTTTCCAGACTCCCCCGACTATCAGTCAGAATGAACAGTCGATTGGCTGACCTCGCACGGTGCGCAAACCGCCCAGTAGCGCTCGAAGAACCATTCTTAGGGGAACTGGCCCGCAGGCCAAGGTCCTACCCGGGCTCGCACTCCTGCGTGGAGGCTGCCGAATGGGTCTTGACCCGTGAGTTTGGCCTACCCTTTCACATGGGTCTTAGTGGCGTAACTGCAACTATTAGCTCCCAAACCGTCTAAAAATGTTATGTTGAAGAAAAATAAATAGGAACCATAAGTAGGATATCATAACGTCCGTAGCCGCGTTGAAACAATGGTTCTCGCCAGATCACCGAAGCAACGTCGGGCATGGTCAGTACTTGGATGGGTAACCGCCTGAGTGCTGTCGGCCGCCTGTAAGATTATTGTCGATAGACAATAAAGTGGGCCGTTACCGTTAGGGGTATAAAGTATGGAAATATTTTCGAATTCGCTCAATACTTTCGAATTCGCAACGCTCGAATTCGCTCGGCGACTTTTCTTCGGCAGAAGGCGACGTTTCTTCTGAAACGCAAAGTCCGTAGACATCACGCCGAGGTTACATCATTATGTCTGATAATAGCACCAGAATCTGTTGGCCGATTTCTACTGCCATACATATTGCAAGTTGGCTACTTACTGGTTTAAATCTGCGACTTTACGACTCCTTCCGCAACTACGAATCCATAAAAGTCACGCCGAGGCTATGAAACGGCCGTCTGTTTAATGCACAGGTTCCCAAACTTTTTTCTCGGTAGACCACTTTTAAAATTTTACTGGTTTTGTTGCACCACTTGCTGCTACATTTCTACCATATTCTCAAAACTCTAACGATGGAAACTTGCGTCGCGGCTGAGTTCCAACTCTAAATTCGGTTGTACTGAATGTACTGAACTAACGCGTTGTACTGAATATCGAATATGCAAGTTTTTACATGTCACAGTCGCTGATCTTCCTAACATTCACTACTCAAAAAAATTAAGGAAGGTTTAAAAAAAGAAAATTAATGCAAAATAAACATAGTGGCATAGTGGTTAGGCAGCCTGATCTTACATTGTAAGATCCCGGGTTCGATTCCCGGCTGAGTCACCATTTTCCGTTGAGATCTAATTAAGGTGCTAGGATAGGCCAAACTGCGAAATAGGCCTTTCTTTGAACGCCTATTTCTCTTAATGGATGGTCCAAATACAAGAAAAAAATATACATGGTATGTCTAATATGATCAAATACAAATTTGTTGTCTCGTTTGTTTATTATTACTGTTAGTTTTGACAGAAAAAAATCTTACCTCTCCTATTATGTTACGAAAGAATGTTTATATTTTATTCAAACGCCTGAAGCGATTTCGATTCTTTCACCAAATTATAGAAGATTTAATGATTTATAAAATTGTTGTTTCAAAATTTTCATCAATATTTATATATCTAGTATATCAATAATAATACTTAAATACGCGGTCAGTAGCGGCCGCCAGCCAGTTTTGTCCTAGCATTCGCACCGGGAGGTCGCGTCGTTTGTTATCTCCGAGATCGCGGAAAAAAATGTGGCACAGATTAGCTTGAAGTGAAGTGCTGCACAAGATGGGACGCAGAAAACAGAAAACTGTGCATTACTTGAATAAGGCTTTGCATATGAACAAAGTACGGTAGGTACACAATTACTTATAAAATTATCTGTATCTCAGAATAAAATATAACAGTACCTCTTTTGATCTGCGTATGTATATGTAGGTACAAAAACGATTACTTTACTTTTAGTTTCCCGAAAGGAAAGTATTGTGACCGCGTTAAAAAATCGAGATGAAGACGGAAATATACATTTTGAGCCCCCCTGAGACGATTAAGACCATTTCCAGACCGATCTCTGTGTGTATGTGTGTGTCTGTCTGTGTGAGTGTGTGTCTGTGTGTATTCTTCCACGATAGCTAAAAATTTTTTCGCCAATCGATAGTTATGGTCTGTCATACTTAGATTTATTCGACTGTCGCTCACAAATGTTATTTTAGACTTTGGACCGTAAATAAGCTAGGGATTTTTTAAATCTACATCCTATAAGATTAATTATTCACATTGTATTTATTTTATTAATTTATTTATTTATTATTGGCTAGTTACATATACATTCAAATTCAAAAACACAAAAGAAAATAGAGGTAATAATACAGAAAAATATACAGGTATAAAAATTATATATGCCTAAGCCCAGGTAAAATAGACAGTAAATTATGTTTGGTTTTCAGATATGCACAGTAGGGTGCAACCGAGCCCGCTTTGCTAGGAGGGTCTGGTTACCTGGTGGCCGATATTTTTATGAAAATCTGTGATAATTCTTTTTATATAAAGCTGACTATTATGACTATATACTATTATAATGCATAAATTAGGGTTAACTCCTGTTACTAGTAGTGTTTTGTTTTCAGGGGATCCAGCATGAGGCAGGCAGAGCATGCGGTGGAAAATAAAGAAGACGAAACTGGGTAAGACGTGTACAATTTGCTTTCCTTATGACCTCAGGCATGTAAATGAATAAATTTAAAGTAACTTCCAATCCACAAAAGCAATTAGTGAGCCTGAAACCAAATTAGCATTTCGAAATAAAGTCGCGACCGTCATTAGGACCGAACGCTTAATGAAGTTTGTTGCGAAATAGGGCATCAAAATCGCTGTAATATCAGATGAAGCGGTAGAAATTAGCCATTTCTAGGCAAAACTGCAAGAGGTTGCTAACCATGGAAATATGGAATGAGGTTTAGGTTGCGTTGAAATCGTAGGCGAAAAAGAACGGGATTACATTTGTTGTTTACCTTAAGGTGCAAGATGTGTAATGAAAAATTTTACATGGAAAATGACGCTCCTGGAGACCAACTCACTGTTAACCACTGTGCTGTTGCTTGAAATTTTTTTTATTTTTTTTATTTTTATTTTTTTAAATAAGCCAGTTGGTAGGAATCCCTACTCTTGGTATAGTCAAGTTGAATAACTGGCATTATACCTTATGTGGTATAATAAATTTTTTAAATATCGACTATTATTTTTTAATTGTAAAACAAATATTATTTCAATTTAGGATCTTTTTAAAATAATTGGAGCTGCTTAAATACTGCAGATAGTCAAAATATAAAAACGAAGAGTCGGTTATAAAACAGTAAAATTTAAATTATTAAAAATATAAAATTTAATCAAAAACAACGTCGCAATTAGAAATGGTCAATATATTTTT
Source organism: Micropterix aruncella (assembly GCA_944548615.1). Taxonomy (NCBI): domain Eukaryota; kingdom Metazoa; phylum Arthropoda; class Insecta; order Lepidoptera; family Micropterigidae; genus Micropterix; species Micropterix aruncella. The sequence continues at coordinate 7,184,752 of OX155980.1, forward strand.
TTATATTATAATCCATATTTGATAATCAATGATTGTATTTAGTAAGTAATCAAAATTAGAAAATAAAAAATTTGAAAAGAAAAGATGGTGTGATCGACGCAATCAAAGGCCTTGGATAGATCATAGAATTAACCCAGAGTTTTTTCCGACTTATCCAGGCTGGAGAGCAACTTTTCCACAAGACCCGCAATCGCATCTATTGTGGACAACGACTTGCGGAACCCGAATTGTTTTGGAGTTAAAATGTTATTTAAAGCGAAGAAATTGCTAATTTGCTGTAAAATATTTTTTTCAAAAATTTTACTAAAAGTTGGCAAAAGTGATATTGGACGATAGTTGTTTTTGTCCTCCCGAACATCTTTTTTATAGACAGGAACCAGTTTTGCCAATTTCATTTTACAAGGAAATACTCCACAGTTCGCATATTTATTCGTTACATAAACATTTAAGTATTTGATGATGTCCTCCTCATCGTGATCCGACGACGGCGACCTCTTGATTGACAGGACTTCTTCGAAGATGCTGGAAGTGCTCCTTCCATCTGGATAGGATATCACCCTTGTCGGTGAGACGCTTGGAGCCATCCTGGCTGCGCATCGGAACAACCTTTTTGACTCGTGGTCCAAAGATGGTTTGGAGACTCCGGTAAAATTTCCCTATCTGTTTAGTGTCAGCCCATCGTTGTAGTTCTTCAGCTCTTTCAAGCCACCAGGTGTCTTTGAGATGATGTAGTAGCCGGATTCTGTAGGAAGTGTCTATGCTCTGCGAGTAGAGTTTTAATTTCAGAGTCATTCTCATCAAACCAATCCTGATGTTTCTTTGCTGGCGGGGGGAGGGATACAGAAACTGCCTGTGATACATTAGCGGCCATGTTTGTCCAAGTTAAGTCCAAGTTTTCGTCTCCGTTCGCTGTGTTAGACGTAATCAAGTGAAAATTGCTGTCTAGTCTAGCCCTAGCCTCGTTGTCACTGATGAGCACAGTGCTCTGATGGGCTTCTTGTGAGGTGCTCGACGAGGTTTTTGTAGTGCCATGCGCAGTTTGGACCGTACAAGACGGTGATCCGTCCAGCCGTTTGCACCTCTCATTGCATGCGTTATGAGAACGTCTTTGAGATCTTTTCTTCGCACTATAATGTAATCTATGAGATGCCAACGTTTAGATCTCGGGTGCATCCATGTGGTTTTGTACTTTGTGGGAAGCCGAAAGAAGGTATTTGTAATGCATAGGCCAAACTGCGAGGAAAATGACAGTAAGTCGAGACCGTTGCTATTGCAACTGCCTATACCATGACGACCAAGTACATTTTTCCAGGCTGAGTTATCCGCACCGATCCGAGCGTTAAAGTCTCCGAGGATCAAAATCTTATCTGCGGGTGGTATAGCTTCAACGGTGATTCGGAGGTCATCATAGAACTTGCCTTTATCTTCGTCGGAGGCCATGAGTGTCGGTGCGTATGCACTGATTAAGGTGGCATATTTGTTGTCTGCGAGCAGAAGGCGCAGGGTCATCAGTCGGTCACTCACTCCTTTGGGTAACACAAACAGCGATTTGGCGATTTTGGTTTTGATAGCAAAACCGACACCGTTCCCTCTCTTCTTGGTTACTGGTCGACCAATCCAATAATAGGTGTAGCCACTACCTTTTTCGCGTAGTGCACCCTCCTCCAATAGATGTGTTTCAGAGATTGCTGCTATATCAACTTTATACCGTGAGAGCTCCTTAGCTATGATAGCGGTTTTACGTTCTGGGCAGATGTTGTGTTCGCTATCAACTAAAGTACGCACATTCCAAGCGGCAATGCTCATTTCGTTGGTTGTTTGTTTCAAATGTGTTATCTTATTGTTCGCACCGCGTAAGATTTGATGCTCATACAACCGCGGTTGCTATATGAGAAGGTTTTGGTGTGAGCTTTGTTTAGGCCACCTTTTATAGGCCCCTCCCTGGATTAGGGAAGGCAGTGCGTCCTTAAATAGGGCTGCCTTATCGTCAGGCGTGCTGCCGAGCTCGTCCTCTCAACACCGTGAGTCCGAAGAGCGACCGCTCTCGCCTGACCGCCTACGTGTAGCTTCCAGCTAGAGCCGATATTCCATCAAGACACGACCCCACCACCAGTGCACTATCGCCGCAGGTCTTAGGTACAAGTCCGGTCCGATGTTCAAAAACAAGAGGTCATCTGCGCGTGAATAGTTTACAGTGAGTAAGCGGTTGCGCTGGTGCAGACTCACTCTCTCGTCCCTGCAATCCGTGCGCCAATGGAGCGGAGATCCGCCACGATTGGAGGAAAGAGGGATGCAGTTTCTGGCCGCCGGTTTTTAGCCCTCAACCGGACGCCCTAGGCCTTCCAGGATGCCGTGCTGTCCCGCCGCTTCCGCCAACATCCGTCGCTTATAAGCTGTCGAGTTTCCTTCTTCGCCGGGTCAGTCTTCGTACACTATGCAGGAGGTATCCGCAATTAGACCTGTCCGCCGAAGCGTGCAGGCCCCCCTCGACCAGGTTTAGCCCACGAGCCGACGTGGTTTACCGCGGTGTGGCCGCTGCGTGTACAACAGCTACTTGGAGCCACTGGTGAGAGATTTGTAGAACGCCTGTGGACCAGTGTGTACTCCACCCTCAGTAACGAGAGCCGGCTGAAGTAACCCCAAAGGTGCTACCACTAGACGCTCTACTACACCACAATTTTTTTTTTTTTTTATTTATTTATTGGAATTATTAAATTAACCATTTTACAATAAATATAATATTAAAACAAATGGCAAAAACTTTCCTCTTTCATTCACTGGCTAGTGCTGCCTAACTGGGATATACCCGTTCCAGGGCAAGCAATTTGTATTTTTACATTTAAAACGAGGGTCGTTGAACCAACCAAACACAATAATAATAATAATAATTTTAAAATATATATAATAATAATAATAATAAATAAATATAATAATATGTATTTATTCGTTACATAAACAAATATTTATTCGTTATTTATACAAGTATTTATTCGTTACATAAACATTCAAGTATTTATTCGTGACATAAACATTCAAGTATTTATTCGTTACATAAACGCAATAGCACGCAATAGCACTAGCACGCAATAGCAATTCAAACGCAATAGCACAAAAGAAATATAATGTACAATCCAGAAAATACCGCTATATGCTTCTAAATTTAGTCATACATCTGTCTATGCCCGTTCACCGCCAATTGCCATCATTCCAGCCACTGATCATTGATCACAAATTTTATAAAAATTTACGCTACACTTGCACTGTAGCGTAAATTTTGATAAAAGTCCTACTTGTCGTTCTCCTACAATTTCGACATAGCCCAGGGCGCAGTTCATATTACCATAATTAGCAATTTCTTTCAACTTTGTGAATAAATGTGTAATAGAGACTATTGAATTTAGTAATTTTTCATAATATTTTTTTTTTCTTTATTTTTTAAACTATTGATTATTTTTATTTTTAAATGTAATTATTTTGATAATCAGAGATAGAATATTATTTTTAAAAATGTATTACCTGTTTTAATTGCGTCATTTTATTGTTCTATTTTTTTATATTTGTAATATTTTTAATTTGACTATTCTATCACTCGATCATTCTATCATTCGACATGCGAACATTCGTTTTCATATTTTATATCTGTATATTTCATTTATACCTATTCAGGTATTTTAGCAGCCTTAGTTATTTATTAAATATTTTATGTATTTTAAAATAAATTTTATTAATTATTATTTTTAAAATTTAAAAATAGTCAGTTTGTACGCAAATGAATTATTCTAGCATATAATATAGGGTAAATTATGCAAAATCCTTTTGACTATACCAAGAGTAGGGATTCCTACCAACTGGCTTATTTAATTAAAATTAAAATTAAAACTTTTAATTGTATATAAATTGTTTTCTATTCGGCATGAAACCTGAAATAAACATGTTTTATTGATTTTTTTTTCATCTGCCTCGAAGAATATTAAAAGGGTGTCTTCATTTCGTTCTTGAAAGGATAGTGATTTTCTATACTACGTTATCTCAACGTCGAAACAGTCAAGAATTATAGAATCAGTCAAGTCAGAACGGCAGAACGCAGAATGCAGTACGCCTCTGAACGATCTATGCAAACTTGTATTAAACTGTGGTTGTTTGGTGAGCCAGCCGTTTGTTCGGTGAGCCAGCCGAGCTCGCCTCAAACCGTCAAGGTCGTTCGCCTATACTATCGCCTTAACGGAATTGCATTTTGAATTTTGTCGATGGAACAAGACACACACTTACAGACATGTTACACGCACACATACATATAACACGTCATAGTAGGGTTGGTTGTAAGAGATTGTCATATGACAATAAACCCGCCCATTGTGACATTTTCACAATAAAGAGTATAAATAATTATTGATGAGGTGAGGCCATGCCAACATTTTTGTTTTTGACTATCGAAACCAGATAAACTTTCGCGGACCCCCACTTACAACTTGTGAACCCCCATTTTTTCTTCACGTCAATGTAGACCCTCGTCGAGTCTCCCGTGGACCCCTGGGACCCCCCTGGACCACTTTGGGAATCACTGGTCTAATGAGTGTGCGGGTCGCCCGCGAATGTATTTATTTTTAATAAGAAGTGCGAAACTCATCGAAAAAATAATGAGTTTGGATTGCGAGGCGGAGTGATGAAAGTAACTAACGCTTGTTAGCTGGCGAAAAACAAAACAACACTGTTAGGGTTAAACGTTGTTTTATAAATGTAAGCAATACGGTTCTTTGTATAAAATATTTCACTAACTCACGCTGGGTGCCATCTAAATCCATAACTAACGTAATAAATAATATTTTTGACAGTGCGTATCTGGTCGAAAAGATATTCATTCTGTCTCCTCGCATTACTCGGAACCCGAACCTGTTTTATATAGATATAACTGCATTCCCTAATAAATAGAGCTATGACAACGTATAACGATAGGTTCGGGTACATTGATATTTTTCATCAGTTAAAAGTCACATTACCATTAAAAAATCTTATGAGTCCTTTCTCCCCCGTATTTCATATAATGACTGTTAATAGCTTAAACAGTTTACATGAATAGTTTTATGTATTTTTTTTTTAATATTTCTTTGGTACAAAAAAAATATATTGTTTATAATCTCAACGTAAAATTTCATTTTCATTTGTTTTTTGTTCTTTCTCTTTTTCTATAATATTAAATCACTGCTAAAAAATGTATATATAAATAAGGTATAATAACGGAGATATGTACTGAACACATTAACGATAAATAGTGTTAACATATAATTAGTCATAGTTTTATTGTTATATTTTGTATTTGTTATGTATAAACGCTGTTTGTTACCAAATAAAGTAAAAATAAAAATAAAATAAAAACTTTAGAAAATATTATCTACTCAGATTAACGCCAGAGCAATGGCTGCCGGTTTCAAGTGATATCATTTTGAATGACACAGATTTATATAAAGAGTGGTCAAAGTATAAGGCTGCGTATGCTGTGGCAGGCGATGTAGGTCCAGGAAGCGCAGGGCAGAGCAGATGTTGTATTGTATGAACTTACTGAGAAGTGCGTACTCTGCGGCGCAGACATGTTCAACGAAGACATGTGTCTACCCTGCTCTGCGCCTCGTTGTAGTGCCGGCACAGATTTCTGCACGACATGTGCAGGGCGAAACGTGTTTTTAGCTAGATTTAATTGCAATAGTTCGTTGTGAGCCTTGTTGTATGATACAAGTCATCCAGATTATTTAAAAGAACGTGCATGAATGTATGTGTATCTGTATCTGTGTCATTTAGCTGCGTAGCAACATACGCTCGTGGCCTAACTCTGCCTCAACTGCCCTGCCCTGCAACATCTGTGTTGTGCCGTCCTGCGTCACCTGCGTCTCAGCATACGCTTAGCCTAAGGCTAAGGCCGGATTTAGACTTGGTAAAGCCCTAAGCTATTTGAGATATGGGGCCCTTTGTGAGATATTTTACTACACATATATGACAATTGCTCACTCGGACATTTTTTTGGGGCGCCCTAAGAAAGTGGGGGCCCTATAATAAATACAAACGGAGCTGCCATGGAATTCACCGACCGGAGTCGGGCCCATCATAATACTATTTTTTTACACTTCTGGGGGGTGAGCAGTGGATTCCGGACTTACGAACCGGCTGTGGTAGGTTTAGGACAGCTGTCTTGCCACATGTGAGCGTTCACCTTACCACCCATTCACTCCCCCTTCGAAGCCATAGAATTTGAGATGCGCAAATCGCAGTTTTAGATCATTTTTCTAAGAAAGGGTTGATTATTTTTCTGGAAAGGCCAAGATCTTTAAAGAGGTGAAATAGAGATTTAGCTGGCAGGCCACGAGCGCCAACTTCCACCGCGTATAGATTATGTAGCTTATACGTAAATCCTGCTCTGAATTCTCGTCAGGCACCGACAGATACTGACAGGCAGGAATAAAACCGGCTTCGGCAATTGGTATGGAGCTCAATGAGGAAAATTTCGATGAAATCGTCGTTTGGAAGGCAAAAATGGGACAACATAATATATCCATACCGCAACAGTCGATCGACTTTATAAAACCGACCATAATATAACAGAGAATGCCTATAAAAAGTGGTCCGATGACTGATATAAGTATGTAGGTATATCGCATCAAATGGGGTTACAAAATATTTTTTTTACGATTTGGCTAATATTTTGAACTTTATTGAACAATTACCGGTTTTTATAGACAGAGCAGTACTATGAATTCTCGTGTTTTAAGAGCTCTTTTAGGTGCACGATAAAAATACAAAAGGATATCGCATTTCGCTCGCTGCCCACGTCATAAGAACAGCCGCACTTGAGCAAGTAAGGGGGAAACCTTAGAAACGCCCTCAAATTACGCAAGGGAGAAGAAAAAATATCGAGCGAGTGAGGGTCATGACAAAGGCATTGGCAAGTCTACTTACTACATTCCTTTGCCGTTGACCAGGTTTTTTGTCGCAAAGACGAAAAGTGGGTGAATAAGGCGATTTTTCTTATTATTATAATAAGTTATTAGTAAAAACACATTTTTTAAAACAAGCTTCTATTAGAATGCAGTTACAAACTAACCCTGGGTGCAGAAGCAGCCATGTCATAGTGGAACTTAGAATGGGCAATCATAATTGAATACTTATACACAATTTCATTTCTGTGCTGTTGACCGTTGAGGAGTCCCCTCGTCGCGAGCCAACCCTGGGCGCAGCAGTCATGTCATGGTGAAACTTATAACGGGCTATCATAATTGAATGCGTATACAAAATTGTATGACTGTGCTGTTGACCGTTGAGGAGTCGCCTCGTCGGGAGCCAATCATGGGTGCAGAATCAGGTCATGCTTACCATAAAAGAACATTGTCATCGGAACTGAACCAGCGTGTAAAATTTCAACTTCATAGGATAAGAGGAAGTGGTTCTAATTCTGCTTGCAAGATTTGACCTAAACAAACATACTGACAAACATTGCAAGGTAAATACAAGCTTGTAATAACTGGATTATTTTATTGTGGTTATAGCTCGAACGCAACAAGCAACGGGTTAATAGTTCATAGAGAGGCCTCTGCAAAGGCGTATTACAATAGTTCGACGAAAACTCAGAAGCTTTCACTACATTCAGAATAATATTATTATCGCGCTGTAACTTTATGATCTAGAATTGAATGGGTCATTTACTTCGCGAAGTTTGCAGTCAGCGTTTGATTTATACGACGCCAGGGCGGGAGAATCGATTTCGGTTTCACTTGACTTTAATGTTTTCTACTTCCAAGTGAGTTGTGTAGCACGCATCGAGCACGGATCGTGCAGATATTGTCACACCTGGACCTCATTTCTTAGAACTCACAAGTAAGTAATCAATACGGATTATTTATTTTAATCTTTAATGTTAAAATAAATAATCCGTATTGTTGGCCATGAAGAACCATTCTGTTCAGGGTTGGTCACACTCACGGGTCAACACCCATCCGGCGGCCTCCACGCATGAAGTGCGAGCCCGGGCAGGACTCTGGCCTTAGGGCTAGTTTCCCCTAGGAATCAACCTTATGGCGCTCGTGGACGGTCTGCGCACCGTGCGGCGTAAGCCAATCGACTGTGCACTCTGACTAACAGTCGGGGGAGTCTGGAAGCAGTACTGTTTCCTATAGAGCGGGGATGGTTGTGAACCTTACGGCGGCGACTGCTCTTGAAACGACCATCGGCTACCCGATCCTGGGTGAACAGCCGGGCAAAGGATGCCGTGGTCCGCGATTGATTCGGTATACACCGTTTCACCGCTTCGTAAGGAAGAGGACTAGATTACTCCGGTCTCTCGAACTCCAACCCATTCGAGAGAGCGGAGTAATCTGGTCGCAATTGGAAGTAAGGGCGTGAGTGTAAGCCCGCTGGGTAACACACCTGGTTATCTCGCGGATAAGGCGTTGGCCTCTTACGGGCATGTGGCGGAGCTTGACGGTGGACTGGTTTGTCCAAGTCTTCTGCGCTCACTTCACGGGAAAGAGAACGACTAATCGTTAAAACTTTCTGAGGTGACGGGTTCGCCCGTTGTAGTAGATAACTCTATTTGTTCTAACGTAACGCCCGTCCCATTGAGCCAAGAAAGTCCAAAAATGCAAATACCTGTTCGAGAGTGCGATTAAACGCGCGTACACTTTCAATCCCTATACATTCTACTACGGCGAAACAGACATTTGTACTGTATCTCCAGCGATTCTACCGAGCGATCAATTGTCACACAATTTGCCTCAAGAAGAGTTCTTTATCCTGTTTTGGGTCGGCCCATAACCCTGAATCAAAATCTAAGTAAAAGTAAATCAAATAGCAGGCAGCCCGTCATGAATGGGTTAATTTTCAGGTAATAGTACATATAATGCAACTTCATTTAAGGAAAATTAACAGGAAAAAATATACTGTTATTACCTGAAACGTTTGTACAAGAGATTATCATAAACCCAATTACCTACATAAATGTTATTGCGTCTTTTATAATTTGCTCGATTGCGTTTCTGGTTAGCTCAGGTTCGATAATAAATCCATCATTCAAATTATTGGATTTGATTCGCATTTTGACCAAGCTGTACGCAGCATGCCGCGATTGGCTACGCCTCGGTTTCCTGCATGTGCATCCTTACATTATAAGTACCGTGATTACTATAATAAAACTCGTTTATATTGCCTATTTAGCATTCCAATTTATATACTCACAGCGGCCGAATAATTTCATACGTGCCTTACATCTCTGTCACTTTCTTGAGATTATTTTCGGATAATCTGGGCCACTTCCAGGGTTGAAGTTTAATGGAGCGTATCTGCGATTCTGAAGCGTAACTTTTCCACTAAAATTTGTCACGCTCAAAAATAATGTGTTCTCAGGGTATTATTTTCTCAGTATCAGCTGAAATCTAATTTTCTCCGATTGGTCACACCTAAATTAATGCTGTTTCTGAGGGTTCCATTTCCCAGCAGTGATGGATTCCAGTTTTCTCAAACTTCGTATATTTTTCAACCCCTATTTGGGTGCTAATTCCCCAAGGCTCTTGAGTATAAAGTTTCACCCTACCCTACAGGTAACTCCCTTCAGGTGGTTGTTTCAATATATATCTTCCCCTTTTAACCGACTGTGTTCACCCCGTCCCCACCGGTCTCTCCCCAGCGACCCCATCGTACTGGTTTTCCTCCTGTGTGTTGTAGCCTGTTGGTTGGACTTCCCTGTACCGGGTTAAGATCTTCACAGTCGCCCGGAAATGGAGGGCGGGGGGGGATATCGGCGCGTTTCCCAAAGTCAGAGATTTTCACCCCCATTTCCTTTGATCTTCCTTCAAACCGTGGCCCGCGCTCTTTCCCTATTTTCCTTTATCCTCTCCCCCATTGATAGGTCCTAATCCGCCTTAGTCAGGTCCAAGGTAGGTCGTATTGTGGGATACGCTCTTGCCATAAACAATCATTGGAAGGAGTACTATGTACATTGGTTTTCTTTGATTATATGTTTATTAGTATTAATGATACTTAAGAATAGATTCGCTTATACATTGACTAACAAAATAATAATTAAATTGGTAGAAGCGGCCCCATAGACAAACCCAAAACGGTCCTACGGCGTGGCAACACCCAAAATAGATTATTCCTACCAACCACCACTACCATGCGTGGGGCCACGTCGTAGGGTCTCCTCCGCCGCGACACGTGACGGGCAACCAAACCTATCCCCGTCTCCGCTAGCCTTAATACAGTTTTTTTTTCAATTCTTGCTAAATAATGTGACCTTATCCTAATTAAATTCTATTGCACAAATGGCTAACATTGAACGTTCTACTATAAGTTTGCTCAATACTTATTCTAACATAGTCAATACATGGTTAAGGGTGCGTAGCGACGCTCATGATCTTATCCTAATTAAATTCTACTGCCCGAATGGCTAACATTGAACGTTCTCCTCTACGTAAGCTCAGTAAATTTATTCTAGTATAGTCGACACATGGTTATGGGTGCGTAGCGAAGCTCATGACCTTATCCTAATTAAATTCTACTGCCCGAATGGCTAACATTGATCATTCTACACTACGTATGCTCAGTAAACTTATTCTAACATTTTCAATACATGGCTATGGGTGCGTAGCAGAGCCCATGCACGGGTAGCCAGCCCGCCGCCGGTCTTCCGCCTTGGAAAGGTCCGTGTTATTGGACGTCCTAGGGGAAATATCGCCTCAGGTTGACGGCATTGTAATTACCCCTGACCCTCTTTGTCTTAGGGTGTATTAGGGTGTACGTGTTGGGGTAAGGAGCCGCCCCGATGATGTATGGACCTTCGAAGAGCCTGGAGAATTGGGAGAATTTGGAGGAAGCTATGATAGGCCAACGACCGCCCTTATGTGTTCCGAAATTCGTCCCGCCTGGTTTCCACTATTCCACAGGGCGTGATGCTCCGCGAGTTACTTGTCGACCTCTTGTTACCGTCAATTATGGGCCTCAATGTCTTTTGTAGCCCGAGGACGATCGCTTTGGATAAAGCTTGTGTATCGACATCCGCCCTCCTATAGTGTCTCCTCTTAGCTGTTCCCCCTTTAGTGAGGTTGTTCGCCCCGGACGATGACATGGTGTTACCGTTGTAACTTCAATTCCTTTGACTTGTACCTTCCCCTGATGCCACGTAATGTAGACTGTCCTTCTCTTCTGTGGCACTTTCTAATGTTTATACACTGCACTGTAGTTCCTTTCTTTTCACTTAATAACCGCTATTGTTCGATTTAACCTGGACGAAATTACGCGAGTTGTTAAGGCAGAGTTAGATTTAACTAAGTACAGCCACCCCTCCAAATGAGTGACAACCGGACCCAGTCGTTTAACCATTGTGCCCCTGCCTAATTCGTCTCCAAGGAGTTAGCGCTGCGCCGTACGGTCACCCATCCGCAAGACACACCGTCAACCCCAATAGTGTCAATTTAGACCTTCAGGTCGACCGGCTTGTTTTATTAGTTGAGTCATTTTGCTTTTTATTGATACTTGAAAGATATATTATTAAGCTATTGCATAGCTTTTATCGCGGGCCTAGTAGGCCAGCGCGGCGACCGAATGAAGAAATTTCTTAACGAATATTAATGATTTTAAACTGATAATTACGTCTAAACGAGTACTGCTTAGGATTCGAAAAAAATATATGTTAAACAAGAACATTTTCCTAGTATTCTTAGCTTTGAATATTTTAGATTTTGTTTATATTACATAGTGTAATTAATTTGTGAAATTAGGTCTAACCGAACACAAAAACGACTAATACGCAAATACTATCTGGCGTATTATTATGAAACCTGCACCATTTTAAAGATAATTTAATTATCTATCTTTTTATCTACGATTTTTATCGAATAATCCGTTTTTTTTTGCTTTATCGAATAAAAAATTCGTGCGCGGCGCTCTATCGGAAGACGTTTAAATTATTCCGAATCATTTGCTTCCGCAGCCGCAAATTATTCGGAATAATTTCAACGTTTTCCGACAGAGCGCAGTTATCTGATATCAGAAAAAATAAAATAAATAAACAATTATAATTGCATACCTAAGTTGTTAAAAATGCTATGCAATAGCTTTACCGCGGCAGTCCCCGAGTGCCACACGTATTTTTTATTATTATACAAAGAAATTTCTGTCTGTATGGAAACATCGAATCGGGCAATGATAAGCTCTGGAATTCCCCTCGTAATGTTTTACTATTCTTGTCATAGTATGGGTGTATTTTATGTATGCGTGTGCGTGATAATGATGTGTGGGCAATGATAATTGATATGGCATATCGATATTTTCGAGTACCACCTTCCTACGAATTACTGCAAGCCGCTAGGTCGCACGAATATTTGAAGTTTGACGAAATTTGAAAGAGATTTCAACATTTTTGTCAGATAAAGGACATTATTAGAATGTGTGTGTGTACACATTGTTGTTTCTTGTGCTTTGACAATTTTTTAAATATATTTTGTTTTCCTCCTGTGTGCTGTAGCCTGTTGGTTGGACTTCCCTGTACCGGGTTAAGATCATCACAGTCAGCTAGTTAGAGATATTAGACATGTATTTATTGTTTCCTTTTCTTGGTAATACTACTTTGATAAGTGTGAGCACAATACAAAATTCTCAATTTACGACTAACATAGTCGAGACTACCTTGGTACGGGCCTCGGTCTAGTTAGGCAGACTTTAGACAGATCACCTTTTCAAGCCTTTAATTTCGAAATAAATCTATTGTTATTCTAATTCTCTATAGGCTACAGATTTGGTATGTAAAAATATTTTTAATTAATCGAAATACTGACTCCTCTATGAAAAGCTATGTATGCTGTTTTCTTACCTAAATGAAGGTTTGTTAATTTCTGCGCTGTAAAACTTTGGTGGACAAGAATAAGTTTTTACTTCAAAAGCGTTTTTACTGTTTCTTCGGAGTTCATTTTCTGTAAAAAGTTAAACAGTCTGTCGGAGCACGGTCTGGCAAGTACGGTGGGTGATGTAAAGTCTCCGGTTGCACCCCCTGCTACTTTACGAAGTGAAGTCCACGTCTCACGTCCACACACTGTGGACGTGAAATGACGTGCGTAAGCCATCGATATATGATCCCCTAGATGGGTCTTTCGCGCTCCAAAATAACCACTTCCAAACCACTTCGAAAAGCCGGCCAGTAGTAGTTTGGTCGCAGTCCGCTGGCAGACAGCCGACCGTTTCCGGTGTGAGAGCTGCCGCGAAAAATATTGGCGTACTATTCTCTCGAATACTGTTCAATGTATTATCTCTCGGTCACATGTTCAAAGAGCGAAGAGTATGGAGCCAACTTATTTGTATCTGAGGGCATACAACATATCGATGGCGTAAGTGGTGGCTAAGATCGATTGGCCAAGCTCGGTTGTTTAATCACGGGCTTCTCCATTATTATTTGCACTTATAGTTCAGTTTTATTTGCGTCAACAGGTGTGTTGGGCAGCAATAACCTGTAAGTGTAACGGATAACACCGGAGCAGGACATTATATTCGAAAATAACGCCAATTTTCAACTTTTCCATGATTGTACATGAAAATATCCAAGCAAAACAAACGAAAGAAAGACAAATAAATAACTGATTTTGAAAAATTAATAACATGGCTTTGAACTAAAATTTGTTTGAATTTGAAATTTCAATGGAAGTCGAAGTCATTTAAGTTCAAAGTGACCATTGCTAAAACACGGCTACCACATAGATAATCACCTAATACGATAATGAAAAATAAACGTTAAAGAATTAGAAGAGTGTTGAAGTTTCGAATGTATATCCGAAACAGATCATAATCAACAATTCGAAGTTCGGGTTCGAAGGACGTGATGTCCACCTCATCGTGATATATCCTTCTAGCCGTATTCGGCCATAGCGATTGCATTCTAGATTCTTTTTTTTTTTTTTTTTTTTTTATTTTTTTTTTTTTATTGTTGGGGGTTTTGCTGGTGAGCCCTCAGGTGACTGATGTAGCCGATCTTGGCTTTGAATGTGCGTGCACATTTGGCGCAAGTCAAGACACCATTGACGTAATTATACTTTATGGCCACCGGTGGTCGGGCCTTTAGTTCGTCGCGCTTGGCATCTAAGTCGAGCAGCCTCTTCTTTTCAAAATCATCTATATTGCCCTGCACTAGCAGTCTCCATCCTGGGCGATCTTTCGCTTTACTCTCCCACTGAGAGGGTTCAATGTTGCACCTTTTCATATGCCTCTTCTGAGTATCCTTGTATCTGAGTAGCTGGCCGCCTTGTTTCCGCTTGCCGTTCTTTAGTTCAGCGTAAAAGATACGCTTTGCCACTCTCTCATCAGGCATACGTGAGACATGTCCGCACCATCTCAGCTGTCGTCGCATCATGTATGCTTCTATTCCGCTGACTTTAGCGCGTCGAAGAACTTCCGTGTTCCTCACACGGTCCGACCACTTGATGTTCATTAAGTCGCGTAGGCATCGAAGGTGGAATTTGTCAAGTGCGCGAATGTGCTTTCGGTATGGGCACCATGTCTCTGACGAGTAGAGGAGGTTTGGGAGGACGATCGCCATGTAGACAGACACTTTTGTTCCCAGCTTGATGTCGTGTGAGCTGAAGACTTTGCTACGGAGTTTACCGAAAGCTGCAGAAGCAGCTCCTATCCACCCGTTCAATTCAGAGTCAAGGTCACATTTTGCTGTTATAGTGCTACCAAGGTATTTGAATTTGTCCACTTGCTTCAGAGGAGTCTCTCCGAGCTTAATAGATATAGGTTCTTCATTAAGTGTGTTGGCCATCACTTCGGTTTTCTTCACACTGATTTTTAGGCCAAAGTTCTTACATGACACGTCGAGGTTAGTCATTAACCTTTGCAGGCCATCTGGGCTTTCGGCTACGAAGCATAGATCATCGGCATACATTATATCCGTTATCGTGGCGTATGATACTTTTGTGTGGGCTTTAAGTCTTGCCAGATTAAAAAGAGAGCCATCTGTGCGAAAACGAATTCTAACACCTTCTGAGATGTGTTGCAGAGCATCACGGACCACAACTGCGAAATATAAGGCAAACAAGGTAGGCGCAAGCACGCAGCCTTGTTTCACGCCACAGCTTACAGGAAAGAACCCTGTTTGTTCACCGTTGACTGACACACAGCATTCCATGTCATCATGCAGAAGTCGAATCAGTCTGACAAATTTCTCAGTGCATCCAACCTTTTCCAGAATCTTCCACAGGGCTTCACGTGATACGCTGTCAAATGCCTTCTCTAGATCAACAAAACATAGATACAGATTTTGACCCTGTTCTCTGCTTTTTTCCTGTATTTGACGAACGGAGAAGATAGCTTCACAGGTTCCTCGATCTGGACGGAATCCGAACTGGGTTTCTGGTAGAATCCTCTCCGACAGGGTCATCAGTCGGTTTAAAAGTATTCGGGCGAACACTTTACCAGGAGCAGAGAGAAGTGATATTCCGCGGTACGAATTGCAGTCAGAACGGTCGCCTTTGTTCTTGTACAGCGAGCAGATGCGAGAGACTTTAAAGTCTGCTGGTACACGTTCTTCGACCCACATTCGTCCGAACAATGCCCATAGCTTCGTGTGCAGCTCATCGCCTCCATATTTCAGTAGCTCTCCTGGTAAGTTGTCAATGCCAGTCGCCTTCTTATTCTTCTGTTCTTTTAGGGCTGTAACTACCTCTTTCAAAGAGAGTGGGTCGTCTAGCTCAACAGCACTAGGCAGCGCAGGAATTAAGCCGATGTGTTGCATGTCCACAGATCGATCCACGTTGAGCAAGGTGTTAAAGTGATCCGCCCATCTCTTCAGCACATCTTCCTTGCTTTTCAGCAGATGTGAACCATCAGAGGATTTAAGGGGAACGCTACATCGCTGGGTACTACCAATCAGCTTCCGCAGTTCTGAGTAGAAGTCGCCGAGTTGGTTAGTATTGGCTAACCACTGCATGTGTTGGCTCTTTTCTTGCCACCAAGTGTCCTTAGTTTGCCTAGTCAGTCTACGTAGCTCAGTTCCACTTCTTTTTAGCTCGTCTGTGATGTTATGGTGCTGGCGTCCGTGATGTTGCCGACGTAGTAGTTCTCGGTGATTTTTAATTGCCTCTGATAGTATCTCTTCATTTTCGTCGAACCAGTCCTCGTTTCTCCGAGTTTTAATGCCCAGGATCTGAGTACCTGTTTCTAGTACATGAGAAGAGAGAAGGTTCCAGTTGGCTTGAAAATCACCGTCTTCAACGTTAAGTGTACTCAGCGCTAGGTTCATTGCAGAGACGTATCTTTGCTGCGTTTCTTTATTTTCTAGGTGTTGTAGGTTTAGGCTAACACCTTTAACTCTCTCGGTCCTACGCGGTGGGTGTAGGCGAAGTTGCAGCTTGGTAATGACGAGTCTGTGGTCCGTCCAGCAGTCCGCCCCACGCATGACGCGAGTGACGTGCACCTGAGAGATGTCTCTTTGGCGGACTATAGCATAGTCAATCAGATGCCAATGCTTGGATCTTGGATGCATCCAGGTGGTTTTATATTTCGGTGGTAGTCTGAACATAGTGTTAGTTATTGCTAGTCCAAATAACGAGCACAGACTGAGCAAAAGCTGGCCATTGCTGTTCATATTGCCGATTCCATGCCTTCCAAGAACTTTAGGCCACGCTTCGTAGTCCTGTCCAACTCGCGCATTAAAGTCGCCTAGAAGTAAAACTTGTTCTTTGGGTCGTATCTGAGACAAATGTTGAGTTACTTCTTCATAGAACTTCTCCTTGACATCGTCGTCCTTGTCCAGAGTTGGCGCGTACAAGCTAATCACGTTGAGGAAGTTTTTATTGCTTAAATGAAGGCGCAGTGAGGTAACGCGGTCTGAGATGTGAACAGGACATTCCTCCAACTTGTTTGCGATGCTGTTTTTGACCGCGAATCCAACGCCAGATCGTCTGGGCTCCGACGCGGCAGTGCCCTTCCAAAAGAAGGTATATCCACCGCCGTGCTCCACTAGTTCCCCTTCCTCTGCAAGATGTGTTTCGCTGAGGGCAGCTATGTCAACATTATAGCGACGTAGTTCTCGGGCTACTATAGCGGTTTTTCTTTCAGGGCAAAGGTTGGAATCGCGATCCAAAAGAGTCCGAACGTTCCATGCACCATACGTCATTGTTTTGGATTTAATACTATTTTTTGTGTATTTTCGACTACGAGGAAAAGATGCAGTAGCAGCCGTGGTTACTGCTACCCATTGTCCATCGCCATAGGTCTTTTTAGTCTTTTCATAGTCCATTTTTTCCGGAAGCAGTCAAGTGCGCAGTCTATATTATAGTGCACAGGTGGGCGCGCGACCACGGGTGCACTCTCTCTTCCTCCCTCTTCTGAACCCGATGGAACGGAGACCGTTACAACCGGAGAAAAGTTTGGATGCAAGTAATCACTAAATTTATTATTTAAATAAGATTAATTATTGAGAAAATTTTATTTATTGAGAAAATTATCTCATCGTGATAAGACGACGGCGACCTCTTGGTTGACAGGACTTCTATGAAGTTGCGCGCGGAAGTGACTCGTGAATCCCAGTTTGTTTTTAAAGGTCCGATTACAACGACTACAGTAGAGTTCGCCGCAGTTGTTGTAAGTGTATGTGTAAGTGGGCTTCGGACGAGTTTTGCGTTGTTGGCGGTTCGAATCGAGGTTTTTAAGCCGGGCTTCCTCAAACTCTTTAATTTTTGTGGTCACCGTGGAGCGCCACTCGCTGCGTTTGTGAGCAGCCCTCTCCCAGCTCTCAGGTGGAATACCACTGGCGGTTAGGTGCCTTTTTAAGACATCTTTATAGTGTAGGTGCTGTCCGCCAACTTTGCGTGCGTCTTTTGAGAGTTGGGCCTAAAACGCGGCTTTCGGGAGGCGGTCGTCTTTCACACGCACTACATGCCCACACCACCTCAGCTGAGCTTTCATGAGCATAGCTTCCATGCCCTGCATTTTCGTCCGTATTAACACTTCTGTGTTTGACACACGGTCTTCCCATGCTATCCTCGGGTTCTTTCGGAGGTACCTCATGTGGAAGACGTCTAATTTCTTAATCTCTTTCCTGTAGAGGTACCACGTTTCAGGGGCATATAACAATATGGGTAGGACGATCGCTTTGTAGACGGCCAGCTTTGTTTTCAGCTGTTAAAAAAATAATAGTACACGTATAAAACACCGATTTCAAAGCCACCTTACTTTCTTATATGAAAGGTGATTAATTTTGGTTGCACAAATTTAAAAGAAGATAGACGGACGTCTGAAGCGAACATCACGTTTTTTCATTCGCTATACATATCTAATACGACGTTACAGAAACCGTTGGTTTACTAAAGAAATTAGCTTTCCTTAATTCAGGCCTGCAGATGCTCATGTAGTTCTGTTTCATATTATGTATATGCCCATCTGTCACCCCTTATAATATTCTGCATCCCAATCAACCGTATAAGGCGCTGGGGTATTTATGTTAATATTCCAAAATGGTATTGAAACTTTCTGGGCATATCGGTTGCTACGACGCTTTTTATTATCAATTTAATAGCACCAAAGTGACAGTAAAAATTGCCAGCGTCGTCCCACGCTCCTCTTCCATTTCCTTTCGTGGTTACATATTTGTCACGAAAATAATTTTAATCACTCTCACTAAAATTCTGCCTTGCCTCCTACTAAAACTCAAATGTTTTTTTAGGTAGCATCCGTAGTTCTTAAGCATTATTTATTAATGGTAATTTACATATTTATATAAACAGATTTGATGTTATCTCACTTCCGGATGCAAAATTGCGGAAATGAGCATTCAACACCTAGTAAACATTATAATATTTGGTAACAAACCATTATGGATATGCATATGACAATAGGAAGAAAGTATTATGCGTCGATATTGTTGAAGATGATCTTAAATTGAAAACAATATAACCGCGCATTTTAGATTAGTATACACTTTTAAATTAAATTGTCCCTCATGAGCAAAAGTCATTCATGAGTCGCACACAACAGCTCCAAGGCAGGCAATCATCGAACCGCATCACTCAATGTAGGACTTTACTTGGCGAGGACGTAGAGGGTAGATATAACACTGGGGTCCTATCTCCCCTACACCACCTAGCGTAGACTGAACAGAATGAGAGTGTGTGACAAGATGCCAAGCTAATGTCATTCGCTGGGGCTAGACAGAGAACCCAATATGCATCTGTGCAACGCTGCAGGATAAAGATCACCTCCGATCCTGCCCGCAGCTGTCAACCACCAGGAACCACAGGGGGAACGACCTGGCCATTGAGGCCGCATGTTTTTGGGTCTAACCTGGCCCGGACGCTTAAACGAACTTAGGAATGAAATTGTCCCAAGCATACATTCTAGATAAAATATACTAAAGTAAAGCTCGTGTTTGCTAAAAATATACGTATATATACATTTAGCAAGAAAGTAACGAGGTTGTGGCGCACTGGCGCAATGTCCTCATTTCCTGGAGCAGCTTTAGATGCACTGATTAACTTGCAGCCCCTACACATTCACTTAAAACAGGTGACGAAAGCCAGCATGTACAGGCTGTCTGCCCGGGAGAAGGCAAATGGATCTCACAAGCACTAAGATCAGTTCTTGACTCAGTCAGTGAAACTCCAACCCTCAACATGGTATCAGACACCATGCTTCCACTCCTAAACTTTGGAAAACTTTTTACTGGAAGTGGTATTGTCGCCCAGAGACGACTGGCTTAAAAACCAACTACACTGGCAGGCCGATAGCCTTAAATGGTAAGATGATGGGTCCAAATCGGGACTTGACGTAGGTTGCGGTATATATGGACAGCGACCAAACTTCGAAAGTGTAAGTTTGGGGAAATACGCCTCCATATTCCAAGCGATGTATACGCCATTATTGAATGTGCGGATATCAGCCTCCATAAGAACTACGCCAACCACCGTATCTATATCCACTTGGATAGCAAGGCAGCTCTTATGGCACTAGCCTCGAATACCATTAATTCAAAGCTGGTGCAAAAAATGCGTATCACTACTGAATTCTCTGGGCGAAAATAACAGGGTAATTCTAAGATGGGTTCTCGGCCATGCAGGAATCGAGGGAAATTAAAAAGACGACGAACTTGCTAAGATTGCCGTGAGGCCTTATCGCTAAATAGAAACAATCTACGCATACTGGCGAGGGCGCTCACGGGGCATTGTGGCCTGAACAAACATATGTACAACCTTAAACTCCGGGACACGAAAATGTGCAGGTTCTGCCAAGAGGCAGAGGAAACTCCCCTGCACCTCATGTGCGATTGTGGCCCGCTGATGCGTAAAAGAAACACCCACTTGGGGGGTCATTACCTCCGACCTGAGCAGGTAAAACAATCTAGCGCCAAAAGCCTGTTGCGGTTCTTAAATGACACGAGGCTTAGCGCAGAACTATAGTAGGTGGCGAACACAATAGATCAGCAATGGTCGCAGTGTCACAAGGCTCATAAAGACCTTAGAAAAGCCCCACACAACAAATAAATAATTTTAAAAAACGAGGTTGTGTCTGTATGTATATCTCTTTAAAAGATGAGAATTGCGCTCTTATTCATTTCACAATTAGATCTACTCTGTTTTTACAAAACAGCCCTTTTTTTAAAATGGCATCTTTTCGTAACATTTCGTAACTTTATCTAATATTTATTTAGCAATTTATGTTTTATTATATTAGTTATTCATATTGTTTGGTTTATATTGTGTGTAATAGTAATAATTATTATTTTATATGGTGCATATCGACTGTGTAAACGCATTTGTGAAAATACATAAATAAATAAATAATATAGTTCGAAATTCAAATAACTGATCGGTCGATGGCTTAGTTAGTAACGTTGCCAGCATATATATTTTCATATTCAGCGATTAAAATACATGATGTATTTGATAGTATCAAGTCGTAATGTTTGTCCACGTTCAAAATAGTAACGTTAGTCCGTGTTCGGCAAAGGGAGAAGGCCAGCAGACTACTTAGCCAGACATGTTATTCAGACAGTTAGAAGAGAGATACTGTGCTGAAGAGATAAGACGCAGGTGTCGGTCAGACGCTTAATTTTTCCTGCGTCGTAGTACGCGATCAAACGATAGAGTCAAGGTTTCCCTAGAATTTATATAATTGTGTGTGATAAAACCACTATAAAACAGGCATTGGTGACTAGTTGTACTATGTTTCCAGCGATTCTTCCGAACTATGGATTTTCGAACAATTTACTTTAATTAGACTTCAATATCCTGTTTCCGGTCGAACTTAAATTCAGCTCTATTCATACCTTTTTTTCGATTGAATAACAGACCCTAACAACGATGAAGTAGTAATGGAGCATTTCGTCCCATTCTAATTCGAAGCGAGATTTTTTTAATTTTCTGTCCACGATAGTTTAACAGTAAAAATGGCAAACCATATCGATTAATTTAATATACCTACATTTCTATATAAATGTTTGGTCCTAAATTTCCTTTATAGGTCAGGATATATTTATCTAAGATTTATCTGCTTCGATTTAAGGCTTCGGTAATTAGGACTTGATTTCACTATAGTTACCTAACTTCGAATAATTGTTAACCTTTTGTTTTTTTTATTTAAGATACTTAACCCATATATGCCCAGAACTATTTTGGGATTTCGATTTAGCTTATTTTCAGATATGTTTATGTTGATAAGTTCTTATAACAGCGTTGACTAGTTTAGTATATATATTTTTTTGTTAACTAGATATTTTGGAGGTGTTCGACAACGAAACAATGGGAAATATCCTACATTAGTTATAGGTAATTCAAACAAAGATGTTATAATGAGTTTATTTAATATTTATTATTATTTTCACATGCATAGTAAAAAAATGGGAATGAAATGCAGAGAAACATTTAGAATCTAAATTTACTTCTCACTTTTTACAAAAAGTGACTGTTAGGCTTTTGCAATAGGCGCATCCAGTCTACTTGATACCCTGCTAATCATGTTCTCGGCATTATTCTTTCTTACTGATGTAGGGACATTTGTAGATACCCGTTTGCAAGGTCCCGGGCGCTGTTTATACTTTTAAACTAAGGTTCGGGCAATACTACGTCGAAACTCCAGCGTATCTATATCCTTGGAAAAATTACGAGCTAGCAGGGTAGCATTGTTGATTACCGATGCTTTTACAAAAGTACTACTTCTTGTTTCGTTTTCGAATCACTGGGCATATATAGGTTAAAATGTCCTAAAATTCATAGCTATTTTGTACATTTGTCCACATTGTTATCGATGTGATAAAGTAACTCAGAAAAATTCAACCCACAATGTGGCAAATGCTCACCTAACTAAAAATGTACTGTCCCGTATCTAGGCGAGTAAAAGTAAATAACAAAAAATA
Source organism: Micropterix aruncella (assembly GCA_944548615.1). Classification (NCBI taxonomy): domain Eukaryota; kingdom Metazoa; phylum Arthropoda; class Insecta; order Lepidoptera; family Micropterigidae; genus Micropterix; species Micropterix aruncella. The sequence continues at coordinate 7,207,124 of OX155980.1, forward strand.
AATTAATCCTGAAAGTATCATTTGTAAAATTTCTTTAGCCGCTATTCTAGCTGATCTAAGCAAGATAAAGTTTTTACATCTTACTTTGTGTGACCTACCATTGAAGAACTTTGCGCATCCCTGCCCTAGATTTATATGTAGCAGTCGATCCATAGGCATGCACAGCTAATGCAAGATTCACCGTGTTTTGTAGAACTGGAGCACGGTTCGGTAGGTCGAAAACACGAACTGAGCAGTTGAGTGTTCCTTTCACCTTTTACATGGGGCAGAGTTCATGGGCGAAAAACTGCACCGACGACAACGTGACGTCACTCTACTTTGTAGAAAAAGGTTTAAAAAAGAAAATTTTACACAAGAAGTTTTTTTCAGCGTTCCGAATCAATTCTGTGCATTTATTATGCATACGCACACTATTCTCATCAAAATGATGCAATTTGAGTTACCCTTAATTTTAAATAATCACACAGTAGTTTAAATTGACAAACGTGTATTAAATTTATTATGCTATCAATTTATTTATTATTACTCTCTTATTATACATTACTATTAAATACGTATCCATAAATAAAATATTCCTAATATTGAGATAGTTACTGTATATGTAAATATTATGTAAGTAGTTGAATCTATAAATTTATATATCTATAAGTGGGAATAATAATATATGTATAACATTATCATAGATGTTAATTGAAGTTTAAAATTACACGCGCACAGGAAAACTCTGAAATAATCTGCCCTAGTAGGGACATTATATCCGAATTGGGTAGTTTTTGTGTAACAAAAATCCAAATTTGCGTGACATGTTCTGTTTCAAAAAACATGTTGCACGCATTGCAACATGTTTCGCTTGTATTTCTCGTGTTTTGTCATATTGGTCTTACTCAGTTTTCGAGTTGTTTCGGAATCATGGGTCACAATCTCAAAACAATTTCCCAAAACCATATAAAATTGCTAAAAGCTTTGACAGTTGGATCTGTCATAATAATAATGATAGCCGTATTGCACAGCCCAATAAAAAATGACCCTTCTGGTGTACTTGCCATGACAAAAAAAAACAAGGGATTTATTTAAACAATCGAGTTCAAAAACAATTTTAATAAATATAATAAATATTACCTAAAATATTACTATTTTAGTGAACATGAGTAGCTATGAGTTTTTTTTTAATCTCCTAAAGTTGGTATAACTGCAGGCAGTTCAGTCTGTCCAAACTAGTCCCACTTCATTGAGGGCATCATTCTTTTCAAAATGGCGCGAGGAAGAGTACTTCTAACTCGCGCCGGGCGACAGAAAACCCATTAAAAGCCGGGTGATCCGCGAGTTGTGTGCACCAGGAGTGCGGCGTTTTTAAAGTTATGTGAACAAGTTCTCAATTTTCGGTAAGCGTTTAATTCTTTTGGGATTCAATTAGATAAACGAGTTTTGTAGTAATGGTGTGTTTCTCTTTCCGTCACAGCGGGTTTTTGGCTGTGCCGCCTTTTTTACTTTCCCATGTAATTTCTGCGATAAATCGGCCACCGTGCCCTGACTTTTTCTCGCCTGGATGTCCGTTTGAACGGAAAAACTTATCACATGTCATATTTCTGAAGTCTACCACATGTATGGACAGGAGATTGAAGGAGGAACTACCTGCGAATAAAAGGATCTTGTCTTATAACTTTAAATTTGTAGTTTTATTTTAAAATTGCGAAGGTGTATTCTCTGTCTTGCCAAATTTAGTGACAAACTAAATCCTTTCCCCGACCCTGGGGTTGTTTTTTATTTTTCGGTCATAACCTAACCTATAGTATTTTTTTTCTTTTTCGCGTTTTAAATAAACGCGATGGCGCTCTTATTTCTTCTTGGTATAACGCGATTGGATTACTAATCATACGTTATAATCTGTTTTGTTTATATCTGTCAAAATCAAGTATTATTATTATTTTGCAAGAGTGTCCCAATCGAGCAAACCTGACAAATAATAACCCAGGAGTTATAGAGGGCATATTCCCAGATATACAATATGATTTCACGTCAAATAACATAATATTGTAATATTTATACAATACTCCTAGGGACAAACGACAAATATGTAGAATGTAAATAAAAATAATTTTTATCTCTTACGAACTACCCTTCAGTAAAAATAAGACAAAAACGAATTTACCGCGTGAAGTTTGTAACACCCGACTAGACCCAGTTTATTGTAGACAACGGCGGTTGCAAAATCGCCGAAATATAGGATTGTGAGGGACCACGAGATCTTGATAATCGATGGGTCCAGAGCAGATGATTTATTCGATGCGAGACAGGTAATCTGCCACTGTATCGTCTTCGCCTTTGATGTGACGGATGTCGTGGCAGACCTCTGATATGTACGCGGGCTGACGTATTCGGCGTGGCGTCTCGTTTTGGGAATTAGCGCACGTTTTTAGGGCGTAAATTAACGGTTTATGATCAGTATAGATGACCAAATTTCGTCCTTCAATCACGTTACGGTAGTGTTTGACTGTAAGGTATATGGCAAGTAGTTCTTTGTCATATGTGGCGTAGTTTTTTTGTGTGTCTGTTAGGCTCCTAGAGAAGAATCCTAGAGGTTGGAGACCAGTTTCGCCTTGTTGTTGTAATGCTCCTCCTACCGCGATGTCGAATGCATCAGTTATCAATACGAGTTGTGCATCGGCATTAGGTGGAGTTAGTGTGAAAGCGTTTTTGATTGCTTCCTTGCAGTTTTCGAAACCATTACGAGTTCGTCCGTGTAATTGATTTTTCTCTTGTCGTTTTTGCGTGCTCCTATTAATGTTTTGTTGAGTGGAGCTTGTAGCGATGCTGCGGCCGGGATGCAATTTCGGTAGAAGTTCATCATGCCCAGGAATTTCCTCATTTCGTGTATGGTATCTGGCCGTTTGAGATTTGTTGTTTGTTATGAGTCGTAGTTCGTCGTTCTTTTTTGGGACTACGTGTAGGGGAGAGGACCAGCTTGATTTAGACGATCTGCAGATGCCTAGCTCGAACATCTGTTGTATTTGTTTCTTCACTTGCTCGTATTTGCCATGAGGGAGTGGTCTGGCCTTGCAGAAGACTGGTGGACCTGTCGTCTCAATGTAATGTTCGACGTTGTACTTGACTGGAGTTTGCTCTAATGGTGCTGGATTGATGATGCTTTGATATTGTTTGAATAGCTCGGGAAACGGAAGATCTTCATAAATTGTTGTTATGGTTGGTACGCTGCTGCTGTCTGCTCGAGCCTTGGTGGATAGGAAAGTTTCACCAACGATTAGTTTGTGATTCTTTAGGTCTACTAAAAGATGGTGGTATGCCAAAAATCTGCGCCGAGGATTGGTGTAGATACGTCCGCTTCAATGAATTTCCAGAGGTACGGTCTGCTGAGGCCCAGGTTTACTCGAAGTGTTTTTTCACCAGAAGTTTTGATTGGAGTACAGTTGGCAGCGTACAATTTGACGTGTGTTTCCTGATGTTCGGCTTTTGGGGGTTTGGGAAGCACTGATATTTGAGCGCTGGTATCGATTAGGTATCTTAGTTTGTTCGTTTTGTCATATATTGTGAGGCGTTTATTTATTGCGTTAGTTGACGCCTCCTAAGAACTAACAGTAATTAGTTTTTTTGGTATTCAGTCTTCCCTTCGTGTTTCTGCTGGGGCCAAGAGCACGGCTGCCTGCATTTATATGCTTTGTTTCCGAAAAAATGGTGGTAGTAGCAAGGTCCTCCTGGTGCTTGAGTGAAATCGTGATTCTTATGTGCTCTCTGATAGGGCGAATTTGGCCTGAATCGTTGTCTATAAGGTGATGCTCGCCTGTAGTTATCCCTGTATGTTGGTCGCGACTGACGGCGATGGTTGTCTGTGGTTAATTCCTCTATCTTGAGTGATAGTTCTGAGACCATTTGTCGCAACTCGTTGACAGCATCTGGTTGGGTGGATGCTGCTTTGCCCTCGACGGTGTTGAGGACGTTACCTCGTTGATGAGATGCGCCGGTTCTATCGCTGCGTTTTCCTAGATTGCGTCTGCCATTTCCGCTAATTCGGATATGTCCTTGTTCTCATGAATGGCGATGATGGACCTCGTTGCTTGGGGGAGGTGTGATCCCCAAAGGAATTTCAGTGCTTGGTCGCTGACCGTGTCTCCTGCGAGTTCCTTCATTCGTCGCAGGAGTTGTGAGGGCTTCTGGTCGCCAAGTTCTGTTCCTTCCATGAGTTTCCGGAATCGCTTCTGTGCCGATTCTTCGTAGACATGGATCAGTCTCTCTTTTAGTGAGTGATATTTGTGCTCGACAGGAGGGTTTGCGATTATGTCAGAGACTTGTTCAAGGTCCTGATAGCGGAGCTTGGCTATTACCATCTGGTACATTACGTCGTCCGATGGTTTTTGTGGCGCCATTACGGCTTCCACGTGATTCATCCATAATTTGATTGATTGCCGCCACAGTTCGGGTATTCTATTTGCCATTGCCATGGCCGATAGCTTTATTTGTTCATCATGATGTTACAAAGTTCAAGCGGTAAATTCGTTTTTATTTTATTTATAATGTCAAACAACCGCGATTGTTTTCGATTTCATAGCCTTCATGAAAATAAATATTTTTTTTGCATTCGCACGAACAGTAAACAGTACATTTTACATTTTACATTTTCGTCGTGTCCAATTGACGGCTAAAAACCGCCGTTACTACTATTTACTGAGCATACATAGGTCGTTGCTACTCTTTACTGAACATACATAGGTAGTCAAGAATTTAACTTAGATTATCAAACTATAAATATAAATAATCAAAATAGAAGCCTAGTATTGTAAGTAGTCAGTAATTCGAAAAGATGCGTAGTAAAATTATTCATCGTAATATTCAAATTGTCAGTAAAATATTAAATAATCAAATTAAAGCTACGCTATGCATTTAAAAACAAAAAGTACACATATACGACCATACAAAATAATCAGACAATAAGGCTCTACTTTTTTAAGTAATTTAAATGGGCACAATATTTGAAAAATCATGACCCTCAAATTCGGCCAGATTATAGAAAGGGTGGTCTATCAGCATCTCTTTGATGTTTTTTTGAATTTTATGTCCTCTAGCTGTTTAAAATTTGTAGGGAGTAGATTATAGAATTTAATGCTAAGGTACAAATAGCTTTTCTGTACTTTTGCCAGTCGTATTCGGGGTATGCATAAAAGGGACAGACATAAAAGGTGCAGACCCGCGGTAGCGGGTATGATGCGAGTGAATGGCTGCATTAATTGCAGTTTCTGTGAGGTGCTGTCTAGTATACATTAAACACTGGTATATGAACGCCGAATACATAATCATTACTATTGCCTTACTGAAACAGTTTGCCTTGCTGAAACATACCTTGCCGTTTGATGTTGAAATAGTAATTTCAATCCGATGTTAGGGTTGTTAAAATGTAAGCTTTGAACTTTTCAACGAATTCTTCAGGGTCTCGAAAACGCTGACCTCTTTTCTTAGATTCCCGGGAATGTAAATAGGGGTAATAATGTATACTGTACCGAAGATACATAGTTCGGCAATTCAATGTTTACATACTTCTAACACTCCATTGTTTTTCGAGCGGCGAGAGAAGTCGCATTATAGTGCTAGAAGTCAGGTCAAGTCTCTCAACAAAATGAAGTAATGCATTAAAGATACCCGAAAAACTATAGTTTAATCATAACATTATATTAAAATAGAATATTTTTATTATTATATTAAATTAGAATATTTTTTTCTGTAGATGAAATCACGAAGAATATTAAATTAAATAGGTCTAAATGAAACATATTATAAGTAACAAACAGAAATGGAAAAATATACATGGCTACTTTGTTACTTGTGTAGCTTCAACAAAATCACAATTAAATGAAATAATTCACTTATTTACACCTTAGCAACTCAACAAATAAAAAAAGTATAGGAATTGTCATTATAAAACATCAATTTAAAAGAGAATTTGCGCCCTTTGCTATTTACGATAGTTTTAAAAGATGTCGATTCTCGGTGATATTTTAGGCTGGTATGATAGTGTCTTTGGCGTTCAAGATAGTATGTCATTTTCAAACTCGTGTCGAATTTCGATGACACAAGTTACAATACAATACAATCAATTACTCCAGTAGATAGGTATTCCTACACGTGGATCCTTCACAAAATTAAATGCTTAAAATTTAATTATTAAAAACATAACTAACATGATAGTTGTCATGGCTGTAATATTATATTCAATATTACCTACTTACAAGTAATCAAAATATACTAATGTCAGTAAGAGAGAATATATAGTAATAATATATAGTAAGAGAGAATAATATATTAAAATAGAAATGAAAATTCTATGTAGAATAATCAACGTAAAATAATTTTATTGTAAATCCAGCAATATGCATTCGTATTTTTTAAACATAAATAGATATATACTAAATTATATGAGAATTAGAATGCCAGCTATCATAATTCTGATATGTTTAAAATTTTACAAATTTAGCTAATTATCAACATGGAAAATAAACTCGGAATTTTCAAAATCCCTTATACCAAAAATTGGGTTTCTTACCATATTATTTATAATTATCTTTTTAAATTGGTCATCTGGAAGGCTTTTCATTTTCTCTGGAATCTTATTATAGAAGGACAAATTTTGGTGTATAAAACTGTATCGCACTTTGCTAAGTCGCTGTCGGTTTATGTGGAGATTGGATTTATTCTTCGTATCGTGATGATGAAAATCACTATTCGCCGGAACTTCTGCTAGGTGTCTACGAGCGTACATAATATTTTGGTAGATGTAGGAAGAAAATAGAGTCATGATTCCTGATTCTACGAACAGCGGCTTACAAGAACTTCTTGGAGAGACTCTATATAAACTGCGTACCGCTCTTTTCTGGAGGAGAAAAATTCTTTTTGAGTTTGGTGCCATTCCCCAAAACAGAAGGTCATACGTTATGAGGGAGTGGAAATATGCAAAATAAACAGATTTAGCGGCTTCAAAACCGCATAAATTTCTTATCTTTCTAATAGCGAATATGGCACTGCACATTTTTTTACTGAGATCATTTAAGTGATCAGACCATTGTAATTTTTGACCAATTTCTAATCCGGGAAATTTAGTGGAGGGGACATTTTCTAGTTTGTCAGACCCAAAGTATACGTCCATTTCATTGGAATCAGACGGCCGCAAAGAGAAGCATATTGATTTTGATTTATTTACGTTAAGTGACAATTTATTTGCTTGGAACCCATTACTAAGCCTGTCTATTGTTTCTTTTATTCTTTGGGCCAAAGTGTCTTTATTTTTATCGTAAAAAGAAGTGAAGTATCATCGGCGAATAAAATGATTTCATCATCCACGGATTTCAGGCACTCTGGGATGTCATTAATATACACGAGAAAGAGTAAAGGTATTGCTCCTTGAGGAACACCTTTGTTGATATTATGTGGCGCGCTCTTGTTTTTGTAAATAAGATTCCATGAGTTGCAGTTCCTTATCCCTAATGCCGTAGTATTCCAATTTTTTGACAGGATTTGATTTTCAGCAAAGAAATTAACAAGTCGGGTAAGTAGTAATTTTTCATTTTTTTTCTGAAAATTGGTAAAAGAGATATGGGCCGATAATTATCTATGTTTTCAGGACAACCTTTTTTAAATATCGGTACCACTTTGGCCATCTTCATTTCGGTGGGAAAGAATCCATGTTCCATGCATCGATTAAATATAAAAGATAGAGTATGCGAGATTACGGTTACAGAATTTTTTAGGATTTTGGTAGATATATACCACAGGTCTGTTGAATTTAGCAACTTTAATTATTTCGAAAGAATTGGTGGCGGAATTCTGATAATCTAATTTCGATGACATTCTAATTTCGTGACAGTTGTACTTACGCTCGTAATTATTCAGAGATGTCGCTAAGGATTATTTTGTCGCTTGCGATACTTGCATTATAAAGGGCGTATCAGAAGTCCCCATTTTCGACCAAAAAACGATCTTTAACGATCAGCCACTTTTACACGATATTTATGTAGGGCAATTAAATTCATTAAAAATATAATAATCAAACTTATTAATTCTCGAAACTATCCACACCGTCGTTATGACCACAGAGCAAGACGTCGTTTCAACGAAAACATCATAAAAAGGTTGACAAAGTAGCACGGGTGCAGGTTATCTTGATTAAGAAAAAAATTGTTAGCATTATGATAAAGCACCTTAAGTATTTATGTAAAACATGATTACTCGCAGATAGGAGATTGTGACAATGTTATAACAACTCTGTTTATCAAAAGGCAGACCTGACGGACGATGTAATCAAATGAGTACTGAATATAGAGCTTATAACGGTGTCGTAAGTGAGGTATGAGAGCAACTTATATGGTTAAATATATGGTACATCTGAGTATGAAATATCATTGTGTAAGAACATTTATCGTAATGATTGAAACCACATGGTCTTCTGAAATAATTCATAATCTACGGTCTGTAAGAGTTCCACAAATGGCTTAACCCCTCAAATGAATGGCGATTAGCTCGGGTTGCCTACGGCAAAATGTATATAAATTTATATTTACATTTACATTTACATTTACATAGAGCGGGGTTTACTATAGAGCTATAGCATTACTATAGAGCGGATTACTATAAAGCGGCGCACATTTACATTTATATTTACATTTATATAAATTTATATACATTTTGTATACATTTTGCCAAGGCATCCCTTAAGGGACGCCTCACATTTGAGGGGTTAACTGGTGCGGGAGTCAACAAAACAAAATCATCACTGTCCGTTCACTGACGTAATTCAACCATTAAATTTTAAAAAATCGTCGCTGCACTATATTTTAAATCATGATTTGAATCTTAATGTGTAGAGAATATAATTAAAGTCAAAAGTGAAGAAGTCAGACAATGCCACTATTAAGTTTCATTTGATAGAACTTCTATGTTTTTCAACAATAATTTATTTTTTCTTACACGTTAATATTTCAACAAATGCAAGTGAGAATTCAAAAGTCCATAAAAATCTACAATTTATTTTGAAATCAATTTCTTCTAAGGAAGTATGTATAAGAATTCTGTTTTTTTTTGTCGCCTGTATAAATATAATTTCCAAATGGCCGAAAGTAACCTATTATATTATTGGGTGTTTAAATTTTCATCATTGGTGATTTTGAATAAAATATAAAATTTTAAAAAGAAACAGATATCAATAATTATAGAAAATAATAAGTGTTGGCCATTTTCTATGCTGCTGATTATTATATATCCGGTGTTAGCATATATCCAAATTAGTTCGAAACTAATATAGTTAAATGGTAATAACTTAACAAAATTTTAAACTAACGGGGACAGATTATCCAATTTTGAAGGGTTGATGTCTTTGAGACGCGCTCTTGATTATATTTACGCGCTCATATTTGTATTGTTTACTTAGTTGTGTAAACATACACAAAATTTTGAACGACAGTGCTGCTGTTCTGCGGTAAAACACAGTATCTGCTTTTGACCAAACTTTACAAATAATGCATAGGTTAGTGCACTGCACAAGTAATGCACAACAATGCTCAATTAGTTGCATAAGATATATTTTTGGAAGTGTATGTCTACAGAATATGCATGGAAGTAACCAACATTTACTTACTTTGTTCATATACTTTATTATTCATAATAAAATGCAATGCAAAATGCAGTTACTGCATTTTCAAACCTTGAGATCCCCTACTTCCTGCGAGGGGGTTTCTTACAGGTACAAAAAATTGTACGTGCAGAAAGTGCCCCTGATTCCGAATATGCGAAAATGTTAATTTCGAAAAAAATGTTGGATACTGTGTTTTACCTTAGAACAGCCGAGTAACTTGGAATATAAACAGATACATCGATATGTACAACTGCAGCGCCAGGTCGTGCTTAATATGTCCCACTTAAGGCCATTGTCGTCCGTGTTTTCCGAATGCTTAAATTAATTCCCTTTCGTTTCACCTTTGTACGGCTGTTCACGTCGCGGCGCTGGCGGATCACGAACAAGCGAGGGGCGGGCGGCCGAGGTGTCTAATGTCAATCTCTAAGAGAAAAGTGAATGTTTCACTCTCAAATCGAACCAAGCAAAGCTCAGTCATGACCCGTTTAGGTAAGTATATACCTATATAACTATGTACTCGTGTGTATCTTCCACCAACTGAGACATCCGCCAGATACAACTGCTAGTGCACTACCTAAAGCGCGCCAAGGCAATTCATCTCTTCGAGGAGGCCTTTGGATAGGAGCTGAACTATGAGTTTAAAACGGCTATAAACCAAGAAGACATGGCCGTCCGAGCTGCATGGAAGCATAAAGATAAAGAAGAGCAGCTTGTAGCTGACTAGCCTGGGTAGCTACATATCTCAGGATGTTTTAACGACTGTTGTCGTCTTGCACCATGTAATAAGTCTTAAAGTGATATGACAACGATCTACTTGTCCAGTTCCGCCTTTGCCGGACAGAGACCATCATTAGACAGCTCGGCACTGGCAAATCAGTAAACCCCGCACCACATGGTGAGGCCTTTTACGTGGTTACGGTTAGGCAATCATCCGAACTCGGGTTCGATACCAATTTAAACCCGAGTTTGGATGTTTTAACACAATGGGGTCGTCCATTTGATAATTTCTAGTAGCTTACGTTCTTGCATAGTGAACAATATTTGTTTTAAATGATTACTTATAAGTATTGTTTAAGTGATGATTCTAATATTTTTACTTTTTGTGAGAAAAAACAATAAATTAGTTTAAATCCCAAGTTTTCCAGACTTAGGCATTCCAACCCAAAGTGTCTGGTTTGCTGTAGATTCGTAAAAGTGCCTAATATCACCATTTAGATGACTAAATCATTAGATTACTACAATTGCAAGTTTGTTAACTATTACCATTAATATTTGTAACTCCCGCTCGGGGTAGCGTCCGACGACATATCCTCATCCGCCGGTATACGAGTATTCTCAAGGAAGTCTCTATCCTCTTCCATTTCGATCGTATTTGAAATGAGGCAAGAGGTTCCATGGCAATGTCCACATATTGCCACGCATTTCATTCCTTCCTTCTTACATCCACAAGATGAAGTGAAACCCTTCTTGCATATGCAGAAGATCCATGTTAATAAAGAATCTGGAGCAGGAGCCAAGAGTGTTGGTATAGAGGGTTGAGGACATCGCTCGCTTTTTTCCAACCCCAATTTTCGAGATTTATTTCATACCCACACCACTTTTGAATTTGGTAGTATACTCGAAAAGAGTGCTGTTGTGCTGTTGCAGTAGTGGGAGGTAACAGAGCAAAATTTGCCTTATTTTTTAAAGTGATCTGGCAAAGAGATCATATCTATGTCGATTTAAAGTTGTCTCGGTTGCAGGTACACGCCATATATAGATAGAAAAAAGCACTCACCAGCTCGAGTTACTTCGTCGTGCGTTTTATTCGCTTTATTAAAAATGTTTACGACTTCCTGCAAATCATTTCGTTATAACAGTTTAAAGCATTTCATTTTTTCTTTTTGGAATATACTTGATATGTGTTATTCTATTCTATTCTATTGATATGGTATCGCAACCACTGAATGTATTTTGATAATAATAATGAATGATACGAAAACATGTATTTTTTTTTTTTTGTATATAATTGTATAGGGTTTTTTTTATTTTACGCATAAGTCAAATATTGCAAACCGTCAGCGAGGTATAAGCGGAAAACTGAATCGTACCGCAATTTTCCAAGATGGCGAGCGCAACAGATAGAGTAGGGAACTTTTAGTATGTTTAACAGTATGTCTTAATAAACATCTATGTAAAGTTACAAAACATTATCAGTTATTTCCGTCGAACGGCGAACTTCGTTCCTATTTGACTGGTAAAGTAACGTAAATATGCCGCTCCGCCATGCGATGAATTATAATTCTTTATAGTCACTTTTTATCATAGCTGTCCAATAAGATATATATTGCTGTAATCTAGATAAGTGTCTCTTTCAGAATATAATTTTTGTACATCTATATCTCTTATAATTTAAAAGTACACCTTGAACATGTAAAAAAAAAGTTGAATGATTTTTGGATATATCCAATTAAGTTTGTTTTTTTTAAGAATAGATATTTTTTCCTCCATAAATGAATTTGTCATCATTGAGTTATCCGAAAATGTTATCCCACTTGCCCTGATGCCTATAGTTTGGGAGATATAGGGCTCAAAGTAAAGCGCGGAGGAATCAAACTTTTCCCCTCCTTCCCCCGACACCCGCGCGGTGGACACCGATGGCCCCTGAGTTAACTCCGAAACATGTAAAGAATAATTGTGCCAAATATGACCCTTTAACAACAAAAGGCAGGGTTTTCATTCAAAAAGTTGCACTTATTCCCCATCTTGATTGTCAGTTGTCAGTTGACTAGGCTATTTTCATATTATTCATATATGATATGTAAAAATGCACATAATACTTTTTGTGGAGAATTTTAGAAGCAATATTTTTTACATAAACCATAATTCCGATATCGCTAAAGTTAGCGAGATATAAGCGAAAAACTGAACTGGGGCGCCATTTTTCCAAGATGGCGGCTCGAACTCAACAGATAGAGCAGGGAACTTTTAGTATGTTTAACAGTTCGCATCAAAGAACATCTATGCCAAATTTCAAGCTATTACCAATTATTTCTAATAAAATTTCTTATTTGACTGGGCTAATACATAGGTAAAACTACAGTTTACTTGCACCTTCATTAACACTAATATCCGGCTGAAGTAAAGACAAACGTTTTAAAACTACGTATTCTAGTCATTGAGATAAAAATTATCACTTTAGTATTTTTTGGCTTTATTTTTTGGCGATTAATATAACAAGCAAATTAGCCATTTATGGATCTAATCAAAAAAAAGATAAAATTGCCATTTGGTGAAATCATAGGCCACCCGCGATACGAAATTCCAAACAGGAATCTTATCAACAATACAATAGTATTGTGGGTAATAAATATAACTTAGATAATGAAGGTGTCAAACCTGTGTATGGCTGAAGATTTACAGAAGACATCCCCACTTCGAATGCCTCTGCTGTTAAGCTTGCGTAATGAGATGTCAGTTTGACTGGCATTAAACCTAAATATGATCGTAAAATTTATTTTATGAATATGAAATTTTAATAACCACGCCGCCACTAGTTTGACAGACTTATGTATTATTGCCCTGTTTTTTTTTTAATTTTTCTAACATGCCTGCTTAAGCACGTTCAAGCTGAGTTAAATTATTCAGATTTTTTTGGGCTCTAACCTGTTTTATAGGTTAAAGCATAAACTAAGGCAAGTTAACATCGTAAACCTAAAACACATTATTACTTTCCCAAAAAAAAAATTGTTACACAAAGTTAGTAGCTAAACAGGAAGTCTTTTTTTTTCAAGCAAATTTTAGAATTCGAGTTTGTAGAGGATCCTCACGTTTTGAGATCCTGGGGATCAATAGCCTGATTTTTGGAAAATGTATGTCTGGCTGTGTGTGTATGTGTGTTCGTGTTAGTGAGAGTGTGTGTGTGTGTGTATGTGTGTGTGTGTATGTGTGTGTGTGTGTGTGTGTGAGTGTGAGGGTGTGAGTGTGTGTGTGTGTTTGTGTGCCTATATACTCATATATATATCTCACAAAATACACAATGAATTAGGACCAAATTTCGTACACAAATAGTTTATCCTAATGCCCAGATTTCAAATGCCGGTGAGAGAATTCAGTCGTTTGTTTCTAAATGGCGGCCGGTCGAAAATAAAAAAAAACATAAATCTGATAGTGGTCTAAAAAAAAGTAAATAAAAGTGACTTAGAATTTTGAGGACATAGTCTGAAGAAAAATGTCTTAGAATTCTGAGAATAATGCTTCTATCTTGGTTTTAACCCTTCAGGCCTCGGCCCCTCAGCCGATTAACAAGTTGATGCCCCAAAAAAAAATAGAAAAAAATTGTAAAAAAATGGAATTATGACACTGTCTCATCAAAACATTAATTACTGCCAAACCACTGTACCCATTATTAATATAAAACATATTAACATAATAAAACATATCAAAATAAAACGAATTAATTTAAAACGGGGCCGCCACGCTGAATCGTGTTGTGGCCGATATCGGCCAATTGGGCCTCTAGGGGTTAAGTTATTTCCTAATGTCTATAGTAGTTTAGGAGTTTAACAGAATTTGAAAACCGAACTTAAAAATTGCGATTATCTATTAGCCGTATTAACCTAGAACAGTGACGCAATAAGTATTTCGCTCCAACAACAATACGAAATGTGAGTCTTATGAACGCGCAATTTTTTTTTCGAGATGAACACGGAACGCCGAATTTCCCCCCCCCCCCTCTATTGAGACAATTAAGACCATTTCCGGATTGAAGTCTATCTATGTGACTGTGGGTGTCTTTTTTTTATGGTTTAATACTTTATTCATTTTATTTTTGTACATTTAGCCCCATTGTTATCAATGTTATAAGTAACTCGGAAAAATTGAACACCGAAATGCAGCTAATGCTCATTGCCCACCTAACTAGGACTAAACTGTCCCGTATATAGGCGGGTCAGAGTAATTAAAATAAGTAATACAACTTATGAAACAATTAGCCCAATTAGCCAATTAGTCTGAAACTATTCCTCCACGATAGCGAATCATTTCATCATGACAAAAGTTAAAAACATTGTGGTTGAAATCTATCCACCACCTCAGATATATCATCTTCAAAATATTGAACTTAAGATAAATAAAAATAAAGACCTGAAATTTGGGACATAGATGCCTTGTTGGGCCTTTAAGATTGAATGAGATTACACCCTTGCCTACTTGCCGGGAAAGTCTTGGGGTGACACAACCGTTTTTTTTAATGTGCGAAAATAGTCGATTGATAAAAGTAAATAGAAGATAATCATAATAAAATGATTACGATTATGATTATTATGATTATACCTAATAGTATATCATTATCGTTGCAGAATAGCAGCAAATATGGTTCTTAGGTCCTAAGAATTTTCAAGAAAAATATTTAAATTTACTAATTTAATACTAAAAGGGCAAATTGACCATAATCAGTATTTCCCGTTACAGTACTTTGGTCGCTCTTTCCCGTCAAATTTTCCTCTCCCTTCATTTAAGGCACACTATGAGTTTTCTTCCAAATATTGATTTATGCTTTGATTCGTTTGGGAACAAGCTACCAGATGGTATTAATATCTTATATTACACCAAAAAAATGTCACTGATCGTTTTCCACTTAACGCTTCATATGCATAGCGACTTACTTTCGATAAGAACATACATATTGGTTTGCCTACCGCCCGGGCTAAACAGCTCGAATATGGGAAAGTCCACCGGTATCGTGGCGGTTAGTTCACAAAGGTGAATTGAGGTGTCACACGCGCGAAATCATCAAATGAAAGAGCAGAGACAAATGACAGCGATTTTTCTTATTATTTGAAAACCGAGAGACTAAACATGTCGTGATAACAAAGTGTCATCTCGCTGAACTGATAAAATCTCAATCTGAGCTGTGCTCGGTCGCGATAGAAACAGAGAGTTGATTAATTGCTGTATTTCATTACGGAGACACACATCAAGGTGGTAATAATGCAACGTTCTTCGCTTAGCATGTATCCATGTAGGGGAATATTTTTTTAAAAAATGTATCTGTAAAATTATCCAATATTACATATCATTTTCTTATACATATATATTAGAATGTAGTGTTTATTCATATATTTGTATATAAAGGGTCCGCCAAATAACTTTTTTTTTTGAAAATGCTATAAAAAAAACTACTGAATATTTTTTCAAATTTCTTTTTTTATTTGAAAGTACAATCCCTCCGGTTAATGATGGAAAATAATTTCATTCAAATGGCTGCCTCAGCTGGCCATGCAGTAGCCTACACGATGGGTCCAATTTTTAAGTATGTACATTATCGATTGTGTGCAGCTGTATTTCACCAATGGCTTCACGAATATTGTCCTTCAAAGCGTCAATTGTCTCTGGTTTGTCGGCGTAACACTTATCTTTGACGGCACCCCACAAAAAGTAGTCCAACGGTGTCAAATCGCAGCTCCGAGGTGGCCAAACGACATCAGCTCTGCGGCTGATAATGCGATTTTCAAAAACAGGGCGCAAAACATCAAGTATAGCGTTGGCTGTGTAGCACGTAGCGCCGTTCTGTTGAAACCAAATGTTGCCAATATCCTCCTCTTCAATTTCTGTGAACAAAAATTCGTTCAACATGGCCCGATAACGATCGCCATTGACGGTAACGGCCACTCCTTGCTCATTTTCGAAGAAAAATGGCCCAATTATGCCTCTGGACCAAAATCCGCACCAAACAGTGACTCGTTTTGGGTGCACCGGCTTTTCAATGAATGCGTGCGGGTTTTCTGTGCCCCAAATGCGACAATTCTGCTTGTTTACATACCCGCCAAGATGGAAATGAGCTTCATCTGAAAAGATGATTTTTTTGGCAAAATCCGCATCTTCTGCAAGTCGATCGCAGGCCCACTTAGCGAAGCGAAAACGCATTGGATGGTCAGTTGGCTTCAACTCCTGGACCAATTGGACTTTGTACGGCGTCATACCAAGGTCTTTACGAAAAATTCGTCTCAATGATGTCTGCGAAATGTCCAATTGTTGAGAACGACGGTGAACTGATGTTGATGGCGATTCACGCACACTTTCGGCCACAGCAGCAATATTCTCGGGTGTACGCACTGTTTCTGGCTTTTCTCGCGTTGGTTTATCGATGAGGATGCCAGTTTCTTTCACTTTTTTCACAAGGTAACGAACATACGGAGCTGACGGTGCTTCTCTTCTTCCAAAATCCGTACGCAATTTTCGCACACATTCTGCAACATTACCATGATTTTCAAAGTAATGTCGCAAGATTTCCCAGCGTTGTTCAAGCGTATACACAACCATATTCGTTCAGCGGAAGTATAAAACTAATTATCTGTCAAATCAGACATGAGGTAAGTGTTGCCATACACGAAATAAGCACTAGTTGAAAAAAAAACGTTACATGGCGGACCCTGTATTATTACTTATTTTCCACTTAAATTTATTGTATATAATGTAAAGTTTACTTTATCTTTAGCCCTTAATTGCATACATATATATTTATTTTTTTCTACTTTAAATTTTACTTTAATTTGTGTAAACAACACAATTGTTAGATTTAGAAATATTTTAAAATTGATCACCTTCGTCAGTTCGCGAGTTACAAAAATACAGTCGGTATAACACAGCACAGCCAGAGACAGACCTTCTAGGTCTAGTTGGTTGTGCGATTTCGCCTCATTCGGATATGCTAGCATATTTATATGCATAGAGCTATGTTTTTCGCCATAATAATGTTTGTTCTTAATTATTCCTCATGTACAACAGTATGCATGTCCTTGTATTTTTTTTGTTCTTGTACGTTATAAATAAATAAATAAATAAATAATAAATATCTATACCCTTATAGTCACTTTAAAGTGGCCCTCTTTGGAGTTACTTTTTTTCCCGTATAAAATAATGTCCGAATTCTGAAAAGTATAAATCTGTTGGAGCGAGATCTAGCGAGAACGTTGGGTGGCAAAGAGTCTCCAGTCGGAACTCCTGCAGCTTTGTGACTGCTGTGAAGTGAGTGGTCGTGCGTACTTTGTCGCGCAGAATCAATGACGAAAAGCAATTGACCAGGCTCGGTTATTAAATCGCAAGCTTCTACATCATTACTGTTTGCAGTTTTCGACATTACACAGCTGTTATAGACAACACCTCCACCAGACCGTAGCCATGCGCTTCTTCTGATTGACCCCGCATTTTGAACATCTGCTGCTGTTCTGTTAGGCAAACAGACGAATTGTACGCGACCCATACTATTTTCTAAGCTAATGGGCCCATGATGGGTTGGCCACGAAGACCCATGTGTTCAGGGTCAGTCACACTCACGGGTCAACACCCATCCGACGGCCTCCACGCACGGGGTGCGAACCTGGGTAGGACTTTGGCCTTGGTCAGTTTCCCCTGGAAATCAAACCTCTGGCGCTCCTGGACGGTCTGCGCACCGTGCGGCGCAAGCCAATCGATTGTGCACTCTGACTAACAGTCGGGGGAGTCTGGAAGCTGTATTGTTTCCTATAGAGCGGGGGTGGTTGCGTACCTTGCGGCGACTGCTCTTGAAATGACCATTGGCCATCCGATCCTGGGTAAGAGACGGGCAAAGGACGCCATGGTCCGCGATAGATTCGGTATTCACCGTTTCACCGCTTCGTAAGGGAGAGGACCGCGCAAGCGACCTCGAACTCGGAACCAATCGAGAGACCGGAGTAATCTGGTCGCAATTGGAAGTAAGGGCGCGGTAAGGCGTTGGTCTCTTACGGGCTGTGGCGTAGCTAGACGGCGGATTGTTTTTGTCCAAAGTCTTCTACGCTCACTCCAGGGAGATAGAACGACTAATCGTTAAAACTCCCTGTGGTGACTGCCTCGCCCGTTGTAGTCGACAACCCAAGTTTATTCTAAGCTTCTACCATACTATTCGGGTAGCCTACTATTGCTACCCGATCCTGGGTGAACAGCCGGGCAAAGGATGCCGTGGTCCGCGATAGATTCGGTACACACCGTTTCACCGCTTCGTAAGGGAGAGGACCGCGCAAGCGACCTCGATCTCGGAACCAATCGAGAGACTGGAGTAATCTGGTCGCAATTGGAAGTAAGGGCGTGAGTGTAAGCCCGCTGGGTAACACTCCTGGCTATGTCGCGGTTAAGGCGTTGGCCTCTTACGGGCATGTGGCGGAGCTTGACGGTGGACTGTTTCTGTCCAAGTCTTCTGCGCTCACTTCAGGGAGACAGAACGACTAATCCTTAAAACTTCCTGAGGTGACGGGCTCGCCCGCTGTAGTTGACAACTCTAGTATTCTAAGCTGATGACAACAAAACGTGAACAACCACGTTTTTGTGTATTTTCTTTAGTATATTACTGTTTCGACGAGAAAATGTCGTTAAGTTCGGTACGAACAATGAGTGCCATTCCAAAATTATAAGCGGCGCCAAAACGACCTCTCCGTGCAAGGAGAGGGCGGAAGGGGGGGGGGGGGGGGGTACTAAGTCGGGGAACGAAACGACGAGTCAGTGCACGCCGGGTCATTGTATCATGTCATTAATAAAATTACACTGAGAAAAATATAACGATGTAATACACAGCAATACGCATGTATCAACAAGGATTACGTATGTAACTAGAATACGGCCCATACGTATGAATTAACACGGCGTGACGGTAGCTACCGTGGCGTAATGTGAAAACAAAATGTTATTTAATTACGTCGCGACCTTGGGATCTCGCTTTTAACATGTTAGTAGTAGTACACGTACGGTTGTAGTCGGACACATGAATCATGTTGAAACTACAGTATACTGTTATTTCCGTATCAACCATAAGGAAAATGTTGATACATATAATCGAGTAATGGAGTTTCAACAAAATTCCTTGTATTTCAGCAAAATTACGAGTGAAACATCGTTATTGTGTATAAAACCGCAATAGCAAAATGGTACTGTAAAAATCAATCGAATATTTTTATTAGTGTACTGTTTTCACGTAAACCTCATGTTAGTAGCTCGATTATTTTTTGAGAAATTTTTGAACCCTGCCAATTGCTCAAGAAAATATCTAGAGATTACTCTAAATAAACTATACAGTCAGGACATACGCTCCATAGTCTCCGCTATCTGCTGTTATGGGCTTTCCCACTATGGTCGATAGACATACACAAATAGTGAAATTGAAAAAGGCGTGGAATTTCGCCGTCGCATCGTCGTGAAATCGTTGATGCCGCTTATATCGCCGTTAAGATGATTGTTTTCATTTTTAATTGACCTCATTATCTCGTTCGCCTTCACAATTGTGCTCATTACTCATGCGTGCACACTTCCTAATTAACTAACTGATCTGTTTCACTTTAAAAAAAAAGAGATCCTCACTATTATAGATGTTCTAATAATTTATAAAATTAAACTATACAAGTATAGTCAGTATGTTTCCGTAAGTCATGATATGTACGGGTTCAAATAATACGAGCATATTTGGAATTAGTCCGTATACACTGTAAACTTATAACGATGTAATATACACAGAAATACGCATGTTTCAACATGGATTACTTGTGTAAGTCGGACTGTGGTCCATACGTATGAATTTACATGACGCGTTACGTTATTGGCGTGACGGTAGTCACCGTATCGTAGTGGTAAAACATAATGTCATTTCATTACGTCGCGACCTTGGGATATCGCTTCTAACATGACAGCATGTAGTAGTATACGTACGGTTATAGACGGATACATGAATCATGTGGAAACTACAGTATACTGTTATTTCCGTATTAATCGTCAGTAAAATGTTGATACATGTAATCGAGTATAGAAGTTTTAGTAAAATTCCTTGTAATTCAACAACATTAATTACGATTGAAACAACGTTATTCTGTATAAAACCGTGATAACAAAATGGTAATGTAAGAATTAATCCAATATTTTTCTCAGTGTACTAAATTGGCTAAAGAACGTATGTATCTGAGTATTCTCTGCCTAATTCAAGGAAATACTAATTATTCTACTACTAATAACTAGTAAATAATATTTAGGTCAATCAACATTTTTGTCCGCAGTGGTATTTGGTCGGATTAATAAGTATACCGAAACTGAACCGGTTTTATTACAAGCTTTTAGTAACCTTGCAATGTTTGTCAGTATGTTTGTTTGGTCAAATCTTGCAAGCAGAATTAGAACCACTTCCTCTCATACCATAAAGTTGAAATTTTAAATGTTGGTTCAGTTCCGATGACAATGCATTTTATAGTAAACATGACCTGATTCTGCACCCAGGATTGGCTCCCGAAGAGGGGACTCTTCAACGGTCAACAGCACAGACACGAAATTTTATATACGCATTTAATTATGATAGCCCGTTATAAGTTTCAACTTGACATGGCTGCTGCGCCCAGGGTTGGTTCCCGACGAGGGGACTCCTCAACGGTCAACAGCACAGTCAATCTTTTTTGTATACTCGTTCAATTATGCTAGCCGGTTCTAAGTTTCACCTTGACATGGTAGCTGCATCCAGGGTTGGCTCGGGACAGAGCATTTTAATGAAAGCTTGTTTTTAGACATGTGTTTTTTACTATTATTTTTAAACAGACCCGACTTGCAGAATAAAAAATCATTGGGATAATACATCTATACCCACAAAACTGTCTTGGCGGTGGGAAAACTGATATATTTGCATTATGAAGTGATGAAATATGCATGATTCTTTTGCTTTGATAAATGCAATAAATTTCCAATCTTACCCGCTCACACTTTCCCTTTGACACATCAATGGTGGGAAACTTTCGGTCACGGACGACTTTAAGTCATTCATCAATCTAATTAACGTGACTCCCTGGTATAAGGTACAAAATTAGGCATTTTTGGGAAATATTTTTTTTAAAACTGCATATTTCCTGCGGTTTACAATCCCATCCCAGCCCGCGACGCGATGCTTGACAAGCATGCTTGATCGTCTAGAGAGCCCCTAATATGATTTGCCCCTCTTTAGCAAATGTACAAACTAGATGCGTGCGATCGAGACGCTCGCGGTCTTGTCGTTTGCGATTTAACTCTCGAAAATACACGCCAATGCTAAAATGTTTACGACGGGTTTTACGACAATCCCAGGGCTAATTAGCCATTTAATTACGGAGTAAAATTAGAATGATCAGATTAAAACGGTACACTGACCTCCTAATATAACCGCTTATTAATTAGTGTTAATGGTAAAGTGAAAAATGTGAGTGAAAGGGGTTCAATTTGGCAGTACCCGAAAACAGCCTGGGCCGAGAAAAATAGTCCTGTCAAAAATAATAACAGATGTGTCATGGTATACCTAATATTAGGTCCTAACCTATGAAGTTGCTGTTCCATAAAGAAAATTAAAGTAAAAGGGAAAAGTCTTTTGTTTTAAACACTTACTTATTTTGATAAGAAATACTCTTTGTGACTTAAATATAAAAGTTAGACATATGCTGTCGCTGACTTTTTTGTAGGCATTATCAATCTCTACAACTTTTCTCTAGAACTCAATCATATATCTCCCATCGTTAAGGCAGCGTTCGTAAGAAACCTTTTCTTTCGACCGTTTTTTCTCCGACTTACTTTGCAAATCCGACTACCACGAAAAAGTCTTTTCATTTTTCGGATTAATATATAGCCTATACACTCACAACTAATGTGGCTTTCTATTGGTAAAAGAATTTTCAAAATCGGTTAAGTAGATCCAGAGATTACTTCCTACAACGTCACAAACTTTACCTCTTTATAATATTAGTATAGATTAATAAAAAAATTGACCCCTATGGGAGTTGCTTAATTCCTCTGCTGTAAAACTCTCGTGGACAGGAATTAATGAAAGCATTGAAGGTGTTTTTTACTGACTCTTCAAAGTTGATGTTTGACCCTTGTAAAAAGTTGCCTAAATTCTGAAAAAAAATAAACTCTATTGGGGCAAGGTGACTGGTCTTGACAAGGTCTGATTGGACAAGGTCTGGCAAGTACGGCGGGTGACAAAGAGTCTCCAACAGCAACTCATGCAACTTTGCGACTGTTCGCAGTGAAATCCGTGGTTATACGTTGTCATGCAGAACTAATGGCTATGAGCGATTGCAATAATGCAAATTTTCCATGGTTGCACAAACGAAAATATTTGATCAAAAACAAACGACAAAAAGACAAATAAACAGCTGACTCTAAAAAAAGAACAACATTGCCTTGAATTAAAATTTATTTCAATTTGACATTCCAACTCAAACCCAAGTTATCCATGTTAAAAGAGGCCAGTGCGAAAAAAAGAGCAATTAGCATACATAGTTAAGGACCCAATACTATCATGAATTGGTAGTTATGAACTATAAGCACCGAAGTCGTATCCTTTAGCTGATAATTTAAAATCGACGTATTTTAAAAACAGTCATTAAATGGATCACGCAACTGATCCAATCTTATCCAGGACCAATCTCGCCAATCCTGTTTATGATGTATGTATCTTTAGCCACTCCGTTGTTCCGAGCGCCGACATCGGAAACCTGTTGTCTGCCTAAAATATATTCACAATTTCAGCGCGAGCGTTCGAGTTATTTTAATTCAACTTTATTTTAAGGTGCGCGCCATGTTTGGTTACGTTTTGCAAAGTTTATTTTTTTTGGGAAGAAAAATTTCCTGGAAGACGGACGTAAGAGATTTTAATTTTTTTTAAATGTCCAGGTGATGCGAAATGCACGCTGGCGAATTTTTTGTCAGGAAGAAAAATTTCTTGAAAGAAACCAGGAAGATGTTTTAAGAATTTTTGGAAAATGTCCAGGATGATGCAATATGCACGCTGGCATTTTTTCAGAAAGAAAAATTTCCTGGAAGAAGAACTATATTTGAAGTCGGTGACAGCAAACACCAGCAAATAAAACACTAATTTGACAATAATTTCTATTGTAAGAATATTATTTTTAAGGCAATTTCAAGTAGACTTACACGCTTTATAATTATAATAGTCGACTAGTTTTAAAACCGTAGACTTAAGATAATGTAGAGTATTATACATTAGGTTTAGGTACGTAAAAACACATTATAAACATAGCTATAATTAGTTAAATGAATAAATAAAATTAACTGTAATAATATGTGTAATTTCTACTTCTAAATATCTCCTATTTCGAGAATTTGTATTTAGTTAATAATATTAATAATTGTGTTATTCAATTACCTGTTAATAGTACTACTAAAAAATATTGTTTAGTAGGAATATACTTAATATAAGTAATTTAATCGAAAATATTTTTTTATTTATCACATTTAATATAGCCTGCTTAAAATCCATCGATATCGATAACCAAACGAAAACAAAGATGACGCGCATGTAATGTTTGCGCTACTGCAAAAATAGGCAGAAGAAAACCTACAGTAGATTGTTTGATATAATAAAAGAAAAACTTCTCAGGTAGTCGCCGGAAACAAAAAAACAGGTATATCATTGATAGGGTCAGGGCCGCAAATGTCTCACTTTAATTTTATCATTATTCGAAAAATTAGGAGGGGGCCGTAAATGTATCGGGGCCGCAACTGTCCCGGGGCGCTGGGACTAGCCCGTTCTAGGGTGGACAGGACTCTAATATCGCAATAAAATATTTAAAAGTTTAATATTCTCACGGAAAATTTTAAAAATTCTCTTTCCTCACTTAAAATTCCTTCTGCATCTCACGGGGCCGTAAAAGAATTATTACTTTTATACTGTATTTCATTACTTCTAAAAAAAATGGAACGGAATGGAATTTTGATCAAAGGAAAAAGCGGCAAATGAAACACCCACACATACAGTCTCATTTACGTGTACCCTAACTCCAACTATTGTATGTGGCAAAATATGGCAGTATATATTACTGGCTGTATCTATCGCGTATGCCCAAATTGTATACACTTGGAAAGCATACAAAAAAGCATAATAACATTCTCTTAAATGTTTAATAATGAATTGGTCGGCAGATGCGGTGTTGTGCTGTGGTTAGCCATGCGTAGCCCTAATGATTGCTTAGAGACATGTGGGCTAATGATTAATAAAGCTTACGTGTTTGAGTGAATGGATGGAGATGATTACAGGTGTTCGAGGCGCCGGATGAGGTAGCGTGTCGATTTGATGGCGACACTCGCAGCCCGGGAGCCAACTGAAGTTTATTGTGTTCAGCGGGCAAACGAATCGAATCAACCTAATAGGAAACATCTCATTTATGGTCCAGTCAACGAAGGGGTTGTATAGGACATTGGGAAAGGGGGTGGGAGTATCCTATCAATAATGTGTTGATGGTATTTAGAAAATAAACGTACCAAAAGACCTTATCCTAGCCATGGCGCTTAATGTAGAGGGGGTGGAAAGGTCCGTTTCCGATTTTTCGCTTATAACTCGGAAACTATACGTCATACGGAAAAAGTGTTCGGAAGAAAATTAAAGATAAATAATTTTTCACCAAAATGGGTACAATCAATTTTTTCCTATATGTCATAGTTTTCGAGATATTTGCCAGCAAAAATCGATAATTTTTGAAAAACTTTCTTTTACCTTTAACTTTGTCATTTTAACTTAATGCTTGTTTGTAATAAGTTTGTGGGACCTTAGCATTCCCATGTGAAGGTGAACGAAGAGCATTTTTTAATTAAAAAAAAAAGTCCTCAGGGTATGATCATAAACGTAATACATACATATTTACGTGCATCATATAATGCAGCGCCTACTCAATGACGTGACGCTAACGTGGCTACAATGTTTATAAGGCAGTTACCGCTCGACTACGACTTACACAACTGTGTGTTATAAAGGGATCAGCGAATCATTGAAATTGGCGAAAATTAGTAATGCGGCGGGTTCTTTTTGACGTGGAGACGTCCTTACTTACGGTGGAGTGGATGTTTTTCTGCGCAGAAAATTTAACTATGTATGTCGACACAGCCACAGTTATGAAATCCATAAATAATTCAAAGTTTCTGTATTCTCCTGTATGATATGTGTAAACACATAAGATTAAATACTCATTCAGCTCTACAAATTATGATTCGATAGCAGCTCAATAACAGTTTAATAAATAACATCTTTAGTTCTTTGAATTTTAGGCTATTTGTGATCAAAATTAAAGATCCAAGATAATCTAACTTGGTTGATTTTCAGTTTAGATTGCTGGTTATTATTTTTTTTTTTTTTAAATATAGTTTTAGAGCCAATACTCGGTTAGAGATATTACGTCAATGTAAATGTCACCAAAATACTTCTCTTTGTAGTAATTTGAAAAAGCTTTGTATATTTTGAGGAAGTAATTTTTATTTAAACCTCGTCTCCTTTGTCGGTTTGTTGGTTTACATGACTATTAAAGTGTTATGCCAGAATTAGCAAGAATAGTTACGTCATTATTTAAATTGTCATTAATAGGTTTGTGACATAAATATTCCTTGAAATATTTTAGCAACTTCAAATAAGAAATATATTATGATAATAATTTAGCAGCTGTTTTTATAAAATTTAGGTACAAATAAGGTGACACTTGTTAAAGACAATTTTCATGATAAATGCATTAGCGTGAAAATAAAAAAAAACATTATCCTATAAACCCACATGTCACATCAGCAAATTCTATTTATAAATTTGCTTAAACTCTGATTCAACTTGGATTGATTAATTTTAGTTCTATAGTAAACTACATCGAGCTTCCGGTCTTTCGCGTACTGACGAACCGGAAAATAGTAGCCACGCTACATAAAAGGGGAAGTGGTATGCTGGATAGACAGCGTACTTTCGTATAATAAGCTACGTTGGGTATCATCATACGAAAGTTCATTAAATTAGGTGTTGGGATTGATATAAATGGGTTTAAAATGGCAATGGTCTGGGGATATTCGATTTATAAATATGTCTACAACATGTGAGTAAATTCCGAGTAATTATTTCGGTGTACCTACTACGGGTCCAACAAACCGGTTTGGCCCAATCGATTTATCGACGGCCCGATAGCATAGTGGTTAGGTCGCCTGTTCCGGGTTCGATTCCCGGCTTGGTCACCATTTTCCGTTGGTATAAAATTAACGGAATCGCATTTTATTTCTGTCAATTGAATGCAATAACATGACACGCATCTCACATGAACACATACATATAAAAACTTCATAGGAGGGTTGGTTGTAAGAGAATTTCTATAGGAATAATAATAGACCCGTCCATTGTGAAATTTCACAATAAAGCGTAGAAACAATCAAACATCCATGTCATGTAGTTTTAATTTTTTAAATGTTGTTAGGACCGATGCCAACAATAAGATACCAAGTTTTCAGCTTCGAAAGACCTGTGTAAGCTGTGCAATGTCCAAAAACAGCGAATAGTATGTGCTTGTTTTTATCTATATCAACTAAAATATGCGTTTCGCAGAAAATGATATTGTTTTTTTTAACAGATTGAAAGGCATATTGCTTGGATAGGGTTGGATATTTTGACAAACTGCCATGTACATGAACGAAACCTACCTATTGAAATTTAGAGCTCTCCTTGTTGTTTCCGAAGTTAAGCAGCGTTGGGCGCGGTCAATACTTGGATGGGTGACGCCTAAGTGTCTGACTGCGTGATGCTATAAATGGCGAAGATTCCACGATATAACACCGTTCTTGTAGGTAAAAAAAAAACCTTAACCTACTAAAACTTTTTCCGAATCTAACTCCATTAAAAATAGAAATTGGCATGTTAATGAGATTGCGACAAGTATTCTATTACGATTTAGTAGAAGTAGTAATCCATCCTAAAATGGGAAACACGCGAAGGATCCCCACTGGTTTGCCGTTGCCCTCGCTGCTTGATGACGGCCTCTGTTGGCCTTTGGCGGAACTGGATCAGTATATTCGTATCGTCGTACCTACAGATGAGTCGTAACGACATGAGTGTCGTTGTGACTCATCTATAGTTGACATGGTGGCAGCAGACGTTATGGCATCCTAAGACGGCGGAATTCTCGAAGCAATTGACAAACTAAGCAGATATCTTTGAACGCAAAATGCTAAACGCAAAATTAAAAGAAAATTCGGTGCCATGCAGGGCAGGAGGATGACGCGTGGAAAAGATGAGCAAACAACTAACTGTATAACCTGTATCATTATACATTATCATCATTATACACCATTACGTGCAAGTTTTGAGATTCCTGAAAATCGAAATACTCTAGTGGTGAGACGCATCGTAAAGTCGGCCGACCAAAACTACCGTAGTTTGATACTGTGATCCTAAAGTCCTAGGTGATCCTAAAGTCCTAAATGCACATAGCATGAATAACTGAAAAACTAAATCAGTGTAGTATAGTATAAATATACTATATATAATATAATACAGTATAGTAGAGTATATGTATAGCGTGGAATGGAAATAGATTCCTGACGAAGCCAAGATTCACAATGAGGTGTAGCGGTAATGATGATGAACGATGGTTATCTGTACTTGTATTTGGCAGTCCAACTCTTGGAGATTTTTAAGCTATTGCATAGCTTTTATCGCGGGCCTAGGCCAGCGCGGCGACCGAATGAAGAAATTTCTAAACGAAAATTAATGATTTTAAACTGATAATTACGTCTAAACGAGTACTGCCTACGATTCGAAAAAAATATATGTTAAACAAGATCATTTTCCTAATATTCTTTCTTAGCTTTGAATATTTTAGATTTTGTTTATATTACATAGTGTAATTAATTTGTGAAATTAGGTCTAACCGAACACAAAAACGACTACTACGCAAATACTATCTGGCGTATTATTATGAAACCTGCGCCATTTTAAAGATATTTTAATTATCTATCTTTCTATCTACGATTTTTTTCGAATAATCCGTTTTTTTGCTTTATCGAATAAAAAATTCGTGCGCGGCGCTCTATCGGAAGACGTATAAATTATTCCGAATCATTTGCTTTCGCAGCCGCGAATGATTCGGAATAATTTCAACCTTTTACGATAGAGCGCAGTTATCTGTTATCAGAAAAAATAAAATAAATAAAATAAATAAATAATTATAATTGCATTGTTAAAAATGCTATGCAATAGCTTTACCGCGGCAGTTTCCGAGTGCCACACGTATTTTTTTTATACACGGCATGGCCTCGTATCAGTATGCATCTTGGACTCGTATCAGTATGTAT
The DNA here is from genome assembly GCA_944548615.1 of Micropterix aruncella. Classification (NCBI taxonomy): domain Eukaryota; kingdom Metazoa; phylum Arthropoda; class Insecta; order Lepidoptera; family Micropterigidae; genus Micropterix; species Micropterix aruncella. The sequence continues at coordinate 7,235,850 of OX155980.1, forward strand.
CTCATGCTGGGATGAATCTTTCTGGGCAGGGGCACAGTATACCAGACAGTAGCTTCTCTTAGAACCAACATTGAAATCGAAGTGACGTCAAGAATCTTAAGGGCTACCAAAAATCGTAATAAGATTACTCGTCTTCTTCTTGAAGCATCCTCCCGGCCACATTTACGGTGACCCGGCGACACAGATGCCACCGATTTGTTCTGAGAATACCATATGGCGTCGGCTCGTAAATCTGCACATCTGCACGCGGACACAAACGGCGCCCACAGCGTTCACAGCCCCGTAACTATGGGCCTAAGGACGCGACATGACTTACCCCTCGCCCCACTTCCATCGCACCCTCTTCCCGCATTGCATTGTAGCTCTTGGGTGAACTTACTGGGTGTTATTATACTGTGGCAGGGGTGTCTTATTTGAGTTAATTGCTGCCATTTTTACTTAAAAAGGCAGTATGTGTATTAGAGCAGTAGTACTAAAACTTTAAGGCAGCGTGGGCCAATTATCAATACATTCCTAACGCAATAGCGCCACACACCACCTCAAGTTTTCTAAGGAACTAGGATGGGGGGTTGGAGGCTCCCTAATCAACATTGACAAGTATAGTGTTTAAACAACAATTGTATTGTCTTGTTGAATGATGTGTTTTCCCAATTGACTATTCTCTGCAACACATTTCTGAATTATATACAATAAACACATATTCAACTTTTCTATCGTCTCATTTTGATTAAATTCTAGTATTTTTTTTTACTTTATAAGACTGAAATAATATATTTATTTTTTGGGTTCCGTCAGCAAATTTATCGCAGTTAATTTAAACGTCCACATTTACATACGAGTCTTGCCAGCCCATCAGAAACTTTACATCAGAAAATGGTTCCAACAAATTTGATTACTATTTTCTACATAAAATATCCTATCCTCATCAAAAACCAACTAAATTCGGTGTTGAAACCAGATTTCGTAAATTATATTTTTTTGGTGATCGGATCTTCTCGGCTCCAAGTACTATTGGTGGCTCGCGGACCACCGGTTGAAAACCACTGTGTTCAGCGCGGATTTAGACTTGACAAGGCCCTAAGTTATTAGAGCTATGGCTGCAGTATATTTAAGTATTTATGACAATTTGCTAACTCGGGCAATATTTTTGGGGGATCCCAAGAAAGCGGGGGCCCTAAGCTATAGCTTGTGAAGCTTGTACGTAAATCCTGCAGTGACTGTATAAGCAGAGGTACTCGGTTATAAGCCCTTCGGTTTGGTTTTATTCATGTAACATAATAGTTGAATAATTTGTGTGTAGAGTATTTGTAGATACTCGATACTTAAGTAGGGACTGATTGTGTCCCTAACATATTTAGGAAATAATGTAAGGTTGAAGAAAATGCTAAAAGTTGAATCGCACTACAAATTTAGATAATCGCATAAAATTATTAATAAAATAAAATATGTAATAACATTGAGTTCGCATGGCAGTTTCGCCGAGTTACGCTTAAGGCTGTATCGCTCGCTTTAACATACGCCAGGCATTTTATGACACAGCTGCAGTGCTGTTAAACAAAGTGTTAAAAGATCCACACAACCTGTAATAAAAAAATACAGCAATGCTATAGACATTGGGTACAAACATGCCGGGTAGAAATGTACGCAAAGCTCTAAATAAAAGAGAAGATACTCACTCAGCCTCGGTCCGAAATATTGTTATAAAAACAAAAATAACAAAAGACGCACGCCTGGGTGTTAAAAGTCGACTTTACAATCTCGAAAGGTGTAAAGTGTTACGGATTGTTCAGAAAAAATAGTCTCTGTTGTTGGTATTTCTTTGAAATAAGCGGCGGTGTCGTCATAGTGAAGGAAGTGATGAGGCCATGGAAATGTCTGGATAAGAATAGCAAGGTACGCGTACGACTACAGCGAAAGTTTTGAGGATTTTTGTTTTGTGTATGGGAGTGACGGTTCTGACAGCTTATTTTTTTTGCCACTACCCTTGCTGTTTATTTTACCCTTCTCTATTAAAATAAATTATTTCGCAGTTAAGTCTAAATATGAATAGGTTAACTATAAAAATATATATCAATTAACAATGGCCTCCAATTGAAAAAAAATGTGATGTCGATTTAATGGTGCATTTGAAATCCCCTGATATCTAAAAGATATTGGTATTCATTAGGCACCAGGATAGGATTCATTGGACCTAAAAGGTCTTTTTCAGAATTGGGATAACTTAAGATGGTAAAAATTCAACTCTGATTGGCCAGTGAAAATCGTATTCAGAGCACTCATCTATTCAAGCATGAAGCAAGCATCTATTCAGTAAGCATCCTTCTACCCACGAGAGTTTTACAGCAGAGACAAAAACCAACTCATTATAATACAAATTATTGGTCTTTAAATTTCCTTTGTAAAATTGAATACCTTGGATTATGAAAAATACAATATTTAAAATGGTAATGACAATGTCGAAACAGTGTGTATTGTTTTAATCACAATGTTTGTATGTTTCGTGTGAGGACAATAATAATTTATAATCGCTAAAGATAAATAAAATAAAAAACGTTAATCTTAGCGTCAAAAAGTTGAAGGACACTCTAAACAATTTGGAAACATTTCGAAGTTTACTAATTGTTTGTGAAGATTTTTCTCGAAGTGCCTCTGCATTACTGGAGGTTGGCCGTTAGCTCTGAATACTTTTGTCGGTCTTACGCCATCCGGAAAAGCTGTTGCGTACTGGTGATCCAGGTCCACACTATGACATTGCACAACCACGACTTTTTCCTCCTTCCACGGCGTCGTTTACCCTCAATTTTGCCCATCAATATCAGTTGAAGCAGCTGATATCTGTCATGCCGCAGAACGTGCCACAGATATTCAACCTTGCGCTTTTTGACGGTGTGCAACAATTTTCGGCTCGTACCAGAACGCTGAAGCACTTTTTCGTTGCTAACTTTATGGGTCCAGCTTATAAGGAACATTCGACGATAGCACCACATCTCAAAAGATTCTAGCCGCCGTCTGGTGTCTTCTTTTATGGTCCACGCTGGCCACTGGTCAGATGTAGCATTTACTGGCCAGATGTAGCAATGTAGGATCCGAGTTAGATTAGATTAGGATCTAATCTAACTCTTAGGATTAGATGTAGGATCCGAGTTAGATTAGTTAAATTTATTTTCCGGCAATTCAAGACTTTTCTCATTTTATTGAATGATGCACGGGCGATTTCTATCCGGGTCTTAATTTCTTGATCGGAGTTCCGTATTTCATTCATAACTCACTTTAAAATTAAAATATGCTAAATGTTACTAAAAATATATATATTATAAAAGATTTACACCCTTTTAGGGATTCGTCAACTTATTGAATTATAAAAAATAACTGTGATAGGTTTAAAAATAGTTGGAATGTCATTTTACCTCGTTTTTGTCGATATTTCTTTGCATATTTCTCATAGGATATACAAGTATATTAAATTGAATCATAGTAATATAAAACTTTAGACAGTTATCTTACTAATCGTATAACATTTGTAGTGAAATCATTTGTTTTTACACGACTGCCCAACAAAAAAGGAGTGTAATGTGTTCAGGGTTCATCTATGTATGTTTTCCGTTTCTTTATTCCAATATAACTTCTAAACGCTTGAGCCGATATAGAAGTATGTGGTATTGTTAGAACCGTAATGTCATCCCCAGTATTATAGGGTACATTAACTGTCAAAATATCAAGTAAATAATTGTCTAAATGTCCAAATCTCCACATGTCAATAAATTAACGTGTTTGGTGTCAAATGAAAGATCTGATCGAGTAAATTCTGTAAATGTGTTGTATCTATATGGATACATACATAAACCACAAATATTTCATTAAAAACCCGTTAAAAAATATTATTAATTCAGTACTTCAGTTTTTGTAACGGCAGTTGTGTTTTTAATTCCTTTTAATATATACCTTTTCATTTGATTATACGATTTAATATTTAGGGTTGAACTTAGACCGCTCCCTAGCGCAATGAAGATTAATGAATGATGACTGGCAAATAGCTTGATATGCATCATAAACAACCGGCTCGATTGCGTTTCTCTTGACCTAAAATCGGAAATTAGTTCATGTGAACGAGACAGAGCAGTACGTCAGAGCGGAAGCTGAAATGAACGCTTGTAACTTTACAGCTTAAAAAATACTCACCGAAGATAAAGCAGTTAAATCTAACACCGCACGAAGTGTGTTCAAACTTATTCTGGCGTCTATAAGTTCGAAAGGTATTTTTGGTGCGGGAAAATCGACGATAGTTCATTTTATATTCCGTTCTAACGTATTGCTCTGTCTCGATCGGTTGAAGTAAGTTTCTATTTAAGTTCATGAAGAAACGCAATCGGGCCCAATATAAACAAGTCTTAGCTAAAATTTCAGAATAAGAGTCATTTCGTTTCATGTCGTCTTGTTAGCCATTACGTCGGCCTTTAATAATAAATCACGGAAACAGGCTTTTATTCGATCTTATCTAACGTGGGCAAGCATTCTATATCTCGAATATAGTTAAACTGGAGGCTATTTCTCCACACTGTCGAAATAATGTGAATTGATAAACTCAAGGCTGTCCCTCGGGACTCGCGTCCTCAATCATCGAGATTGCATGGGCATTATCGACGGCCTGGAATTGTGGCCTATTAAATTTAGAGTGGGGCAGATATAAAGAGAGAAAGGTGATTTCTCCTGGCAGCTGTCACGCCATAAAAAGACCTGTAAAATTATTTTACGGTCAACAAGCGATTTAACGGAAGTCTTCAAAAATTAAAGTGCAACTCACCCGGCAATAAACGTTCCTTAAGTGCAAATGGTTTGAGGCTTACCTGAAAGTAAAAGAAAAACATAAAATTAATAATTATCGTTATTTAATAATATTTCTATTTTTAATACGCTTTTATTAGGTCGAGCTGTATGTAACTAACTGTGTAATGGAATCAAAGGTAACTAATTTAACCATCTTCCAAGGATCGTAGTGTCATTAAAATTGGCAGCTGTATGTCGTTCTGATGACAATACAATAATATGGTACTGTCGAACTGATCTGATGATTGAGTCGGAAGATATGAACTGGAACTTCATGATGGAACATCGTATCATAGCTGTGTTTGGACTTGTTAGAAAAGTCTTGGAATGAACTTTGACCACGATTAGGTTTTCAAGGTCTGATGATGAAGCCGGAAGATAGGCAATGGCATTCCATGATGGAATATCGTATCATAGCCGTGTGTATGTGAATATCGTATCATAGCCCAAAAGCGTGTTTTTAGTGTTTTTTTTAACTATTAACATTTAATTGTATTTATTTCCAAAACAACTTTACATACTAAATAATATAATAAGTTTTTTTGACACAAGCAACTATTTACAGACATAAGCAGTTAATAAATATGTAATATTACAATGTAATAATATTAGTTTCTTCATAGAGACCGCGCCAAATTTCTCGGTCCCTCGCCCACATGTTCAGATCACACGAATTGCATTTATTTAACATTATGCACTGCCAGTATGCGCGGCCAGTAATAATACTTACAAGATACGACAATACGTAACAGTATTTAGTAGATTTTAATATTTACAACATGCATCTAGATAAATAAGATATACATCCATTACTTAGGTAGCGAATGGTTTCGTGCAGCTTGGGCCACGAGATCCATTGTGTACTCGAATCGGTCCAACACCCTATTCAACTCCTATTCAGTAGCCTCCTCGTGTGGACGGCTACCCCGGGTAAGACTTCGCGTCCCAAGCCTCACGGCTGGTGGTTCGGTTTCCCCTGTGGGAATTCCTCTTAGCGCTACTCAGTGTGTACAACAATCGGTTGTGCACACTGACTAATTGCTGAAGGAGTTTGGGGACTATGGAAATATGGACTGTGGATGTTGACCTGTCGTCAACCACTCTTGAAATGACCGTGTGGCTACCTGATCCTGAACTCAGAGCCGGGTAAATATGCCATTGGTCCGCTATAGATTTAAACCGAATCACCGCTGAATATACGGCAGGTAGAGGTCGCGCAAGCGAATTCCTACCCGTAACCAGTCGGGAGGTTGAAGACATCCTAAAGGTTAATTCCAGACGGAGATATCCTTCCAATACTGGTAGACAAGAGGCGAGACTGCCCGATGTTTACCTTTCCCGGTGCCTCGCCGTAAGACGTTGGCCTCTGTCGGGCATGTTGGCTTAGCTAGACGGTAGATTTCTATTGTCTCTTACAAAACATATGTATATTTCCCGAATTGAGGCAGTTCAAAAACGGATGACGAAGCGTTTAAATTTGTTATATTTTGTAAAACCATCTTCGTCGCTTCGGTTTCATAAGATGATGTCGTTAGAAAAGCGCCGAAGCATGATCGACGCAGTATATCTGCATAAGCTAACTAACAATCGTGTCAATCAAATCAAAGAGCTGCTAGTCAACCAGCTAGTCAAATCAGCTAGTCAAATCTTGGAGCAGATATTTTTTTTCGTGCCCCCTCGACCAGCTCGCTCTCAGCGTTCCTTTTAACTGCCAATTGCCAATTCTAACAAAATGCTTTTCTTTATAGAGCTTATCATCATTACAACTCGGTGTTTATGTATGTTGATATATTTGCCACAACCCCAGATACATATAAAAATGTAATTATGAATAAATTACAATTTAATTAAGTAATCTGTTGATTATGAAAATAGTTATTCTTCTCTTATCTTTGTATTTTTATAACTTATTCCTTTTTTCTATTTTTCGTTCTCATAAAATGTGTCATTACATAATTATATATTTTATTTTCTAATTACTATCTATTTAATAATTAATTCATTTATTACCATATACATGTTTATGAATCTATTTACTGTTTTTTCTGCTCTATTTACATTAACTCTTTTAATACGTTGAACTGTTTAGTAACTTAGCAATTACTTTTCAGAATATTTTCTGTTTTTTTAAAAAACCCTAATAATTTCACTTTTCACTTTAAAAAATGCTTGTCTATTTTAAACTTTTCTTTTATATAGAATAACGCACTATATGACCGTTTAATTGGTGGAAACATATAAATGGTTTATGTTTGTTATATTTTGATTATGTAAGTAAAAATGTTTTTGTACAGTCTGTTTCCCGAATAAAATAAAAAATAAAAAAATAAGTCCTCTACGCTCAGCTCACAGGTGGCGGGTTCGCCCGTTGTAGTTGACAACTCTTCTTACACCATCCCAGGAAGGTATAACCATATTGATATTTTTTTCAGACGTGGGCTGAACGTAGAGACTTAGAGACGAAACAGTCCATCGTCTATAGGTACGCCAACATACCTATGAGAGCCCAACGCATTACCGCGTGGCATTGGGAAGTAAAAACAGCGGGCAGCCTCGTGCCCTTACTACCAGATTTAGACGGATTTCTCCGTCCTACCGTCTCGTCACAGGCCCAAGGTCGCTTGTGCGCCTCTTTAATTGCTAATGTTAGCGGTAATTCAGTTCGATTTTATTTCGGATCTTGTTGTCCTTTGCCCGTCTTTGACACGGGATTGGGTGACCAAGGGGTCTTTTCTAGAGTAGCTGACATCAGGTCAACAACCACCCCCCGCTACTTAGGAAACGTATAATATCGTTTTCAGACCCCCTCCCTCCACCTCCAGATATTCACAGGAGTGCACAGTCGATTGGGCCGCACGATGCGCAAAATCGCCCAGCAGCACCCAAAGGTCATCTCCTAGATTATCTGATGCACCTGCCCTGGGGTAATTCTCCGATGGCTAACTCTAGGGGGTAACTCTAGGGATAACTTTAGGAGTAACTCTCCAAGGAGGCTACTAATTGATAGTTGTTCCGTGAGTTGAGCCGACCAAAGATCATAATGGCCCAGCTGTATAGGAACCGTTAGAAACCGATTTTGTATTAAACCGAACCGTTAGAAATATCCACGCTAATTAAAAACAATTTAAAAAAATATTCATTATCAGTTTCACGTGCAGTATCTGATAATAGTGGATTTAAACGAAACTTGTATATTATTATAATATATTCCATCTTCTAGGTCTTTTTAGCCTATTTTCTCTCCTCCCACCCCACTGACTGGCTAACCTGGCCAGACAGACAAAACTAGGTTCCTTCGACTATGTTAGGGATATTTTGCCCACATTGACTATCAGCGGACTTTGGCAACAAGCTACTGCCGAAAAGACAGAGCGAGCATTTCTTATATAAGCATTGTAGATACTTTTTATTGCAACGAGGTGGAGAAAAGCTTACTTATTCTTCGAGCAAATCATAACGTTTTAATGGCCTTCTCTGTCACGACTGAAATATGCTCGTTAAAGAAAGCTCACAAACGACCGGCATTCGTGAAATCTCAATTTTCGATTTGGGACGGGTTAGCTTCTCGGACGTGGCTGTGCGCGCAACGAAGTACGGAGCATCGCAACAAAAGGTGCGCGGCGCGCTGCTCCTTTGGTCATCGACCGCGCTATCTGCGGCGCGTCGCGCCAACCGAGGAACCCGTTTCGAGGAGAACCGTGACCGGCTATCGCACCAAGCCGTGCTGCCGGGAGCGACAATGTCTGAAATCGTAAATCGAGCAGAACGACATCCCAAGGTAACGGCTTTTGGCGGCTGCCAAAATCGCAACCCCGTGCTGTCAGAATGAATTTGAGCGGTTACCGTTTACGTTTCGAGCGAACGACATCTCAAGCTTCCAGATACATTTCGTTTCGGCGCTTAACGGCTCTTTAGCGGCCAGATAACCTCTTTAATTGCAATGATTGGATTGGTGCCTATAATATAACATCATCTTGGCACTACCGGTGATAGAAGAAGTATTCTCAGCCGACTTGGAAGTCCCTGAACACCAGGCTAAGACCTGGATTTGTCTAGGAAAAGAAATCCTCTATATCTATCTATTTTGCGACCCAAATCAATTGGAGCTGCAGGTTCATCAGAAATGACAATTTGCGTGTTTGGCAAGAACGTTGGAACTGCGTGGAGACTGGGCGTTTGACATACCGTTTTTTCCCCTCGGTTTCGGAGCGAATTGAAAGATATTTTCTGTATTCTGATCACAAAACCACACAAAGTGTTGGAGGGCACGGGGACTTAAAAGGCAAACCTGCTGAACTACGACTTATCGAGGACCCTTGGTGCTGTTGTAAAACGGGTCATCAAACTGTAGAACACGTCATTTGGCTATATCCTTTTGTGGAGGATGTGAGCCTGCATGTGTAAGCAGTAGTGTATCTGCTATGCGTTAGGTGAATTCTCAGAGGAGGGGGGGGAGGACCTTGAGAGGACGTCAAGTCACGAGGATGCCAGTATTTGCAACGGTATCGTATTAAATCTGGCGAATCACCGGGAGAATCTGGAAGTGTAGTTTTATAAGACAGCGGATATAGAGTTTAACTTGATGTTACCTATCCATAGAAATGACCTGATGGCCACCTGTTCCCGGTGATTATCCGGGCAGTAAAACGCAGGTACAAACGATCACAAACAGTACATAACAAGTAAATATATTAAGGGGAATAAAAACACGACTACTGTTACAGAAAAGGAAACTATTGTAGGTAGGTATATATAATTATTTTGTATATTACAGTTTTTTATGAAATATATATGGTTTATGTATTTATCCATATAGATAGATATATATTTCCGGAATGTACTCAATCAGACCTTTAATTTGACTCAAACACGATATATTTATGTCAATTTATTGAAATTTAGACATTTAGACAACTACTTACTTGTTATTTGGACAGGTAATGTATCATATGACACTCAGGATAACGCTATCGATTCTAACAATAACACACACCTAAATCGGTTCAAGCGTTTAGAAGTTATGGTGGGATAAAGAAATGGAAAACATACATAGATGAGCCCTGAACACATTACACTTCTATTTTGCCGGGCAGTCGTGTAATAAAAGAGTGTCACCGGCCTGGCCTGGCTTGTGTCTGCATAGCAGCGAACGCGTCACCTACCTGAGGCACCGCACCGCACGCCGCGCACCGCCGCGACATTTCGCGCTACATGCCTACTTTTTCATCTTCTTCGTCCTCCTACAGGGGCGTTTGGAAGCTGTGCTCTGCGAACGTCGCGTCGCGTCGCAACGCGACCAAAACGCCGCCAGGCGCACCCACTTTTGCCGCCACTAATTGGCACAAGGTTACCGGGATATTTAAACCTGTAAATGAGAAGCTTTACCCCACATGGCTAGGTCATACTGCTATAGTAATGAAGTAGTTTGGCCATTCCTCGGGGCGTAGAGCTACCATTGTAGTAGTAGCAGCTCGATTTCAATATATCGGAAAGAAGCGGGATGTAATTATGAAACCAGGATCCTTTTTTTATATATGTGAGTTCTACGTGATTGAACGCTGTTATTTTATTCGAGTTATTTATTATTGTAATATGTTCTATATTTTGAAAATCCTAAGCGGTACGGATATCAATTTAAAATAGACCGTTAAATTTAAAACATATTTTATAAATAATATACTCGTATAAGTTTGCGTAAAACTACGAAAAGTGTATCATATTTCATCACGACAGGTTTTCCTCATTATTAAATCCTCATAAATACACTAACAGAAAATATATACTTCGTCACCAGGATGGCGTCAAGTTTTTCGAGGTCTGCATCGAGAACCAAAAAGAGACAGGTCAAAGGCCTATTGCTAACACATTCGCAGCTTGAGTTATGCCTTGCTGGACAAATTTCTTACGGGTCACCCCTAGAAATGAGTGTAAAACAAATCTTTCTCCCCATTCTATAACACGTGCTAAGTATTAATGCGAGTTACCTAAATATAATCGCAACGACATCAAACCATACCTACACAGGTAACGAGGCCCTACTGCTAATTATAGACCTTAAATTGACGAAAAGTCATAGGCTTAAATGTGTATCTATCATACAATATATTATCTCATGTGCACCTTAATGAGCTAAAGAACGGTGTTATCCTATAAAATAAATTTATTTTTAGGTATTTTTTATTTTGTTGCATTTGGGAATATGTCTATAAATTGATAACTTATTATCAAACTTCCAAATAAACAAATATTTGTACGATTTCAACGTCAATAAGTTAAGTATGTCGATGGCATAATTTTGACCATTTAATTTCTTCATATTGACTACTGTGCTGCGCACTATGGGCAATACCAATACAGAGCCATATCATAAATACATTTTATGAATATATGTATGAATTCAATCATATATTTTTTTAAATTTCATATAGCTAAAATAATGTACCTTTGCTATTAGTAACAGTTATTTAATACAAGTTTGGCTTTTAAATGTGAAATTCTACTTTTTAATCGAAATTACTTTTAATTTTTGGCTTTTAAATTTAAAATTCTGGCTTAAACCTATGCAGTCGGCATGAAGCGATTCCCCAATAGCGAAATGGCATTTTACACCTGTCTTATTTGTATAATTATGTTGCAATAATTATACTATTTGATCTTATTAAAAACCTCATAAATTAAATATTTTAACACACTTGATGTATAAATTATTGAAATAAATCTAATAAAGTATTGGAATAAATCCTAAATATTGGAAATATGTAGACACATTTATTTACATAATAATCATTTATTTTGATGACTATTATCGAAGTTGTAGAAGTTATTTATTCTCTTACATAATGTATCCATTACAACATACATTAAAATTATCTGTCATCATTTTGTTATTTAATTAATTTTGTTTCTAATACCAAACATCCCTATTGAGGCGGTAATATATAATGATTACTTACATAGTATATAAGTAACTATTATATAATATAGATTATAAAACATAAAAACTTTAATTGAGATATTTATTTGGCGAAATTTATTTTTGAGGCCGTGTGCACAAATTATCATTATTGCACACGTTACAATCGGTTTTATTTTACTAAATAGAAGAAAGCAATTACTTATTTGAAACAATATAGATTCCCAATATCACGTTGATCTAACTAAATAAACGGGTTGGTGGATATACGATTTAACAAATGATTGAATTTAAATGTGTTAGGAGTATGTCCTGTTTACATCGAAAGCAGACAAGTAAATATAATAAAAAGAATTTAAAAAACACGCTGATTGAGTACATTCAGGAAATATACATCTATCTATATAAATAAATACACAAACCACAAATATTTCATAAAAAAACAGTAATCAAAATAAATATAAATACAATAGTTCACTTTCTGTAACGGCAGTCAAGTTTTTTGTTCTTTATAATATATTTAATTTTTTCATTTAAACTTAATTTTCGTTCTAAGTGAGGTTGAGGCTTGAATACTCGCAGTATCCACTTTTAGAAATGTTCAAGCGTTGGTTAAGTGGTGGCAAGCCCTTGAAATTGGAGCAGAATGAAGTTAATGGCCTTGATAAGGGTACGCAAGAAAATGATGGGAGTAAATTTGTATAATAATGTATAATCAATGTAACAGACTGAAAGAATGCGATAGCATGGAATAATAAATGGCCTTCTTTTTATCTTCGCGGTTGTCGCCCGTATGTCTGTGGGCGTGTAATGTTTGCAGTTGTGCAAATAAAAAAAAAAAGATTTCTCGATCACGCATACTTGTTCAAGGAGACTTTTTTGTAGAAAATTCAGGTCGCAAAATTGTAATAAAGTTATAGCGAATTGTTACAACAAAATAAATGAATATCGGAAATAAAATATGCACCAAATACCAAAAACCAAAAAATCAAACCGAGTATGGGATTTTGTTCTAAATACCATCTCCAACAGCCTAAATAAAGCACTGTATGACATACTCCAATATTTTTTTTTTTTTTGATTGATTGATTTTTCAACATGATTTACAGAGGAATGGCTATGATATTCGGTATACAGTACAATAAAACGTGCAGGAAAAACAAGTTAAACCCATAGCCGTTGGCTCATCGCATACCTAACTGAGCAAGAACGCCCGTATCTAGGGATGCTGATATTTAACTTAGCATATTGCGAGGTATGGCGGTTTGACGTTCAGGTATGACGTTCGGTTATATAATTATTATTGGAATCAAGTTCAAAACATTCATTCTTGCATAATACAAATACACAAACACAAAGAGTTATATCAACATACAAATAAATAGTAGTAAGAAATTATTATTAAACCCAACACTAATATATAGTAATAGATAAATACAATAAATACATATTTAAAATAAATATACATACTAATATAAAATACTAATATACAAAAAATGTACACAAATGAATAAAATTGAAATACCCCTAGTCTTTAACCTCACATATACGTATATTATATTTATAAATAAAAACAATTTAAGCATTAGCTTTTATCTATTAATTTTACCTAATCAAAAATTCTGTTAAATTCCGTTTTGTCATAGAGTGGTCCTTTAACAATCAAGTACCTTTTAATTGCTTTTTTAAATGCTACCATGTTAACTAAATTTTGTATTGTAATTTCTATATTATTATAGAGCCTTGGAGCTAAGTATTTAAAGTATCTTTGTGCGAATAAAGTTCTCACACGCGGTACCATTCTCTATTCTCTATGGCGGTAATATTCTCCCTGTGAGAGGTGTGGAAACAAATACGCACTATGCGCAGTTTCTTTGTAGCCTAGTGGTTTTTTGTTCTTTTTTTTGGGAGCTAATGGGCCCTTGCTGAGTTGGCCACGAAGACCCATTCTGTTTCAGGGTCGGTCACACTCACGGGTCAACACCCATCCGATGGCCTCCACGCATGGGGTGCGAGCCTGGGTAGGACACTGGGTCAACCAGTCTCCCCTGGGAACAATCCTCTGGCGCTCCTGGACGGTCTGCGCACCGAGCGGCGCAAGCCAATCGATTGTGCTCTCCGACTAACAATCGGGGGAGTCTGGGAACTGTATTGTTTCCTATAGAGCGGGGGTAGTTGTCTACCTTACGGCGACTGCTCTTGAAATGACCATTGGCCATCCGATCCCGGTTCAGAGTCGGGCAAAGGACGCCTTGGTCCGCGACAGATTCGGTGCACTCCGTTTCACCGCTTCGTAAGGGAGAGGACCGCGCAAGCGACCTCGAACTCGGAACCTATCGAGAGACCGGAGAAATCTGGTCACAATTGGTAGTTAGGGCGCGAGTGCCGCCCGCCAGGTAACATACCTGGCTACTCGCGGTAAGGCGTTGGTCTCTAACGGGTTGTGGCGTAGCTAGACGTCGGATTTGTTATGTCCCAAGTCTTCTACGCTCACTGCACGGTCGATAGAATGAACAGTCGTTAAAATGTCCTGCGGTGACGGGTTCGCCCGTTGTGGTTGACAACTCAATATGTTCTTTTTTTTATAATAGAGTAAAAGTTACAACTCTTCCTTAGAAATAAAACAAATGACGGCATTATTTTTGTCTGTAATTTTATTTTTTGGTTTTACTCAATTCAAACTAAATGGTATTTAGTGCCTATTAGGTTTTCGGTATTCAAATGTTAGCAAGTACGATCACTGGTCTGGTTTTTCTTGATGTAAGTTGCATTTTTTGATATTTGTTAGTCGTGAAAAGTTTCAAAACTGTTTTGACGACCAAAATGTGATGAACCTAATGTTTCCAAAACAATCTTCCCAGCAATTGACGAAATTCTAAATGTCGTTGACAACTGAAATTAAGTAAAGACTAATAATGTAACATACACACTTTTGTGATATTTTAATTAAATAATAATATACGGAATTCGACACAACAAATTAACATTCAGGAACAGCCTAATAGCTTTGATTTTACTCAATTTGGCGAAGATTGCCTTAAGTTATATTCAATTGTTTGAATTGTTTAAAAGTAGTGAAAATCATAGTAAGACGGAAGTATACAAACAAACTAGAAAACGTCTTCATTATTGGCAATAATGTATATATTTTTATTCTAGACTCAGGCAACGCTGGCTTTGATAAAAGACACCTTTCTCACGCTAATTTCGAAGCAACTCGTTAAATTTTATAGTCCACGTAACGTCGATAATGGCTTTGTGGATTGCATTAAGTAAATCATTCTACTGAAGTTGCACAACAAATTAATTAAAGTGTATCGAAAGGAGGCTGTTCTTGGATACTGTCACCAACATCTATAGATCACTACAAAAAATGAATGAAATCAAACAAAATTAAACAATGTAAATACACTGCGTACGTCAGAGCGTCAACATACCTGAACGTCAATAATAGTACATTATTACATATTTTGTCAATATACTACCATTGTCAAGATACAATCATTTAAATTTCAATTTAATTAATTTAAATTGCGTAAGCACTGGAATCTCACGTCTATAAGCACTGGAGGTTTACAGAGAAAACACGCGTCAACGGCACCGCAACGAAGCTTCCGTAAATTTAATTTTGCTTCAACGAATATTTTTTCAACAAAGAACTTTTTGAAAAACGTGCTTTTCAAAGCAACACATTGTTTTTAAACGTTCTAAATACAAAATTCACGTTTTGTAAAGGCAGTTGTGTTTTTATTTATAAAATTATTGTTCTGGTCGAGTTGTTTTAAATAATTTATTGAAAAAACTGAAACATACTACCATATTAAATTTAATGTAATAAAGTCTTTGAATGATTTATACATTTTTCTCGTACTATAAATATAGTTATACATTTTTTTACAGGCCTCTCTCGTAAAAAAATCTGAATGGCGTTAAGTTTGGTGCTAAATTTTGAAACAACCACTGAATATTTTGTGATGGAACAAGCAAAAAACGTTAGCTAATACATCACAAAGTAACTGTTACTGTTCTGATTGTGCGGCAGCCGAGCGGGAATGACGTATCTGCCACAGAGGCCAATGTCACAAAAAAATAGAATGGCACAAGCGTATCACAATATGAAGCCGCAAAAATTGTTTTCTTTCCTTCAGCAAAAGGAAAAACGTGACAAAGAATAACTCCTTCTGAACATCGGTAACAATAAGTTTTCCACTGTCGCCGACTTGAATTTGCATGTAAATTTTGATGTTAATTTTAATCGCATCTGAAATAGCGGACCTTGAAGCAAGAGCCATTTTATTCGGATGCCAAGAAATATAACAATTTAACAAAACCAAATAATTCTCGATTTCCGATTATTGAAAATTCCTCTAAATCGTTTTATCTAGAGGACTGTATGTTGTAGCTTAAAGTTGCAGGGCCTAATCTCTTCAAATTATCATCTATCAAACAAGGTTTATTATACTTGGATGGCAAGAAATATAACACAATAACAAAACCAAACATCTGCAATAGTCTTCGATTTCTCATTATCGAAAATCTCTCAAAATCGTTTTAAGTAGAGGACTGTATGTTGTACCTTAAAGTTACAGAGCCTAATCCCTTACTAATATCATCATTCAAACAAGATCCATTTTATTCGGATGGTAAGAACAGATAGTCTTTGATTTTTCACTATCAAAATCTCTCGAAATCGTTTTATGTAGAGGAATGTATGTTGTACCTCAAAGTTACATGGCCTAATCTCTTCCTAGTCTCATCGTTCAAACAAGAGCCATTTTACATTGGATGGTAAGACATATAACACAATAACAAAACCAAACAATCGTGATAGTATTTGATTTCTGATTATTGAAAATGCCTCGAAATAGTTTTATCTAGAGGACTGTATGTTGTAGCTTAAAGTTGCAGGGCCTAATCTCTTCAAATTATCATCTATCAAACAAGGTTTTATTATACTTGGATGGCAAGAAATATAACACAATAACAAAACCAAACATCTGCAATAGTCTTCGATTTCTCATTATCGAAAATCTCTCAAAATCGTTTTAAGTAGAGGACTGTATGTTGTACCTTAAAGTTACAGAGCATAATCCCTTACTAATATCATCATTCAAACAAGATCCATTTTATTCGGATGGTAAGAACACATAGTCTTTGATTTTTCACTATCAAAATCTCTCGAAATCGTTTTATGTAGAGGAATGTATGTTGTACCTTAAAGTTACATGGCCTAATCTCTTCCTAGTCTCATCGTTCAAACAAGAGCCATTTTACATTGGATGGTAAGACATATAACACAATAACAAAACCAAACAATCGTGATAGTATTTGATTTCTGATTATTGAAAATGCCTCGAAATAGTTTTATCTAGAGGACTGTATGTTGTACCTTAAAGTTGCAGGTCCTAACCTCTTCCTAGTCTCATCGTTCAATCAAGACGTTGAATATACGCCGGCAATCTTAAGTTCTCCGCATTTTGGGAGACACTCCCATAAATAAGGCTTAATAGTTTCACGGGCGCTCAGCGGCACAGGGTGTACAACCATCCTACGCGCGCGACGATATTCCGCGGTGAAATTACTAGCCATACCGAATTGGCAGAGCGTTTTACTTATCCGGCATGGTGAAGGTGATAATTTAATAATAATGGCATCTTTTATAAATGCACAAATGTTTCTCGTATCGGTTCGAAACCGCCTCTGAGGTCGTCGACTCGGTCCAAAACCGGTGATGATTTAATCTCTCTGCGGCAGAACGGTCGGCGGGCGGCCGCCGACTGATGATACCAGTAATATGAGTGAAAAAAATTGCTAATTGAATATCAGTATGGAAACTGATTTAGAAAAGTGAGCAAAAAATGTGAATTATTAAACGCTGTATTTTATTAATCAAATTAACATACTTTGAAATATGCAATAGGATATTACTTATTGCTAACTTCAAGTTTATGACCATTTAATTTATACTCCGAAGCGCAGACAAATCTAAATCAGATAAAAAACAGTTTTCTAAAATTTTACAAATGCTTTGTTTGTTTTACAATGCTTATACAAAATGTACAAATGCTATTTTGTGTATAAATAGCGGTTGTGTTTCCTTACCCAGTGCAGAAGTCTTCAACGTTCAATGGATTGCAAAAACACATAATTTGTATCAAATTCAAATTCAAAATTCTTTATTTATCTATAATATTACATGTATTTTTAAAATTCAAAGCCATCCTAACTAGGCCTCGCCTGTATTAAGGTAGGCTTATAATAAAAAAAGGTATAGTGGTTTACATAACTTGCTGTAATACATCTTCGTATATTATTATGTTACATTTGAGAAGTTAGAAATAGAATAAGAAAGCGTAATAATATTAAATTTAGGTATATACATATAAATATATACATACATAAATAAATATATACTTTATAGATAAATATATAATAATACTATATATATATATATATATATATATATATATATATATATATATATATATATATATATATATATATATATATATATATATATATATATATATATATATATATATATATATATATATATATATATATATATATATATATATATATATATATATATATATATATATATATATATATATATATATATATATATATATATATATATATATATATATATATATATATATATATATATATATATATGTATATATATACACTTTAGGGTTTTTGGTTAGTAAAAGGGATAGAGTTGAGTACCTTAGCCGAACGTTTCGGAGCCCGTGGCTCCTTCCTCAGCGGCTAGAAGAATACTGGCATCCGCTGCTGTCACCAACGGCTACCCGCTTTTCTTCTGTGGTACTGGGAGAATGGTGATTTGGCGGGATGATAATGTGAATTTAAATTAAAATGGTTTAATTTTGAATTAAAAAAATACATATTTTTTTGAATTTTAATAAAAAATATATAAAAAATAGTTGTAGTGCATGTGTGTTAAAAGTGTTTGAACTACATATGTGTGGGGAGGTGAGTGTGTGTGAGTATGTGTGTTGGATTGCGTGGGTGTGTGTATGCGATGAATATGTTAATTTCGTTTTGATATGTGTTAATAATGGAACACTCAGTGTTGGACGTTTAGTCCGCACCCCTGGCAAGCCCCTAGTACCCATATATGTCCAAGTTCCCACGTTTTAAGTTTTATTTCAGGTGTATTTTCCGGGAATGCCCTAATAACTTTCACAGTGAAACACTCATCGAAGCTTTTGCCATGCGATCGCGCGTGGGTGGGGATTGGAAGATTTGATACGCCTCCTTTGGCTGGCCATATATATATATATATATATATATATATATATATAAATATATATATATATATATATATATATATATATATATATATATATATATATATATATATATATATATATATATATATATATATATATATATATATATATATATATATATATATATATATATATATATATATATATATATATATATATATATATATATATATATATATATATACGAGTATATATATATATATATATATATATATATATATATATATATATATATATATGTATATATATATATATATATATATATATATATATATATATATATATATATATATATATATATATATATATATATATATATATATATATATATATACATATATCTCACAAATCGTGCACTATTTTAATATATATATATATGTTATTAATGTCTCCGTTTCTTGTCGACCCATAGTCAAACGTGACTTAGTTAGGTTTTTCTTTACGCCGTGACTAGTCCTAGATTTCAGTCCTGCAGGAAAAACACTATTCATTTTGTTGAACAGTCGAGGAGCAATGTAAGAAAAGTGTTTTTGTGCAAAACTTGTTCTCTTTTTTTGGATTAAGTGCTGTCTGGTTGTTGTTACTCGTGTTCCTTTATGGTGTGTTGAATATAGATGATAATTGTCATGATTATAGTAGTAGAGGAGGACTACCTTAGCGTATATTTGACGAACGTCAAGGACTTTAGATTCATTGTACAAGCTCTCAGAAGAATACCGGAAGGGTTTTTTGTGTATTACTCTTAATAGCGACTTTTGGGCTATTATACTAGAAAGAAAATATACTATACTAGAAAAGAATATGTATACTAGAAAGGGCATTGGCTATATTGGGATTTGATAGGGTTGGATATCTTAAAAAACTGTCATGTATGCGAATAAAAACTATGGAAAAAATAAGGCATCAAAATAAGGCTTCTTGTCATATTTGAGATAGAAATGTAATGCGATTATATTGCAAAGAAGTGGAGCATGGAATAAGTCTCTTATATTTCGTTCTAATGTTGATTTCATTTTTTTTTTAATATTTTATCTTTGCATATGTATATTTTAGCGAGATTTTATAACCTAAAATAAAACCCGCACTTTGTGCCATTAAAATAAAATAAAATGTTTTATTAAATCATTGTTATTGTGAATTTGACAAAATAATAGTAATTTGGGTAGATTTGAATAATACTGCTAATTTATATATTCTTATAAGAACGTAATTTCACTCGGGAGTAATGAATCCGGGTCACCAATATGACCCTTAATGTCTTCGAAACTAAGAACGTTAGCTTATTTAAAATAAAAAGTATTTTATAGACTATTTAATGCTACTCCAATAAAATTATTACCACTTCTGGTTTCGGTAAAGAAACGCCATTAAAAAGACGGAAAACAAAATAAATGTTGTTTTGAAAAATAACTGCATTTGTTTTTGTTTTGTTTCACTTCGGTCACAAAAAAATATAAGAAGCGTTTCTGTTATTCCATATACGAGTACATTATGAATGTCTTAATAATTAAATATACTAACAATCTTCGTTTCAGAGACATTAATGTTTATGTTGGTGACCCGGATTACATGCTCACGAGTGTAGATACAATAAGATCATAATGTCTAGATTCACTTTATGATGTTTGCATTTGGAGTAAGAGTGAATGTAGAGCGAAAAAGAAAGAACGGATATGCGGTAAAAAGTACATATTGGAGAGGGCGTCTATGTAGATCACGTTCTTGGACTTAGCCTCAGGCGACAAAAATATTAGGGATGCTCATGGAATTTGCTGTTGAATGGCGTATGTCCGGTGTCTTTTGAACGAGTTCCGCGTAATTTATTTTTTTATACATGATGAGTTTTAATTAACCGGCAACCTTGAAAGGGGTGAATCACTACGATCAGGTTGTTAATGAATGAATCACTACGATAAGCAAGTTGTGATAAAAATTAGTGGAAAAAAAAAAAAAATTTTTATGACAATTTGAAAAATTTTACCTTCCGAAAATAGTAGGTATGTATAAAAAGCGCTGAGCACGATGCATTATCTAGCAGTAAGTAAAATATCGCTAATATTGTTTATTAGTGATATTTTACTACCGATAAATGGCGTAGTGCGCTCAAATGCTTGTCAAACTTTTATTAAACAGTCAAGTACTTAAAATTTGTATATATTAAAAAATACATTTAAAAAAAACAGTTTTTTTAATTAAATGTTGCTTAGTTGCTCGTACTCATTCACTCCCTTGAAAGATGCCCGTTAATTAAAACTCACCCTGTATAAACAACCCGTCAGCCATTAGCAACACACCTAGTCCTAGATCAAAAAAATATGCTTTGCAAAATTCTGAAAAAATAGGCAAACTAATGTAGACTATCATCGATTATTCGCATTATGGCGAACGATAAGATAGAGGGAAGGCTGAAAAATTCGCAGCCCTGAGAAAAAATACGCTAGAGTATAGTTAGATTTTTAAGCTATTGCATAGCTTTTATCGCGGGCCTAGTAGGCCAGCGCAGCGACCGAATGAAGAAATTTCTTAACGAAAATTAATGATTTTAAACTGATAATTACGTCTAAACGAGTACTGCTTACGATTCGAAAAAAATATATGTTAAACAAGAACATTTTCCTAATATTCTTAGTTTTGAATATTTTAGATTTTGTTTATATTACATAGTGTAATTAATTTGTGAAATTAGATCGAAGACTATCGCGGTTGTTTGACATTATAAATAGGATAGAAAACGAATTTACCGCGTGAAATTTGTAGGACCCGACGTTTCGGTGACGTTGCAGCCGCCGTTGTCTAGGGTAAACTGACAGTTTACCCTAGACAACGGCGGCTGCAACGTCACCGAAACGTCGGGTCCTACAAATTTCACGCGGTAAATTCGTTTTCTATCCTATTTATAATTGTGAAATTAGGTCTAACCGAACACAAAAACGACTACTACGCAAATACTGTCTGGCGTATTATTATGAAACCAACACCATTTTAAAGATAATTTAATTATCTATTTTTTACCTACGATTTTTTTTTGAATAATCCGGTTTTTTTGCTTTATAGAAAAAAAATCGTGCGCGGCGCTCTATCGGAAGACGTTTAAATTATTATTCCGAATCATTTGCTTCCGCAGCCGCAAATGATTCGGAATAATTTCAACGTTTTCCGATAGAGCGCAGTTTTCTGATATCAGAAAAAATAAAATAAATAAATAAATAAATAATTATAATTGCATAAGTTGTTAAAAATGCTATGCAATCGCTTTACCGCGGCAGTCCCCGAGTGCCACACGTTTTTTTTATTTATTTTTGAATAGGTATAATAAGTAATCTCACTAAATTCACTGTTCTGAACAATGCCAATGTCCCAAATTTATAGAAGTATTCATCAAAAAAAAACTGCAGTCTGTTTTTTTTTATATATAATGTAAATGGGAATTTCAGTTTTCGTCACTAACGTGAAAGTTATTCCGGGTTGTGTAGGGCCGTTTATTTTAAATTAACGCCGCAAGTTAGGCATGAAAGCAAAACGGCCCACAATAAAACCAATCGGAGAAAAAAATACCAGAAGAAACAACTTCTGCCCACTCGTGCCTTGTCTGCATGAAAGAGATAATCGTACACTTATTGCCGACTCTTTCGCACGCGCTTCACACGGGCAGTTATCGCAAGGTAGAATATTAAAATTGTACGATACGAGTTGCTTTAATGTAAAACTGTGAGTTTGGCATCGATTTAAAACTCCACATTTTTAATATCCACAAAAAAACATCTTACACGACGAATACTACAAATATTTTTTTTTTCGAGGAAAATTTAGAATTCGAGTTTGAACCGGATCTCTACGTTTTGAGATTGTGAGAATCCGAAAAACTAAATTCTGGAAAGTTTATGTGTGTGTGTGTGTGTGTGCGCGCGTGGGCGCGCTTGCGTGTGTATGTTACCTACTATACTGTATCTCAGAAACTAAACAAAATAGTTCATCCTAATGCCGAGATTTGAATAGTTGATGAGATATCCGCCATTTTGCTACAAAATGGCGGATTTCCAAAATTTTTAAATTTCATGTCGAAATCGAAATGAATTGTATCGAGACGAAATTTAGGTAAATACATGATAACATGTATAAAGCAGATTTGTTAAAATTAAATATAAAAACGGATTAATTACTAGAAACGTCGATGAAAAGGACAGATGGGGTGGGGGGGCATTCTTTTCCTATTTGGTTTTTAATGTTTTCTCTTAAGAGCCTTATTACAAAATAGCGTAGGTATTCTTTTAAAATGAGTTGAAAAAATGAACGCATTTTTTTTTGGATGTAACTATAAAAGATAGGATAAATAAATAAATAAATAAATAAATAACTATTCAACCCTGGGAGAAAACCGCGGCACTGAGCGCTCTTCTCTTGCGCAAGCAAATATATACACAATTTCTAATTGTTTTTTGCAGTGTTTTCTCCTTTCTAATGACAATAATTTATATTATGTCGTATTGCTAAAAGAGTGAACTTTAATATAGTATAAGTATTATATAAGAATCTTATTTTATTTCTGAGAAAATTAGAATGATACAGGAAGATTTTTTTTAAATTTTGTGTAATTGTAAGTAATGTATACCTTGGATATGTGGTCAAAAAACGAAAAAATAAAGCCGTAGTGTACATCAAGAATACATGACGGACATAAAAAAAAATAGTATACGGTTTTCGTTGTAGTGATATTACTGTATTAAGGAGCTCAAAGTTTGCCTTCCGAGCGTTTTACGAATAACGACTTTCGGAAAATGGGCTGAATAAGTAAATAATATTCGTTATATCTCAAATTAAAGGCCGCTATGGTCAACATCAAGAAATGGTCCAGGTAATTCAGTAATTAAAGTTTGTAGAAATCTCTTCATTTCTTGGAATTAGAACGCCAAAAATCCACTTTTCTTGCCTTTCTGGAAAAAATATGTGATAGGGCTCTTAAGACTTAGAACCAGGCCATAGGCATTTACCATTACGGTGACAATAGTATGCTTACAAACGATTTAGCTATAAATTATATGTGGAAAGGTAGCCAAATGAGCCAAGGTACTCGTACATTGTGTCACGGCCCGGTGGCATAGTGGTTAGGTCGCCTGATCTGACATTGTAAGGTCCCGTGTTCGATTCCCGGCTGGGTCACCATTTTCCGTTGGGATCTAACTAACGAAATTGCATTTTCAATTCTGTCGATGGAATGCAATAACAAGACACACACTTACAGACATGTTACACGCACACATACATATAACACGTCATAGTAGGGTTGGTTGTAAGAGATTGTCATATGACAATAAACCCGCCCATTGTGACATTTTCACAATAAAGAGTATAAACAAACAAACAAACATTGTAAATAAGCACTTGTATTAAGCACTCGCAATATAGCAGATCTATTGAGCAATAAATTCATAGAAGAAATTCGCAAAGCCGTCATTCCTTTTAGTCATTATAATTGCTACAGACTTATAAAATAAAAAATGTTACTTTTATCTCAGGAGTCTAAGAGTTAAGGAAAACTCTAAATAAATTCGAAACCATTTGGAGTTTGCTGGTTTATGTATTGAATGGTTTGGAAAGATCACCAACCGTTTAAAGGTTTCATACATTTAGTGACTTTTATACTGATGGTATTATTAAATCGCAATCTCAGAATTTTAAAGACATTTCTTCATTTATTTCCCACAAAATATAAAAGATTCTGAAACTCTTCATAAGTGAGTTAACCATTTTTGGTTAGACGCTTACAAATGCTAAAATTGTATCTAACCAATATTGGTTAGGACGCTCCGCGCTGCGTAAATGCCAACTTTTTAAATATTTATTAATTATTATCTTAATTGTTTGACGAGATAAGGTTAAAATATTTTATATTTCAAATTCAATGCGATCATTTTACAATTATTCTTTTTACGATCCGTATAGTAGTTTAAAAGTTATGGTCGTTTTTCTCACGGCTATCGACTTCACGCGCAAAACTGTCCCGGGCAGAAGTGACAACTAAATTTTTACCCCGCGATAATCAAACTTAAGTCACATGAAAATTTAAACCTATATCTATACATCGACGCATGCTTTGCTTCTAAGAAACTCGAAAATAAAGGGCTACTAAATCGGATTGCCCCTTATGACGAAATGGATCTTTTGCGATAACCGTGAGCAGTCGTCACAGTGGTTGAATACAATTTCCACAACGAAAGATCACTCAGAAAACCATCTCATGGTCCGATCAGTTAACAAAAGTGTCTACTGCTAAGGACTGCCAACTATGATAGACAAGCTCTTAAGCTACTGAAACTGGTCAATCACATTTTCTGTACGACGAGTCTTCAACCGACTTTTAGTTTTTTAGGAACTCAAATCCGAAGAGGCAGGTAAACTTAAAGAGAAAAAAATCTTAAGAGGCAGTGCAAAACACCTTCAAAGCCATTATCCATTTATATCTACGAAAGTTTTACAGCAAAGGCATTAACCAACTCCCATTATGTATAACCAACAACTTTTACTCAAAAATAGCAAAACTTCATACATATGTAATACTAAATAAAAAAAATATTAATTCTTCGTGAAATAAATAAATAAATAAATAATAAATATAATAAAAAAATACAGGAAATCAAAATTACGGAAACCTAAAAAGAAAAGTACGATACGAGTACCTTACGCGACGTTATACGATACGCTTAAGTCCGCTGACAGTGCGACGTGCAAACTATGTACGGGTATGTAGTGTTGCCAACCGCGACATCGCTAAAAATGCGCGGGTAGGAAAAAAACGGTTGTACCTCATTTACACCTTCGCAGAAAGCTCCTTACAGACTGTGAAGGAAGAACGGTTATTTTTATAGCCCCGCGGCGTTCAGGATGAGAGGATTCTTTTTTTATTATAAATAACTGTTCTGAGTATACAAAAGCACAAGCTGAGGACGCGATTTGTAGGGTTATAAAAGGTGCGATGAATAGGTGAAGTTAATCCTGAAGCATAATGTTATTATACCTAAGTAGAGCAGAATAATATTTATGATTTAACGCGCGACGTGCAATTATGCATAGACAAAAAACACCACATTAAAGATATTAGGTCCTTAGGTCCTCATATATGAAATTGGTATTTTCGAAAAAAATATATGTTTAATCAATCGACGTATGTACTTTTGTTATCTATGCACTGTCTACGTCTTCTGTGCAGTGTGTGGTCTATCGTTGTCCTGAATCAACAGTGTGCTAGAGCAATTGACCAGCCTCGGTTGTTTAACGGCTAGCTTTTCTATCACGGCTTGCAATTGTTGACAATACAGATCTGCCGTAATCGTCTGGCCAGATTTAAAGAAGCTGCAGTGGATGACACCAGCACTGGTCCACCAGACACTCACACTTTTTTCTGAGTTAACTTTCGCTTGAGACAGGATTTGGCCGGTTCTCTTGGGTCCAACTATTGTGATGAGCGTTTCTGATTATTGTACAGCATCCATTTTTCATCATAAGTAACGATACGATTCGAAATTCCCTTGTTATTGTTGAGTATTGTTACTATGCACTCGACGCGTGTTTGTTGGTGTGCTTCACTCAATTCATGCGGTACCCCTTTTTTGATCTTTTCCACTTTTCCAATTTGTTTCAAGTGAATTAAAATTGTTTTATCACTCACACCGCCTGCCGCTAACTCTGACGTGTTTGACGCTTTCACCATCACTTTTAATTCTTCATTGTCATAGGGTCTACGGCCGCCCATGGGGGTCGAAATTTCCAGAACGAAAACGTTGGAACCAAAAACGTAACATACGTTATCTTGCAGTAGCTTCCCCATAGACATCATTAATCCTTCGAGCTGTTTCTGCAGCGTTGGTGCCACGGTGGAAGTCGTAGGTATTCGTAAATAACGCGAAATTTTAAATTTTCCAAATTGTGAACAAAATGATGTCAAAAAAATCAAATGGCGTGAAAACAAATGAATCACTAAAGAAGCACAAATACACGAGCATAAATTTGAATTTGGAATTCCTGACCAAACCCCAGATATTTGAGATCAAAGTGGCCAGTTCGAAAAAACACCAATTTCATATTGTAAGGACCTAATATTAAGATTTGATTTGACGGGAAAAGTGTAAAGAATTTCATCTTGATTTTCTAACATCATAATATATCGCAAATTTAAAATTTAGTTCCAAATGTTATACGAATAGTGAAATAAAGGTCTACGTTTCAGATCACTAAAGTTTTATTTAATAACCTTATAATACCCAGAGAAATATTGCTAAGAACGAGCCATAATATGACTATAATGATTTTCAGACTCCGATTTTGAAAACAACGAATCCCAGTGTCAATTTATAAGTCAGTAAGTTGATGAATCATCTAAAGAGGTTGGAAATCTTTCAACATTCATTAGTTTTTCAGCCAAATTCAGCGAATACGAATATTAGTAAAAAAACAGTAAACTTTAATAAACAGTAATGTTTCCAATTAGTTCAGAGCGAGTGTCAAATTAACGAAATATTTTTCATTTCATATTTCTGTAGCGATTTTTATTATCCTCGCAGGAAAAGGCTTTTTCAAAGTGTTTTATTGATTTTTGTCCAAGGATTTCTCGCTACATAGGCCATATCGCGGTATAAATGGTTGTTTACAACGTAACTTGGGTTTTTGGCCAAGTTACGTTGGCCAAAAACCCAAGTGGCCACAAACACAATATTATACTACCACATAGTTTATAGTATAATATTTGTAAAAGTACTAATATCACCAACATTCTTACAAATGATTCTGCTTTAAATTATATATGTAGAGGTAACCAAAAACATAAAGTACGAGTATAGTAAACAGTTATAGTAAACAAACATATATACCATAATATTCTTTATATAGCGACAGTTACCCACTGAAAAGGCACTAGCCTTAGTGGGGAACTGTGACATGTAATTTGGATCTTTTTTTATGAATAAAAACCTTACGACTTAGCTTACGGCGCAGGCGGTCGAACACGATTAAAAAAAAAAAAAAAAAAAAATCCATGGGAGGATTTCAATAAAATGTTCGAAAAGGCTTTCCCAGTAAGAGTTATAGTAATGGCTAAAGTAACATAAATTTCTCCTAACATAAAAAAACATTTGAATATAAAATTTTACTCACAGCGAATTTTAGACTATAATTTAATTATGCATAGCATTTGTAAGTGTACCTATTATATTGATTATGCGACGTGATATTCAGGATGATAACCCTCTTTAAGGCATTGAAAAGATATTCCTAGTCGTGTTGCACCGTTTATTCATTTCACTGTGCGGCTTGTTAGCAGTGAGATCAAAGAATTCTCATTAAATCATTTAGTGATGCCTTACGATTACAGTGGAAAGGAAAGATCTTAATAACAGGAAAACATAACCAGGCGAAACAGTTAATGTTGGACTAAACCGTTGGAGTTATTCCAAATGACAGGAAAGGGTAAAACGCTTTAAGTAATACCGTTTACGGTATCCACGAATCGTGGGTATGGTTGCCCAGAGCAATCTTCAATTAGGACTGGATACTTAACCCTAGAGTGGTACGCATCTTCTCTATGTATACCTGCTAATGCCCGCTTGATATGGTAAACTATCGTGCTTAAATTATACGAGCTTGGAAACAAGCACTGTTTCTGAGTGTATTATAACACAGTACTATGTAGGTCGTTTCTGCAGAGATGTCATTAATTTCACGGAATCAGAGTAACTCCTTGAAAATAATGACGTCAATGTATGCATATATTTCAATCAAAAAATATATAACACATTCTAGTAAGTATTGATATTCTAATAAATAGTGGAAAATTAGTCATTATTCGACAGTGTGATTAGGAGTTTGAAGAATATTTTCGTTTTGTTGACATTCTGTCATCTAAAACCATATTATAATCCTTCGACCTGCTACGAATTCACGCATGCGTGCAGTACATGTTATACATAGGTCGAATTTACATATAGTAAACGTGATTTTTACGAAGCTAACCATTTTTTTTTAAATTTGTTTATTTACAATATATTAAGACTGCAACTTATTAAGACATTTTGAAGCCTAATAGTAAAAGTAATATAAAGAGAACCACAGCCGAGAATACTCTTCAAATCAACGCCAGCTGACTAGGTCTAGGGTCGTACTAAGGCAGCGCACCAATTAAAGTACCTATAGATTTTGCGTATGTTAAAATACATCATTTAAAAATAAGTTAGTTATTAAAAAGTAAACGGAAATGAGTTATCAGATATCGACCATATATAAAAACACAAAATAAGTGTCGATTAATGAAATTGAAACCATTATATTATAATGGTTTCAATATATTATAATAATAGTAATATTAATAAACCAAATAGGGGACCACCTTAAAAACAAAAAAAAAGTATATGATGTAAGTTATTCTATAAGGGTTAGTTTATGTTTTAAATGATCAAATTATTGAAATAGCAGAAAAAAAATAGGCAAAAGAATTTTTAAAAGACGTGAAATTACGTACGGAAAATTTACATTGCAATAAAAATTTAAATAATCCAATTAAAATAGACAGACAGTAAAATTATAAATAAAATATGCATGTTATAAGTCAAAATTTAATTTTGAATATTCCTACCCTCATTGATAAGCCACCGTTTTATGAATAGGTCTTTGCTGTGTAAGTTCCTTAAAGATTTACCAAATTTGCAGTATACCCTGGGCCCTTTAATCATTATGCATCTCCTAAAGTACGTCTTCGTTCGAGGGATGTTTATCATATCAGTCGCCGATAGCCTTGTTCAGTGTAGTTGTTTCGTGAACACTGGTGTTTTGAAATTCCATAAAAAACTGGACACAATTTTAAATACAGTCGCCTCACTTTAGGTACAACAAAATCTTCAAAAGGGTTTTTTGATGGGTATCTGCAGGGTTTACGGTTAATATTTTTTTATTATCAGCTGTTGTGCTACCTCTGCTGGACGAATAATCGTTTTGGTTTCACTCAATGATCCCGTAACTCTGGATACTTTGATATAAGGTGGGATTAATGTTTAAGGTCTAGAACATGCTTTAAATAATTTGATTGGCCAAAAGTCTGATCCTTGAAATAAAAAAAACTATATAATCAGGCCAGAGTTTATTATCTACATACAATTGTGCTTACGTATTTTAGAAGAAGCACTTTTTTTAATGGCTCACAATTGCATCGATAACGGCTCGTGCATTTATGGACAATTATAAAGTTTGTATTCGGGGTTATCATCTCTTATCTATGCTGAAAGTCAAGTACATTGTTTTTTAGATATCAATAGAGGGTAAACAGTCATCCAGCCATTCTTTAATTATGTCCATATTCGGTATTTAACTATGTCTTTTTGGCCTTTGGAAATTATAACCGCATCATTTCCAATTGACATAATTTTTAAGAAATCAGATAACCCCTAAACATTGCTTGTGGCACGCCGTATGATATTCTTTTCAGTGCTCTGGAAATATCAGCGATGGAAGCGAATCGCATCCTTTCAGATATATGTAGCTTACAAACCATTTGAAATTTCTATCTTTTATAATCTATGGTCTGAAGACGTTTCAAAATAATAAAGCTAGATACAGTATCGAACACCTTTGATGTCAATAAAAATAGTAAGACATTTGTCATCTTGTCGACGAGCTCAGTTGTAGTTTTATGACGTCTGCAATGGCATCAGCAGTACTCGTTTCATGCCTAACGCCAAATTAATGGGACGATAAAAGACTATTGATATCCAAATATTGTATGTACTAGCCCATTTTTAACAACTTTCTCAATAATACCAGAGAGAGTGTTTGCCAGTGAAATAAACCCGTAATTGGGTTATGCGCATTTCCTCGGCACATGTTATGCGCATTTCCTTAGCGCATCACAGGGTTAACATATTTCCAGAGTCGTTCGCAGTTAACTGTACTCGACCGATTAATTGATAAGTTCATGACATTCGAGATATGACCGGTTCGCGTCTCCAATCTGTTATCGGATATCTTGCCAAAAAAACATCAGCCGATAACTCATTTGACGTTTGAAGGGTCAATCAATGTCAAAAGCTGAGATCAGCTGATGCAATCTTGCCATCGGTTAACTTTGTGGGAAGTGAGAAGCACTTTGGTTGTTGATAGTGTGTTTACCATAATGTTAACATGTCAGCGTTTCATTTTATGTTTCCCTTCAAAAACACTTCAAGCGTCGCACTCTTGATTTGTAATTGCACCGTTGAAACATACTAATAAGTTAAAATAGCTAAAAAACGAAAATGCTTAAAATAACGAGAATTTACTTAGGACGAAAGCATAAATTTCAGGAATGTACCATGTATGTATAATAATCGTTTTCATTTGTATTCCGGTATACGCTAGCGGTAAATGACTATTATACTATACATGTGAATGTAACCGAAAAACTATTACTTCGATTTTCAAAAACTAAACGTTTTATGGTAAGCATAGTTTTAATAATTACGAGTAATGTCGGAACTTTTATTAGACTTACGAGTTTTGCAGAGCAAAAAAAATCTGTAACAAAATAATATTACAATGCTGTTATACCACATAAATCGACATTGAGATCATAATTTCTTTTCCACTAATGTGTGAGTGAGTAATAGTGTGTGTGTGTGTGTGTAGGTATCAGTGTCATTTTACTCATTCAGAATATACAATAAAAGCATGACGTAATAATCACTTAAAGCTAATTATATTAGAATTGGTCAGTAATATATTAGAATTCGTCAGTATTATTTTAGTGTGAAAGTTTGCAACTATTTTTAAACGACTTCAAAAAAAGGAGGTGGCTATCAATTCGGTTGTATCTTTTTTTAATATTTGTTACCTCAGAAATCTGCTATTTATGAACCGATTTGGAAAATTCTTTTTGTATTTGAAAGGATTTGCTTACAGATTGGTCCCATGTCAACCAAAATCCTGTTCTGATGATGGGATCCACGAGAAATTGAGGGAACTCCTCAAATATTATCATATGAAGATGAAAATTTATATGTTTGTTCAATTCCGATGACAATGAATTTTTTATGGTAAGCATGTCCTGATTCTACACCCTGGGTTGGCTTCCGACGAGAAGATTCCTTAACGGTCAACAGCACAAACACGAAAGTTTGTATACTCATTCAGTTATGATAGCCCGTTCTAAGTTTCACCATGACATGGATGCTGCACCCAATGATGGCTCCCGACGAAGTGACTCCTCAACAATTGACAACACAGACACGAAATTTTGTATATGCATTCAATTACGACAGCCCATTCTAAGTTTTACCACGACAGAACTGCGGCACCCAGGGTTGGCTTCCAACGAGGGAACTCCTCAACGGTCAACAGCAAAGGCACAACATTTTATATACGCATTCAATTATGATAGTCCGTTTTAAGTATCGCCATGACACTTATAAAAAATCTTGGAGTCGGTTTTTTTTTTGTTAAAATGTTGTCATGTAAACGAACGTAACAAGTCAGCTTGCTTAAAAGCAATGTCTTATGTGAAATATCAGCATCCAAGGATACGGGCGTTGTCGCTCAGAGGGCAAAGTATACCGTTAGAGTATGCGATGAGCCAATGGCTATGGGTTTATTTTGGTTTCTCTTGCACGATTTATAATAATGTTTACCAAATATTGTAGCCCTTCTGCTGTAAATTTAATTGTTCGTAATCTATACTAATATTATAAAGAGGTAAACTTTGTGAGGTTGTAGGAAGTGATCTCTGGATCTACTGAACTGATTTTGAAAATTATTTTAGCAATAGAAAGCCACGTTATTTGTGAGTGTCATAGGCTATATATTAATCCGAAAAATAAAAATAAAACTTTTTCGTGGTAGTCGGATTTGCAAAGTAAGTCGGAGAAAAAACGGTCGAACGAAAGCGTTTCTAACTAACGCTGCCTTAACGATGAGAGATATATGATTAAGTTCTAGAGAAAAGTTGTATAGATTGATAATGCCTACAAAAAAGTCAGCGACAGCATATGCCTAACTTTTATATTCAAGTCACAAAAAGTAGTATTTTATATTAAAAAAATAATTTAAATCGTTAGATCATGTTTATTGGTCACATTATCAATAACTATGAATTCATATCAAAATAAGTAAATTTATCGTCTCAAGTGTTTAAAACAAAAGACTTTTCCCTTTTACTGCATATTATTTCCCTTTTACTGCATAAATGGTTAAAGAGATAAGACACTCACATACAAGACACTCACAAGAAGACACTCACAAATAACGGTAATATAGTCAAATTGGCATGCAAATACATACATACATATGCAGTAAAATTATAAGCCTTCTTTAGGCAGTCAGGAAAGAAATCATAGCATTCAGTACTAACCGAACCACACTCATAATTTCATCACAAGTAAAAAGTTTTACCGCTTAACGAAGTGGGCACGGGTCAGCTAGTATATTATATTCCAATAATATATTATATAAATAAAATGCTAAAATATAATTTTGTTATTTACCACGTTCAATTCATAGTCGAGGACCATACATAAATATAACACGATAAGGACTCCATCTCAGTATATCGCTGAACTATGTAATCCCACCCGAATTAAAAATCAACGGCGATAATTTTATCGCATGTGTTGTCATAGCCAACAGTTAATAGCATAACGGAGTTTCCTCCATTACTCGAACCAAATTTCACGTTTCTAATGTAATTCATTTCGGATATAAAGGTACTCATTCGTAATTACCTTAAAAACGGCCAATAAATTAAACGATAATCTTTGGACACGAACATAAGGTGAAAAGAGCATTCCGACAGTCGAATCACGATAAATGTCGGTCAGACATAGGCGAGAACGAGCTCTAAATTTGCGCGACCTGCTTATTTAATTTGTTTTTATCATATTGTATCACACTGTACGTATTTATAAAATATATAAAATACGCTCGTCTCTTGTTTATAAATTCAAATCTACTTATGTAGGCACATAGTTATTATATCAACGAAAATATTATTAAAATCATTCTTCGGTTATTTGGGTCATGATTAAACAATTAACGGGTCTTATCGCCAATAAGTGAGGCCAGGCTAGTCTATATGCGCAATTTTAACGCGAAAACGTCTTTGAAATCTCCCGTACCACAGTATTAGCAGCGAAACTCGTAGCATATATCTCGTGATGCAAGGGTTGCGGCGCGACGCAAGATACCTGCCGCAGGGCGCGGCTATGCTACGCTACACCTAGAAGGCCGGGTCAATGGGACCGGCTCACCCGAAGGTCCGCTAAAGAGCAATCGCCCAGCGGAAGATGTCAAGGGCCTAAAACAAGGCTCCTCGAATAAATTACGGAATGCGGCGCCAAGTAACGTGTATATTCCCAAAATAGACCATCGCCTATTGCTAGTTGTGTTCTACTGATAATTTGCTAATAGTGATATTCGGAATTGCGCAGAGATTTCAACAAAATATGTTCTGCTTTAAAGGTGGGTATCCATTAGGTTCGCGCATCAACTCTGCTCCGTGCACCTGCTGCAACTGCTCAAATGGAGACGGTGCTCGCATCAACACAGTTTCCATTCGAACGTTGAGCAAACATGTCATCGCCAGAATTTATTATTAAATGTCTCATCCTTCGGATCCGACAGCACTGTATAATTTCTGTACTCCTCGATTAGAGCTAGACATTACTCTTCGGCCCACTCCATAACGATGGATGCGCGTTTACTGAGCGCCGAACGTGATGCGCGAGACGTATCCACCAACGTCTTTCTTTGCTCCCGTCCTGGAATCCACTGCGCATCACTTTGTGTTCGCGCATTTACTACCACCGCTCGGAGCGCTCGCCGCGGAGCGTGAAACGTTACAGGCTCAAGGAGCGCCGACGTATCCACTACTGGAGCAGTTGCAGGTGCGCAGAGCAGAGTTGGTGCGCGAACTAATGGATACCCACCTTAATATTCGTACTCGTCGTAACGTTTCTCCTCCGTTCTTTTTCAGGGTGTTCATGATAAAAATGTCAGCGACGGCAGTCTCCGCCTCGCATCCTACGTGCTAAAAGTCGCCCGGTCTACGCAACAGCAGTATATCCAATCACTGATGACCTAGTCCCGGAACCCCCACATTCACTCCACTCGTCTAAAGTGAGCAACTCGCCATTATCCTTAAATTTAACTTAAGATGTTCTAATTGGGGCGGGGGGATTTCCTATTATTCGGCGGCTATATGGAACCAATTTTATTAAGTTGTTTCAAAATTCGATACTATGAGGATAAGTACCTACTAGAAATAAGGTCAGCTGATCTGTGGACACCCCTATATGTAACGTTAACAGACTCATTGTGTGGTCATTGTCGTTATCAATATATAGCTTTACAATTTTGTTTAGATGCATCTTTTTCCGGCATATAGCCAAGGACTGATTTCATTTGAAGATTAATTTCATAAATAACATTGATAAGAGCCCTCTCTCGGCCGGCGGACGAACCCAGTGGGGTTCCATTGCGACGCCTCAGATAGTGCGGTTCGTTTCTCCGCAAAGGGCGGGTTCAGGCCGAGCGCCAACAGATGGCGTTAATATGGAAATCGGGTGCGGTGCGCGGCGTGGGGTGGCGACGGCCTCTGCACCTGTCGGAACGGAACCGACCCCTCGGGCCCTGACTGCGAACGCACCGAAAAATCAAGTCACCGACGTACGACGCCATCGCGCGACAATCATTCAGATGTAAGGCGGAATTTAAATATTATTATTGTAGCTTGTATTTGAAATATACCAACCAAAAATGTGATTTCGGCAAAACAAGGCATATGTGTACCAAATTTCAAGTCGCTATGTCCAATATTTCGAGGTCGACATATGACTAGTTCGCCCCTGGTGGACCAATTTCAACCTTAATCATTTCAACTCATGGATGCCAGCATTTCAGCTCAATCGGATTAAGTGATTGGGCGCTATCGTGGAGGAATACACACACACACAAAGATAAAATTCAATCTGGAAATGGTCTAAATAGTCTCGGCCGTGGGAAGGGGGGGGGGGTCAAAATGTAAATTTCCGTCATCTCAACAAAATCCGTCTTCCCTTTCCGACGGTTTCCCTAACCGTCGGATGGCCAAGAAAGTAAAACAAATTTAAAATATATCAAACTCGACCGGGTAAGAAAAACAGTTTTATCGTCCTCTTTGGTCCCCTACAAATATTTTTTCATTTTTGATTCACATGTATAGGTGCGTGCAAGCAAGTACTACTTGTATAATTATGCCGAACTTCAAGCTAATAACTTTAAAACTAGCCGAGATAATCGACCGTGACATACACCCATAGAAATTAGAGCGGTTGAAAAATATGTGTACATTCGGTACATTGATAACGTGAAAAAATCGACCACATCTCTGAGTATTGAAGTAGACTTCATTAGTTTCGATACGTGAACGTAGAATCTTGCATATCCCTTATTTACATATATACGACAACCCTCATACCTATCCAAATATTTCAATCAGTTAGGAACTTATGTTCTTCACTCCGTTCCAGGCAGAATATAGTAAAACTGGATAAGCCCGTTCACAACGGGATGCATGCTATGCATAAGAGCCGGATTTTTATTATTCCCGGTATATTGACCTATTCTAAAAAGAACCCTGTTAGCAAGAACCCTCTTGTATGAATTTTACTCGAGATATAAGTATTGTTTAGGTATCAAGTGTTCCTATTATCACTTTTAAGATATGCAATAAAAGAGTTTAACACATATTTTTTTAACGACGAGCAGTTTAAATTTAATAAACAGCTTATGCCATTATTCATAATTACGCATTTAACCTTAATTACTGGTGTCGTAACATTATATACGTTATTTATGTACTAGTCGTGTCAATTTATGTGATATTAGGCATAAAGCCTATCTGACTCTCTTTTCTATGAAAAAAAATATGTTTTAGGATATTCGGAAATTTTATTATACTTCTACTTGAAAAACTAAGTTGAAAGCCATCTGAAAAACTTATTAGTAAAGGTTTTGGTTACCGAAGAAAAGTATTTTTATTGTGTATGTTTTTGGATATTCAGAGGTTTTTCCTAAGAAACAAATGTCTAAATAAAAAAAAAATGCAGACGACTTTGAACTCATATATGATTTATGCACTATAATTTAGACGTGTTTTTTCTAGACCTAAATCTAATTCTTGTTTAGTTTCACATAAAGAGTTTAAGTTTAAAAGTTTGTTGTGCGGTCTCGAACACTGTGTATAACTCTCTCTACAACCCTCCGGGTAGATCGTACTCGATCGTATAATCTGTAGAGCGATATACAATCAATAAAGAAACTTCAAACTTGAAAAGTAAATGTCGAAAGTCACGTTTCTTACGATTAGTACCGAATAACTAAGGCTGTAAGCACACTCAATATTTGTTTGTCGTGATGACGACAAACATTCGCAAAAGGTGAGCTTTATTTTAATGTTTTTGTGGGTGATCTGATGGCCCCAATAAATTGACGCCAATATCCTCGTCCACCGAGAATCAATTTATTCGCAAACTTCACGATATACCCTAAAGACATAGTTATAGGACAAGAGCCAGCGACAAAAAAGTGTAAGAGTTTTGGAAAAGCTGATACTTTCAGATCAGACATTATTTTGGACTTAGCATGCTACGGTACAGTCAGCAGGCCAGATTCCGGGACACCTGGCGCTAGACCACTAGAAAAAGTGTAATTTTAATAAGTACCCCCAAAGTGTTTTAGAAAAGCTGAAAATTCATGAGTAGACAGTGGATACAATAAAGAACTCAAAACATATGGTCAGACGTGGCGCCAGCATCTCCATACATGTTACGCATCAGTCTATGAGGTCATAAACGTTACATGTTACACGTTCAATCGGCATCAGTTCCGTCCGTGACGTTTGTCAGACTGGCGGAAAACTGATCATTCATCGCGTTGACTGATGGACTGAACTGATGAATTTTCAAACTTTTTTATAATTTCTATCAGTCCATCAGTCAGTTCATGATCAAGGTCGTGGACTGAACTGATGCCAGATTGAACGTGTATCACAAGTCTATGATGCATCGGTCAACTGTGCCGCGCAATATAATGGTCGCAATGGCGTAATATATCGGTATGGAGACGCTGACGCCACGTGTTCGATTATGAAGCAGTCTGACAATATGTTTATTTCTTTGTTGCATCCACTGTCTACTGATGAATTTTCAGCTTTTCCAAAACACTTTGGGGGTACTAATTAAAATTACACCTTTCCTAGTATGCCAGCGCTAGGTGCCCCGGAATCTAGCCTGCTGTCTGTACCCCGGCGTTTTATGGTCAAATACTGTCTGATGCGAAATTATCAACTTTTCCAAAACTGTTGAACTTTTTTTGTCGCTAGCTCCCTATCTATTATGTTCATCTACTTCCTGCAGAACTTGTTGATGAGGGTAAACATTGGCCATCCTTTTGTTTTAGAAAAGTTCATAAGGCCAATTTTGACGTGGGACCTTATTTGCAAATACGCATATATATAGGGGTGAGATAAGATAAAAATTAATAGATATGAGTAGAGAGTGGTACTTACTCGATTAGATTATAAATGTGCGTATATGTGGATATATGCAAATTTCTAATCTCCAAAAAATAAATAATGTTTTTTCTGGTTTTTCTCTGGGTTAAAACATAAGACATATTGGAACAGAATCGTTAACGATTACTTTGTTGCACATATTGAAATTTAAGTGAGTAGGTTCTATGGTCATAATACCATAGAAATTAATTATGTATTACGAATTATAAGAATTATGTGATACGAATGCACCGTACGGCCACATTCTTCTGATTCTCACTACAGCTAGCAGACGTAACTCTCAGATTCAGCCACGTGTGTGGCAACCCTTAAACTTTAACTAGTGTGGTGGGTCTCTGGGGCCCATGTTCGCCCCCCCCCCCCCCCCCGATCGTCTTTCACACGCTGTACGCCGTAACGCCTTGCTCGTCTCGTTATATCCATACAGCCGGGTCGCGCGCGTGCCAGCCAGAAGGCGCTTAGTGTAGGCGAGTAGGTGAGTGATTTTCCGGGCTCATATGGGACCAGTGTACCTACGACACTATATTTTATAGTATAGAATAAACATCGATCTTTACTTTTCTGTATTTTAACTAATTGCAATTTACTTTAAATCTTTCAATAACTTGTCACATATGTTTAAAGAAATTTCTTTATTTCAATGTTCATGTTTTGTAACAAAGTTTTTTTTTTAAATGTTTGTTTGTTTAGAAATAAAGAAATACTTGATATGTTTTCCTCGGCGTTTTGTTCATTTTCTAATAAATATACACCCTCGACTATAATATTCAGAATTTTAAATAAATATAGCTAGTAAGATATTTCAGTTGTAGGTACTTTTAAATAATCGTTTGTCACATCAAACAAGTAGACAAGGGCCTATGGAAGGATTTGATCGCAATGACAGAACTCACGCCGTACGTCGATGAAATATTGAATATATCGAAAGTCGAGGACGCGAATCGTTCGTCGGCGGAGAGCGCGGATAATGAGAATGCAATGCATTAAACACGTTCGATGCAATCGTTCTCGCAAATATTCTGACCTGAAAAGATCAGTCTGATTTCAAATTTCAAGTATATAAGTACAATATCTCGAGATTGAAATATGACTAGTGCGCTTCCTGGTGGACCAATTTCAACTATAACCTTTTCTTGCCATGACTACATGACTACAATGACTGTTTTCCAATTTTCAGATCAATAGGATTAAGCGTTTGGGCGCTATTGGGGAGGCATACACGCAGTCTCACAGCAGACCTGGAATTCTGTTTCCATTTTTATCTGGAATTCTATTTCCATCTGGAAATGGTTATAGTCGTCTTATGAAAGCTCAAAATGAGTATTTCTATCATCATCTCGGAAAAAAAATCGCGTTCAAAATACTTTTGTACAGTAAAATACGCGTTCACAATACGGCCCACCAACCTTCTTGTTGGTTGGTGGGCTGAGAATGTAAAATCTCTATTCAACATTAAAAAACAACGAATCATGTATAAAACAATTATTATTAATATGTTTTTAACATGAAAAATACAAAATACGTTAGCGGTGTGCAGGGAAAGAAAAACTAGCGTCCACGACACTAATTATAAAACTCAATTTGACAACATTTCTTAAGAGGCCGTGTACGAAATCGATGTGGGCCGTGATACCTCTATAATCAATGGTATAATATAACTATAGGTAGGTAGGATTTTCGGAGCCAAAGAGATACGTCCACCCTTTGGAAGCCCTCGGCGGGGAATAGCTGACTTGAGGCGTGAATCGTATCATAGGCGAGTATCATAACGCGAGAATTAGATTGTTTTAGAAGACTTTATTGCCAATTTTAATTAATGTTTTGCATTTTTTTTTTGAGGAAATGGATTGATATTGAACTAAAGTTTATTTCTGTTGTTTTTATTTTATGAACGAGAGTTCTAAAAGGCCAAAATCAAAAGCATTTCTTCGCCCATTTTCTAAAAAAATTGACAAAGTTAAATATTTTTTTATCAACAATTTTATATGAAAGTAGTAAAAAGTGATTCACTTATTACATAGAGGACTTTCACAACAATACATTGTGATTTTTTTATACCGTTTAGATGTCAAAACGATTCGTAAATATGTTATATTCTAAACCTCTTACAGCAAACATTCACAAACAGTCGCCGGTTTAAGGTCAATTAATCAAAATTCTATAATAATTTTCAAAAAAGTAGCTCACTCATTAGACAATAATATAAATGATCTTTATGTTGTGCAATAAAACTTATAGAAATACAGTATTGTAACCTTAAATTCACGTCTGCAAAATTACGTAAATTCACGAAATGCGCAAAATTTCGTGTACGGCCTCTTAAGGACTAATGTCGCTCGAGAGCATTAATGATGGTCGCCAGTTTCAGTAGCGGTACCTTCTACGACGACGTATTTCAAACGAACTGAACACGATGTTCCTTAGTGCCCTCGCCTCACGAGCACATCCGCCAGCTCGCTCCTCTGCACACCAGGCCACCAGATGTCCGGAAGCCGTACCCGCGCAGTCTGCTTGATTAACGGACCACCAGCGCGGGTATCGCAGCACAGCAGCCTTGCCACAAAAGATGTCATTACCACCTCCCGTCACAATCCTTCCCGATAAGGTGCCTAAGCACATAACAATGAGTCTTGCCACAGGGTACAAAGCCCTGTGACGCCATTCCAGAAAGCCGGGCCAATGGGCCCGGCTCACGTGAAACCCCACGAAAAGGCAAAATGCCTAGTGGAAGATGTCACGGGCCTCTAGCAAGGCCCGTCGACAGATATTTGATTTGATTTGATTTCCTTAGTAAATCAGTTTACTTATAGATTAGTTCTAATTACACGACTGCCCAACAAAAAAAGGTTCATCTATGTACGTTTTCCGTTCCTTTATTCCACCATAACTTCTAAACGCTTGAACTAATTTAAAAGTGCGTGATATTGTTAGAATCGGCACGTCCACCTTAGTGTCATAGGGTACCTTAACTCTCCAAATATCGAGTAAGTATTGTCTAAATGTACAAATGTCAATAAATTAACATAAATATTTCGGGTCTAGTGTCAAATGAAAGGTCTGATTGAGTACATTACCGAAATATACATATATTTAGATGGATAAATACATAAACCACAAATATTTTACAAAAAAAAACCGTAATAAAAATAAGTATAAATACAATAGTTCACTTTCAGTAACAGCAGTCGTGTTTTTATTATTTTTAATATATTTACTTGTTTAGTGATCTTCTGAGCTCTCGTCAAGTTTAGTTACCACACCAGAGCGGTGCGGCCGGATCAGCCCCAGAAACCTGGAGACTGCTTCTAGGTTTGATCGACTTCGCGGAATTATCCTGGGTTGGCAGTCCTCTTTCTATGGTAAATTCATGTGAACAATATACCACTGCCAAACCGTTTATTGTGGTTTTATTCAGTTCCGATCAGTTTTAGTTTTTATTAAGTGTAAACACTTAAGTAAATGTACTTTGGAATTATCAACTGCTATGGGCGAACCCGCCACCCAAAGAAGGTATGTATAACGATATGTAGTCATTCTTTAAACCGTGGCGTGAATACATAAACCACAAAAAAAACATAATAATATAAATACAATACATTAGTTTCTGTAAGAGCAGTCGTGTTTTTATTGTTTTTAATATATTTACTTGTTTTTGCTTGGATTTGACTTTGAGGCCGTTATTTCAAAACATCACCTCTCCGTATCGTTTTCGTGGCGAGCGCGATTTCACAACACGAAATCAGAATAACATAATGACCGGTCAATGATCAGAGCGTCGATACAATTTCGACTTGGCAAATTATGACGGAGGAAATATTACACTTTCGACCCAGTTTCGCGCGGTATAGATTTATCCAAAATCGTTATATATTTTTATGGCTTCAACGACCGAAAACTTCGACGGCCTTAGAAATAAGTACATCGTAATGCTCAACCATATGATTAAAAACGCTGTCTACAGCAAGTATCGATTAAGAGAAAGCTTTTGATTTTGTTGGGTAGTCAGCTCGGCAGGATTGATAATCATTACATCGAAGTAAATCGCAATTAAACAAGAACTCGAGAAGAAAATACTGTATGTGCCTCTTGTCCATACATCTTTTTTTCGCTGTGAAAATCCATGGTTAATTCGCTGTCGTCAGTGGGGTATGAGTCACTATGGAAGCTTGTCCACAGACACGGTGGATAAACGATCGGCGCCACCGCCGGCCGTGTCTAGGGACACGTAGGCCACGTGAAAACAACATCGGGCCCTGGCACGAATTTAAAAGTGCGAGAAAAGTAGCGGGGATTTCAGCGCATCGGTACAGTCGCGCACTCAATTACTTTGGCAATTTGATAGTTTATTTTTGTGAGGTATAGAGCTCTTAGAACAAATTTCTTCTTCTTCTTAACGTGCCATCTCCTATCGGTGGTCGGTGGTGATTATGGGCCCGATTGCGTTTCTTTGTGAACTAAAACTAAAATTAGTCCAAGCGAACGAGACCGAGCAATACGTTAGAGCGGTATATGAAACGAACGATCGTCGATAAATACT
This sequence comes from Micropterix aruncella, assembly GCA_944548615.1. Taxonomy (NCBI): domain Eukaryota; kingdom Metazoa; phylum Arthropoda; class Insecta; order Lepidoptera; family Micropterigidae; genus Micropterix; species Micropterix aruncella. The sequence continues at coordinate 7,278,998 of OX155980.1, forward strand.
ACCTGCCGAACTTATACTCGTCTGAATAAATTCTAGCATATTTCGTGCGGTGTAAGATTTGACCTTGGCGGGCAGAATTAATGCAAAAAGTGACAACCGGTCATCTCACACTTCGCTCTAGGGTGGTTCTCCAAATATTGGGAAAAACAAGGTTCCGGCATGAATAACTATGTTCCCGATGTCCCATAGTATTCTAATATTTTTTTACATGTAGAACTAAAGTACCTCTAACTTTGGAATATTTAACATGTGGCTTAATCATAATTGAAGGTCCTGAAAAAAAATGTGAAACCATAAAACTCTAATTACCGTCCCTGTCCCTTTCTCCATTTTTCGACTTTCGAGTGAATGGCATTCCACACTTGTAAATAATAGAGCTGTTTAACTTATGTATCCATAAACTACGATTCCAAAAGCTTTATTTTATATGGTTTTAATAAATCATATTTCATATTTTATACCGTTTATAACGTTCCGAACCGATGTCACCACAATTTATCAAATTACCGTTGCCAGTTTTCAAAACGTCGCACATCACTAATTATTACGCCAATCACTAGAAGGCGTTTGCTATAAAGTTTACCCCAGTGTGCCCTTTGCACTGATCTAGAGCGGACCTATCGGCTGCGCCTACTTTTGTCGATAAATTGCACGGTACGTCTAATTTTGGAGAAAAGTTGCAATTTGCGGTTATTTCATAATTACCTTCGCAGCGAAATTAAAGTGCGTGTTACTTGGTGGAGTTGTGGTGAATATTACTTATTATTAAGTTTGTTGACGTTAACATTTTTCTAGCATTACTTTTTAGTTTTATAGTAAAAGTAGCCCTAAAAAAAATAAAAACCATCAAATCATAATTACCGTTATCCTAATTACCCTCACCACGATTTCAAATTACCGTCGCCAATTTGTATTTCAAAGGCGTTTATCTTTTTTTCTATGACAGATATTTAAAAAACTTTTACACTGTTATACAGTGCTCTTCAATATCTACAAAAAAAAAATATTAAAAAAAAATAAGAATAAAAAATTACATTCTTTGAAATCAGTGAAAGGACGCCGGATTTCCACATTTCTGGAGAACGACCCTCTAGCGTATTGCCCTGTCTCGTTCACACGGACTAATTTCTGATTTTAGTTCACGAAGAAACGCAATCGAGCCCTATGACCACTTGGGCTGCGTGATGTTACGGCGTGGAATTACTCTTCTTCTTCTTCTTAAAGTGCCATCTCCTATCGGAGGTCGGCGGTGATTATGACCACTTAAGCCCGTGATGTTAGGGCGTGGAGCAACTCGGTGGTGCTTGAATTAACCATTCAGCGATGTATTGTAGCCAGTGGGTTCTTCTTCGGCCAGATTTTCGGCGGCCTGTTATCTTTCCTTGCAGGATTAGTTGGAGAAAGTGGTATTTGTTAGTCCAAATTAGTGGCCCATGTATTGTAATTTCCTTCTCCTTATGGTCTTCAATAATTCCAATCCTTTGGTGCATTCTTTGCAGCGCCGTCTCATTTCTGACTATCCGTCCAAGATATTTTCAGTATTCTCCTATAAATCCACATTTCGAAAGCTTCTAACTTTTTACACAAAGTCTGGGTTAGTGTCCAGGATTCAACTCCGTACAGGAGTACTGAAAATTTGTAACACCGCAACAGGCGGCATCTAGTGGAGAGTTTGAGACTACGGTTGCAGAAGAGGTGACACATTTCGATAAACGCAACTCTATGGTCTTCTTGATCGTTCACAATACAACCAAGGTATTTATATTAGCGAACCCTCCCCGGAGGTTTGTTCTCAACACGGAGGGCAGCACCTCACGATGTACTTCCGACCACCATGAACTTGGTCTTCTTGATGTTTATATTCAGACCATTTTGTACACTGATCGACTCGACCCGATTTTAACAGCCATTAATAATTATAATAACATTTATTTCTATAAGTGTCATTTTACCACGTTATACATATTGTTTCAATAATAAAAGTTAATCCATTGGTAATGGTGATATCCCTTCCATAAAGTCATCACCTGTTCCAAACAAGCTTCTTTGGCTGCTTGCGGCAGGAACCTGCATTTCATCATCAGACACATTCATCTGCTCATCATCATCATCGGACATGTCAGTATTTGTAATTTCACTATCATCATCGACATGAATAATAAATTCTTCTGTCAATCCGTCTATTATATGGTCTTCTTCGATTTTCTGAACTTTTTCGCACAATATTTTCCAGTTTCGGGCTTCCATGGCTTCCACTTTCTCTTTAATTAATTCGGTTACTCTATTTATATTCCATTTCACATTTTTGCTTCCCACATACTGCTTAATAATTGACCAGGCCATCTCTATCGGGTTAAGGTCTGGGTGGTATGGGGGTAATCTCAGTATACTATGATTGTACTCTGCTAGAATTCTGTCTATAGAAAATGACTTAAAGCGGTCTTTATTAGTTTTAATTAGGTGGTATAATTGTGGCTTCAAAAAATGTGTGTCAAAATGAATTCCCTTTTCGATTAGCCGTGCCTGCATGTCACTTTTTCTGGAGTTTGATTTTGGGGCGAGGTCCCACTGCTTATTGTGGTAGGAGGCATTGTCGACTACCACGACCGAATTCGGAGGAAGGTTTGGAATTAACTGAGTACGTAGCCATTTCTCCTAATTGTCATAATTCATGTTGTCGTGGTAGTGGCCTGAAATTGTTCCTGCTTTAAAAGTAAGCAAGGCATTGGAAACAAAACCATCCTCAGATCCTGCGTGACCGATGACAATTCGTTGTCCTTTTGATATGGGCCGTTTAAGTCCTTTTGTACTACCGTCTGTCCAAGCGTTAGGGTGTGTATGGGATGAGTCGCAGTAGGATTCATCAGTATATATGATGGGTCTCCCCTCTTGGCGATATTTATTAATTTTTTTGATGTATTATATTCGTTGGTATCGGATATTTGTCGTTTCGATTAGTAGTTTGCGGTTTTAATGATTTCCATTTAAAACCTAAACCGACAATAATCCGTCGTAGACTTCGTTCTGAACCCTGATAATTTATGTCTTCTTGTAATTGTTTTTTTATTTTGTCAAAGGTCGGAAATTCCTTGTTAGTTATGTGAAAGGTATGTAAACATCGTTTTATTAGTCCTTGATCGAAATTATTTATGTTTGTTACAGGGCTTAGGTACTCTGGGACGTTTCTTTCCAGGCGTTCTAAATAGTGCAATTAGCCCGGAATTGGCAGCTTGTGTGGTAATTTTGCTTACAGTGAATTTTGATGTGTGTGTGGCACTAACAGTTCTTTTTTGGTTTTGTTTTAAAATCTCCATTACAAAGTCTATTTCCATAATTTGTTGAGTAGTATTTTTTAAACTTACGAGTTTGATATTTTCTAAGCGATCACAGGTTTCAGTCAATGTGGAGATATTATTGGTTCGGTACGCTTCTGTAGTAATTTTATTTTCTCCATGGCAACATTTAAATCTTTTTTTAATTTATAATGAGTTTCTTTAATCTCTTTTGTAACTTGTTTCAATTTTTTTGTTAATTCTGCACTCTCAGTTTTAATAAAACAACGTACATCGTAAATCATTTTTCTTGCTTGCCTATTAAACACTTTACTTCCCTTTGGCTTCATGTTTGCCAGCAAACTAAACTACGTTAATAAATAAAATAAACAAATGAACGAACACAAATACAATAGACGAGTTGGCGTGCGCGACTGACTGTACTTTAAGCAACAAATATGACGCGTCGACAGCGCGGGAAGCGAACTGATGCTGACGGACCAATCACGCTCGCGCGCGGGCTTCCGCGCTCCTTCCAACCCCCGCACCCCGCCAACAGGCCCTAAATCTGACTTCTGCGCATCTGCATGTCAGATATATAAATCGGTGCCGGGACCTTGTACCAATGTAATTTAATGTGGTAGTTTTTAGTGTCCATTGTTATCTTATAGTGTTTTTTGGTAGTTTGGTAGTATCTTAAAGTATTTATTGTACATCATTCCTTGTTAAATTGAGAAACCAATTAAATCAACCAAGTCATTCCTTCACAATTGTGAAGTCGTAATGGAAATATTATAAATAGTATCTGTATCTTTCTGGGTCTACGGACCATGCGTTTGTAAAATGGACAGCAACCATATCCAGAGGTTGCAGAATGCATGGACACCTTACACCATATACTTCAAGACACCTTGATCTCTATTTCTAGACAGTGCCTTTATTTTAAATATGACACACCGCCGCTAGCTATACTTGGCCAATTATGTAATAAAGGTGGTTCGTGCCGAGGTCTCCGCCAAATTAAGTGGTCTAACCGAACCTCTAAGCTGGATTAAAGAAGGTATGAATGAATCGTTTTCATTCCAAAACGCAAGACGTCAGCGAAACGTGGTTGTTTCTGTTTCGCTTATATTGGAATGAGGTCGGCATATCTCTAAGAGAAAGGTTTTGGGTTATAAACTCCTAAATAAAAGGCCTGTCATAGGCATAAAAATAGGCTCCTGGAAGCATTAGCGAGTTTCGTAAAGTTTAGGCGCATAAGTAACGACACTGAGAAAAAACTTAGAGTAGAATGGTAAAACGAAAAACGCCAGAAAAAATGAATTACACACTTAAATCTGCATGTTACGCCTCGATTACGGCGAAAAACACGGATAGTCGATTTTCAGATTAGGCATAGCTCGATTCTACGCAATGATAAGACTGTAACACCATTGCACTGGATCTCAAAAAAATCCCACGTCGAAACGCCATTATTAATGGCGTCACTGCAAGATGACATGTGTGAGTCGTTAGTGGTCCAGAAGAATGGTGTATTATAAGTATTTTAAATACGTTAATATGCAACTGTTCGAAGAAACCTAACTTTCCGAATAAAAGAGATATATTTTGTTTTATCACTTTGCCGTAACTAATCTCCGTTGAAAGGCCACATCCACATCAGTACTTGTTTGAGCAATATAGTCATAATATAAAATAAATTTAATTATTTTATGTATGTATTATGGTTGTGGATCTCTTGTTTATTCTTCCGGTATTTCCTACGCCCTGCATGATAAGATACAGAAGATATAATCTAAATCTAATCAGGTGTTCTCAATGAAAAATAAAACATTTTTATTGAGAATTTTTAGAAACTGAAACCGCGTTGAGATATATATATGACACACAGGAACAGAATATGTATGCGGCAGACAGGCACAGGCATATTGTTTTCCGTCTGGTATATAGTAAAAAAACGTTGAAAAATATGTTTCAACAAAATCTATTGATTTCTTTTTTGGTAAATTCAATACGGTGGCGATTGCCTTGGCTTGCCGGGTGTCGGCGCCTGCTTAACCCTGCAGCTATAACGTGAGCATTTATCACTTCAGCTGTAACGTGGGGTGTTCCTATGTTTCTATCATTAAAACCGACCAACTCTATATTTAGATGCAAAATAAATTGAAGCCAATTGATCTAAAACTTTTTTTTTATCTTGAATGTAAAACATGCTGTACAAATCGTATTACAAAATAAGAAAAACCTAGATATGAATGAAAAACATCAAATTTTTTAAAACTTACAACCTACTAAACGTATTTACTCCAATTTATCATCTGCCGCCTGAGGGTCAAAGCACTGATCGCAAACAATGTTCATATGACTCATACCACATGAATTTATAACACTTTTTACAAAATGTTTTAACTTTAGAGTCTTTGGATCTTGGACAACTGCGTTGCCATACCGTAACCTACTACGTTAGATACAGGTCAATAGCTGACGGTGGGAAAACGACTACTGTCTCCAGCCTGATAACTTAGTTACTGGTAGAGGGGGGTACTAATGAGAGAATTGATGACGCCATGCCAGTGTTGCCAATCTAGACAAAAAAATACCAACATACCCCCACGTTTCTGTACCCCCACGTTACAGCTGCAAGGTTAAAAAATATCAAAGCAAAATAAATTGTAGTCGAAGCCCAGAATGTCAGCGTTTACTTCTTTCTTCGTGTGTGATTTTGATTTTTGTTTTGATTGACGGCATTTTTTTTGTTGATTGATGGCGGTTATAAAAACTTGTCAACAGTTGACACATATCTGATTAACTTTCGATAAACAAAGACGGTTTGTTAATTTTTACTTTAATTCGGCAATAATTATTATAATTGTAATAATATAAATAAGTAATTTCAATAAATGTAAATTTTTTAAATAGGTTTATTTCAAAAATGTCTGCTGGTATATTAGTACTTTTGACCAATCCGTAATAAAAATTGTATGTATTCAACCAAGCTGGTGGTAGTTTTCCGTTTAAAAATCTGACCACTCTGGTGAAGACAGGGATAGTGGGTTATGGCGAAGAGTCCATCATGCGTTCTGCGAAAACTAACCGACCCGCCTGAGAGTGACCCAGCTCGGGCCGGCTTACCTGCTTACTAGGATTTTCTCATAATTCTACAAAGCTAGAAATCAACATGCATTTCGCTTGCGCTTTACGCCACCACTTCATAAAAGTAGTCATGTGTTAACGGGACGTATACAGCTACTAGCAGTATATACTTTAAACTAGGGATACAAGATTTACGTATAAGCTACATACGCTATAGCTTAGGCCCCCCACATTCTTGACAGCCCCCAAAAAAATGTCCGAGTGAGTAATTGTAGGCCCCATATCTCATAACGGGCCCCATATCTCAAATAGCTTAGGGCCTTATCGAGTCTAAATCCGGCCCTGAATATAAAGCGTAGACTATATTTCCAAAGTTTTGTAGTAAAAAGATAATTATTCGTTATAGAAAAAAAAACACAAAAAAAATAACATTTCTTTTATTGTTTTTCCGTTTTTTTTATCTTTTCCACCTTTATCTACTTTCAATTTGCATCTAGAAATATATAAGTACTTAAGTAAGAGATTGAGAAATTATCAACTTTTTTCGTAATATGGATTACGAAAATGATATTAATTAACAGCGATTGGGTGCAAAGTATCATTAATTAGCAGTCTCGTGTCAGACAGATTGTCACGTAGCCGTGTGCGCGAAGATGGGCAGATTGTTTAAAATACGCTCGTTGAATTTATACGGGGCCTTAATGCAGCACTCGCTCACCGGCTCGCGTGATCTGCTTGCGAGGGTCCCAAGCCTGTTGGCCCCGAAAGTTTGACCTCACTAAACTACCGAGCAAGTGTCAAACTAGCTATAGTAAACAGTCAGCAAAAAACATTAATAAAATTATCATCACGAGACAGACAACCTTATATGTACTCGTTCTTCTTCTGTGGGTGCTAGCTTTAGAACCATCTATAAATTACACAACTTCTTTTTGACATTATTTTTGATAAGATGTTTATAATGATACCTCGCTTCTTAAGCTTTAGAGCAAGTTTTTTGTATATTTGTTTATTCACTGGTTTGCTTATTAGCAAGAATCGAAACAAGCAATTAATATGTAAGTTCCAGAATAGCAGCACTGATAGACTCAGTGATAGTATGCTCTATTGGCAAAGTCATGGATTGTGGCCGTGTGCCTACGATGATATCGGTAACTAGCTGAACTTTTACGTTCGTTACGTTCACTTCATGATAAGACAGAAAGGCCTGATATCGCTATAATTAAACTCCCTCCCCTATAAATAAAATCCGCAATGACACTCTGACGAAAATCAGGGAAAAAATAATAATGACCCGTATTCGCAATTTTAGCTTTACGGTTAGCAAATGTGATCTCTATTATTCTTTGATGCGTTGCGTAAATATGATACGCAAAGGCCAAATGTCACTAACATTTCAGAAGAGCACTCATGACGCCCAATTAGTTCTCATGGAATAGGGGCGAGCTGGGAATGTAATGTGAAGATGTAAAGATTCTGCAATGAAAATGAGGCAGCGGCATACTTAATATGTGACTACGTTGCAATTGCGTATCTGCAATCTAGGAAATAAATGCGTTTAATGGCTGACGCAATTGAGAAGACGCGAAGTCTCCGTTGCAGGTTAGACTGAGTTAATTAAGATTGCTAGATTCATCGCAGCGCACCTGGGCTTGATGCATCGGCCGATATGAACATGAACACTCTTAGAGGACTCTCTTACGGCCATTTAACATTTAAAACAATCTAAATCGACATCCGCATGCGCGTTGTCCACTTAGGCACGTGGTATAGATATATTTATCACTTGGCAAGATTTGCATCTTGAGTGGGATATAGAATAGATTCTCTTTTCACAATTGTGCAACCATTGATTATATAGAGTATTGAATTGATCTTCGGGAAGCTGAGCTTCGTGCTGAAGTCCAGAAATCCCCAATTGCTCAAGACAAAGGTGTATAATCAGTGCGTGTTACCGGCTTAATACGTGTGCTTGTGAGACATGGACACTGACTGCTGGGATGATCCACGAGCTTAAGGTGGTGCAGCGTAACATGGAGCGAGTCATGCTCAGCATATCTTTGCGCGATCGAGTCCGAAACAAGCTCATCAGACAGCGCACGACGGTGGTCGATGTGGGTCAAAGAGTGGCCAAGCTGAAATGGGCTTGGGCCGGCCACGTGGTCCGATGACACGACGAATGGTGAAGCAAGCGCGTTTTGGAGTGGAGACCCCGGCTAGGCAGAAGAAGTGTGGGCAAACCACTGGCCCGATGGTCCGATGACATCAAGGAGACAGCTGGATCTGTCTGGATGAGGGAAACGGACAACCGATCCGGATGGAGAGTGATTGGAGAGAGGTATGCCCAACGGGGGGCGAATGAGCGCTGATGATGATGAAGAAGAAGATTGATCTTTGCTATAGCACTAATAGTTTTATCGTTATAATGACTAGGCCCGTTTCTAAGTTAGCTAGTTGATCGTTTGCGCGTGTGTCGCACGTGCGGCTGCTGACCGGCTGCTATCACCGGTTTCAGAGGTCGGCGCGTCGACCAGGCACTAACCAAGTAGTCACAATGTAGACAGCAATTGCAGTAAAGAGAAGAGACAAAGCATAAAGCGTAATCCTATTCTTGCTGATAGATGGAAAGTTGGGACTATATTATTAGAAAAGTAGTCGCATTAATCAAGGCTATTTTATCGATTTCATTAATAACCATTTTCCGATGAGATAAAATATATCTGTATGTAATAATTCAGATTTAGCGATTCATTAAACAGACAAGTGTATAAAGATACAAAACTAATATGAACTATTTAACCTTCATCGTTGTTTGATATAATTATTTCAATGCGAAACGATCTTATCTCCACCATTTACCCAGTGGAGTCAACAAATGTAATACAATTAATTTCGAAAATATTTATTCAATCATAAACGTATATTAAATTATTTACATATGTGTATGAAGTATATCCTATGGTACATATGTGTACGTATGTATAGCATATATGTATGTATGTAGTCTATCCTGAAGACTAGCTGTCACCTGTTGTAAGTTACTGTTGGGGACTGAGCTAAATGTAAGCGGTGGCTGAGGTGCGGGGACCGACGTTCGTAGGACACGCGTTCTTTCGTTAGCGTACATAACTATACGTATTACTATCGACTAGCACCGGGCGAGTGATGTCACAGCACTAATGTCTGTGGTGGGGAAACCGAACACCGGTCCCCGTACCTCAATCACCGCTTACATTTAGCTCAGTCCCCAACTGTAGACTCTTGTTTTTTCATTATTTTGTGTACATGTATTTATTTTTCCCTTTACAATTTATTAATACTGACTGTAAATACATATTACGTATTCCTTTTTTAAATACTATGAATACTGTTATTATTATTAATACAAAACTAAGAATAATAATATATTTAAGTATACGTGGTAATATTTTCTAAATATTTTAATAATATATTGTAAGTATATTTGGAAATTCTGGCGAAAAGTTTTAAGGATAATGTTATTTAATGCGGTAAGATCCGTTTCTTACAAACATAGTGGCCAAATGACACAACTATTTACATACATGACAGGATAATTCAAACAATAACCATAAACCTAAAAAAACAATATTTAAAAGTTTAGGAATATTGAAAAGTGTAAATCAGTAAAGGGACGGTAATCAATGGATATTATTAGTTAGGAATTTAATTAAAAATGTACAAAAAAGCTCTCCGCTATTCATCCACGTCTCATACAGAATACACAACTCACATACAGAACATACTCATGCTCATACACATACTCATACACTCATACTCGTACATACTCACATACTCGTACATACTCATACAAAAACTCGAACATACAGAAGTCACAAAGTTACTGATTTTTATGCTCTAACGACGTTCGAAAGCCAAATCATTATTAAATCGAATTTTGTCCTTATAGTATATAGGATCCCACTGTAAATTTGTGAACCTGTTAGTCATTTCACCGAAATGTGATTTAAATGGAAGTTTACACATAGGGCCATAATATGCCGCAGGGTTGCCTAGAAAAATCTTATCACTAGTACACAAAAAAGAAAGAATTTCTGATAAATATAATACAAAATGCACCTCATAGGGCCATAATATATCGCAGGGTTGCCTAGAAAAATCTTGTCACTAGTACACAAAAAAAGAAAGAAAGTAAATTGATCAATATAATACAAAATGCACCTATTTATCTGCACTTGGTCGGTAAATGAATTGTTATCGCAAAGATAACGATATAAAGAGTTGAAAAAAGTAGGTTGCCACCCCTCAACAGGTTAAGGGGTGGCAACCTACTTTTTTCAACTCTTTAGATCGGTATCTTCACGATAACAATTCATTTACCGATCAAGCAAATAGGTGCATTTTGTATTATATTTATCAATTATTTTTTTTTGTGTATTAGTGACAAGAATTTGCTAGGCAACCCTGCGGCATATTATGGCCCTATGTGTAAACTTCCATTTAAATCACATTTCGATGAAATAACTGATAGGTGCACAAATTTACGATGGGATCTTAGACTATTATTGACACGTTGACTGATCCAACTGAATACTGCGCAGCTTAATATGGAAGTTGCTTATATAGCGGCTGGTTTATATCACATTCATCAATAACAATAATTACATGCCAACATAATATTGCCATTGTGCAGTCGTGATTGGTTCGATCGGATCGAACAGGCGGTCGCTCACGCACTCATTTGGTACTATATTTTTTCTCCTCGTGCCACTTCTTTCTACACAACAGCGATGAAAATTAAGCATCGCGATCATATGAAATTAGCCGGTCCGTTCTGGGAACGCAAACCATAACATCTCCATACAAATTGCATGTCCAAAATCGAACGCGGATAATAAATGGCTCTAGGGTCTCCTTAACTGTCATAGCGGAAACATGACTTAATGATGATTATATCGCATTGATTATGAAGCTTGCATATTCGGTTATTCGACTAACTATGTATGTTATGTCAGCTCGCATTATTACAGCAATATTGAGCGAATAACAGTAGTTACTCTTGTCGAAAAAACCTACACCAATTACCATGAACATAATAATACATAGTTGATTGAAGTGGCCCATCCATAATTTGCAACAGTGGATGCATATTATTTAAATAGACTAAAGATAGTGCGTGAGAAAGATATAACAACTGAAAGTGAACTATTTATTTTATTTATTTATTTATTTATTTTAAACATAACATGCAGAATTCATAAAATGGTCATACCAAGTAATGGTGCGAAGTAAACGACGACCCACATTCACATGACCATGCTCAGCGCATGCCCAACTAGGCCTAATATAGCCTGTATCTGGGCATACGATTTTCAGACTTGGGTGGAGAAGCATAACTGACGTATGTACTCATACACATACATATACACATATATACATATATTTATAGATATATATATATATATATATATATATATATATATATATATATATATATATATATATATATATATATATATATATATATATATATATATATATATATATATATATATATATATATATATATATATATATATATATATATATATATATATATATATATATATATATATATATATATATATATATATATATATATATATATATATATATATATATATATATATATATATATATATATATATATATATATATATATATATATATATATATATATATATATATATATATATATATATATATATATATATATATATATATATATATATATATATATATATATATATATATATATATATATATATATATATATATATATATATATATATATATATATATATATATATATATATATATATATATATATATATATATATATATATATATATATATATATATATATATATATATATATATATATATATATATATATATATATATATATATATATATATACATATATATATATACATATACACACATGTTTATTATCTTACATCGCATTTATGCAGGTATATTATTTTTAAAAGATGATTTGCAGAAGATCATTCTCTGTCCTTGAACGACCTAAATCGTCAAGCCATTTTTTATTTTTTTATTGAAACTTTCAATTTTTTATGTCGTCATCAAGACGGTTGAATATTTTGGGTGCTTTAAAATTTAATTGTCTTTGGGCAAATGATGAATACACTCGGGGAACGGAATAATTCAAGTCTGCAGATGCTCTTGTTGTCTGTATTTATAATTATTTTAATTACGATTTTTTATTAAATATTAAGGGTTTACGTATTTATCCATTTGATACATGTATATTTTCGGAATGTAGGTACTCAATCAGACCTTTCATTAATTTCTGATATTTAGACAACTACTGATATTTGGACAGTTAATGTGCCCTATAACACTCGGGATGACATAACAATTCTAACAATACCACACACTTCTAAATCGGTTTAAGCGTTTAGAAATTCTGTTGGAATAAAGAAACGGAAAACTTACATAGATGAGCCCTGAACACATAAATTATTTATTTATTTATTTTTATTTATTTATTTATAACGTACAAGAACAAAAAAATACAAGGACATGCATACTGTTGTACATGAGGAATAATTAAGAACAAACATTATAATAGCGAAAAACATAGCTCTATGGATATAAATATGCTAGCATATCCGAATGAGGCGAAATCGCACAACCAACTAGACCTAGAAGGTCTGTCTCTGGCTGTGCTGTGTTATACCAACTGTATTTTTGTAACTCGCGAACTGACGAAGGTGATCAATTTTAAATATTTCTAAATCTAACAAATGTGTTGTTTACACAAATTAAAGTAAAATTTAAAGTAGAAAAAAAATATAATATATATGTATGCAATTAAGGGCTAAAAATAAAGTAAACTTTACATTATATACAATAAATTTAAGTGGAAAATAAGTAATAATATATACAAATATATGAATAAACACTACATTCTAGTATATATGTTTAAGAAAATGATATGTAATATTGCACAATTTTACAAATACATATTTTTTTTAAATATTCACCCTACAGTATTAATAAGGTCTTTAGTTTTTGAACGCCCTATATCTAGAAGCCAGTTTTTTACTTTACCTTTAAAAGTTACATAATTTTTCACGTTTTTCGTGGTTTCACATAGTGAGTTATAAACTTTCGGGGCGATAAAAAAACATTGTCTTCGGGCAAATGTGCTTTTAACCTTTGGAATTGTGAAAAATTCCTTACCAGCATTTCTCGTTAAGTACAATTGTTGACTTCTTGCTCTGTACTCTTTAGTTTTGTGAAAGCTTACAAGGCACTGCTTAATAAATAGCTGGCAGATATCCAAAACCTTAAACTCCGCAAAGAGGTGGTTTGAACTGTACCGAGGAGGCTTTTTGTTTATGACTCTTATTAGTAACTTTTGTGCTTTTAATAGTCGGTCCATTGTTGTTTTTGTACATGAGCCCCACGCTATAATTCCATGCACCCATATACTTTGACCAAGAGCCATATACACCATTCGCAGTGTTTCTTTACTCAGTACATTCCTAAGTTCGCGGAACACGTACAGTAATTTCCTTGTTCGCGCCGTAAGCGATTTTATTTGGAATTCCCAATTTAGTTTGGAATCTATTTCTATGCCTAAATATCTAATTTTTTTTTCAATGTTTATATGCTCACATTTGCAATTATTCTGGGTTGAAGATACACTGCAGTTAAATTGGTGAATTTTTAAGGGTAATACGTTGGAGGTTAGGTTGGGTCTGAGTGAAAATGCTAGGTACTTCGTCTTCGAGATATTGAGTGTCAATATATGTCGATCAAGCCATGTTTTAATACTGTTCAGGGAGCATTGCGCGTCTGTAAACGCTTCATCCCAAGTATCTGCCTCAATTATGACAGCGGTGTCATCTGCAAATGAGATTATGGCTCCTTTACCTTCAAGTGTCATATCACATAAATCGTTGACATACATCAGAAAGAGTAAAGGACCCAATACGCTGCCCTGCGGCACCCCATATAAAACATTATGTTTATTACTTTCCTGATCCCCTATCGCAGTGATCTGTGACCTGTTTGTAAGAAAACTTTCGAGCCACTCATTAGCTTTACCAGAAATACCAAAAAGGTGAAGCTTTCTTATTAGGATTGTGTGAGAGACTGTATCAAAGGCTTTTGACAGTTCGAGGAAAATACCAAGTACTTTTTTCTTTTCGTCAAGTTTTTTGGCAATAAGTTCTGTAACCGAACTTATGGCCTCGTTTGCTCCCCGACCTTGTCTAAAGCCATATTGATTGTTTGATAGTAAGTTCGCAGATTCCAGGTGGTGCATAAGCCTAGATATGGCCACTTTCTCGATCACTTTTGATACTACACTCAACAGGGAGATCGGGCGATAATTACTAATGTCTTCCTCGTCCCCAGATTTAAATATTGGAGTAACTCTGGCATATTTTAAACACTCCGGGAAAATTCCGCTTTCGAAGCTCCTGTTTATGATGTGCGTAAGAGGGCCAGAAATAAAGCTAGGCACCGTTTTAAGCATGGCCACTTGAATTCCATCTTGACCCGGGGCCGAATCGTCCTTGAGGTCACTTAATATTTGACAGACTTCTTTGATATCGACTGGAGTGAATTCAAAATTAAATGAAGTTTGGCTATTGGCTCGTACATTAAAATTATCAGCTAGCGCGGACTCAGTTGTTTTAAGGTTTGACAATATATTTACGGCCAGGTTTTGTCCAATGTTACTAAAAAAGTCGTTTGTGTAATTGAGAATTTCTGCAGGATGTTCCTCTACGTGTTTTATATCCCCTTTAATATTGATAGATGTTATTTTGTGACGCTGAGTTTTACCATATGCAATTTCTTTTATAATACTCCAAGTTTTTTTTTGATCGCCATTTACTTCTTTAATAACTTCTTTATAGTAATTTGTTTTCGTTTTCTCGATTATTTTTTTGCATATATTACGATAGCTTTTATAATGATTTTTCAACTGAATATCATTTGGACTTTCTCTGGTTTTCCTATGAAGTCTGTCGCGTTTCTTAATACATGAAACAAGACCGTCTGTGATCCATGGTTTAATTTTTATCTGGGATCTGCTTATTTTAATGACCTTCTCAGTCGTTGCGCATTTTATTCCTTCAGTAATTAGACCTAAGAAATTGCGAGTTGCCTTATTTGGATCAGATTCATGGATTATTAGTTCCCAATCAATTGATTTTATATTTTCTACGAACATATTCTTATCTGTAATACGTTTTGTAATATATCTGGGCGGTTTTTTTCTAATTTGTTTTGATATGCAGATTCCGGTGGCATAGTGATCTGTAATAGAACACTGAAGTACAAATGGTCTCATCTCATATTTTGATTTAACCATGAAGTGGTCTAAGCAACTTTGACGATCTCCGTCAACTCTCGTGGGCTTGTCAATTGCTACACCTAGGCCATAATGAGCCAATAAATTTAAATAATCGTATGTTTGTTTGTCGTTTTCACTTAGTATATTAATATTGAGATCCCCGATAATTAAAACATTTAAATCCCTGCTATATTTTTGTAATAATTTATCTAAAGATTGCAAAAACACCGTAATGTTTGGTTTACTAGGGGATCTATATATTGCTAAAATATTAATATCGTTTTCTAACAGAAGATGAAGGCAATTTGCGTTGTCGATATTATTTTCTGTGACTACTACCCGTAATTCAGTTTTAACATATACGACTACACCGTCGTTTTGTCGCTGTACTAGGTTCGTGTTGTAACATACAAACCCATCTATAGTCTTTGGCACACGCATATCGTTGATCCAGCATTCTGTTAGTATTAGGACATCCAACGAATTATCGAACTGGTCTATAAGAATTAGGAGATCAGCAAAGTTTCTGTTAATACTACGGATATTCATAGATAAAATATTCAGAGACTTTTGTTGGTTTAAATGTTGTTTGCATTGATTTGGGCAATCGAACTCAATGCAATTAAACCGAGAAAAACGATTAATTGAATCGCATATATCAGTCATATTGAAGAAAGTACCAGGCGAATAGGTTCTCGATGCATTGCAAAAAGTAGGGAGGAAATTTGTAGCTTATTTTTACACAAGAGCTCCTTTGACAACTGACAACATAGTAGGCGGAAATGAATTCTGGGTGATAAAACTCAAAATCTCCTAATACATAGCGTGAATGTACAAGGTGTATTAAATAATAAAACATATTAAATTCGAGTATTTGGATAAAGAAAATTTTCAATGACACTTCTGGATAAGTGGTGTGTGTATGCCACAATTTACAGCGTTCATGTGCAATACTCATAAGTGTAAATGAATACCATATAAACACATTTTCCAAAATAATTATTAGATATTTTAGTATACAATAGTGAGAGTTATTTGTTATATAAATAGTTAATAAATTATATATTATTATTAATAATTTCATACATACTGAAGCTACTTCAAGAACGAATCGAAAGATTTTAATGAAAGCCGTTTTTTGTTCAAGGGAATTTATAGCAACGCGTTCTACCGAAGACTTAAGACATAGCATCCAAGGTCGATTCATTTAATTATTTATTGGGCAGTCGTGTAAAAATGTCGGTATTTCCTATAACATAATACACTTTAGTAGCATTTATATTAAGAAAAAGAACAGAATTTTCTTAAACGAGGCATACCACCATAAACATCACTTCGCACAATCAAAATGTAAGACATAATTACGAATGTTACACGGTTCGAGTCGCTACAATGCAAAGCATGCACGACCAAGTTTGTCACATAGCTTGGAGATGTGGAAATCCCAGCGCAATCCCAACCAATTGTGAACCTGGATATATTGGTTAACAAATGACTGTATCGAATTATCATTTACTTAATCTTGACAACAGAAATACAATGCATTGGATACACAACTTGTGTATTTGAATTAACATTAGATCATTAGGTTGCACAAAAAAAAACCACTTCCTAAATTTATTTATTTTTTAATATTTCAACAAAAAAAGTAACTGCATTATTACCGAAGTAAAGAAATTATACATTGTAAAGAACAGCTTACGTTCGACACAGATTACGTATCAAATTGCACTTCTAACGAGGCTTCCTAGGCCTGTATCTTTGTAGATGCACAATGATGCAGATGGTGTAAGAAACATGAATAATTATTACAT
Source organism: Micropterix aruncella (assembly GCA_944548615.1). Lineage (NCBI taxonomy): Eukaryota > Metazoa > Arthropoda > Insecta > Lepidoptera > Micropterigidae > Micropterix > Micropterix aruncella. The sequence continues at coordinate 7,296,535 of OX155980.1, forward strand.
TAATATAATTCGAAATGAAAAAAAATATGAAAATGGAGGAAAAATAAAAGGTCACACTCCATCGTTTTATAATAACAAATATCAAAAAAAAATATTCAAGGACTGCAAGTCCTTCTATATATTTCAATAAAAAATATTTTATTGAAATATATAGAAGGACTGTATCGAGCTTTCCCTTTATTGCTCAATGACACGGTATACCGAGATAACAGTAGACGAGGTGCGAGAAATGTGGACAGAGGGGTACGTCTCGACGAATGCCTTTGGTTAGCGTTACGCGTAGGTAAAAGCTGGCGAAGTTTTCGAACGTTTGCATATCCGCGTGGGTCGAGTAGCGGCCATATAGGAGCCGTTACGACTCGTGACGTACTCGCTTCGATTTCAATTTTGTTCTAAGAGAAGCTACTGTCTGGTATACTGTGTGGTAAGCTGCCATCATTGTAAATAGAGCTATAACTCAAGGCGTACCGCACCCCGGTCGTCCAAGGCTGACAAATCATCGGCGCAGTGTCCGTCCTTTTGAGGGTTCTTAAAAAGTCACACACAGGTAAGAATGGAAAACAACGGTAGGGACGGCGGGCGAACGGCCTAAGCAAACAAAAAAATTCCTTCGACCGCCGACCGCTGAAACCAGGAGCGACTGACTGGTTTTACCTACGGTTATTGTTGAGTTGATATACGGATAATACGCAAATAGGGTCATGCCGGACAGTGTTGGGCAAAATTTAGTCGACTAACGATTGACGATTGAATACGTTAGTCGCGATTGGCGACTAACGATTGATTAGTTTCAATCGTTAGTCACGATTGACGATTAAATGTTTGCGATAGATATTCTCGACAGCGGTCAACTTCAGTTTCCGTCGGTCCGTGCGGTGGCGCGGTCGGTGCGGTCGGTGCGGCTGCAAACGCGACCGCAAACGCGACCGCGAACGCGACCGAGAACGCGACCGCAAACGCGACCGCGTACGCGACCGACCGACTATAACGAATTGTCGGGTGGTATCTAAAGAGCAAGTTAGTCGCGATTGACGATTGACGATTAACGACTAATTGAGTTAGTCGCGATTACTTTAATCGCGATTAACGGTAGTCGCGACTAAATCAATCGTGATTGATTAGTCGATTGAAATATTCAATCGATTGACCCAACACTGATGCCAGGGATATGATTATATTCTAAATCGGCGTCCACACATTCGGCCGAATAGGCGAATATCGCGGCTGAAAGTAATGAAAACACCCCCATTCACGTGCATGTATAATATATTACAGTAGGACCTCACTTATCCGAGGTAATGTGAACCGAGGGTACTTCGGATAATCGAAAATTCGAATAACACGGTCTCTGTCGTAAATCGAGGGGGAAACATAAGGTTAAATGAATGAAAACGTAGTCAATAGTCATATAAGGAAACATAAGGTTAAATGAATTTAAAATTAATGAAAACGTAGTCAATGAAGTAAAATAATACATATTATGTATGTACATTACATATTTAAATGTATTTATTTATTTATTTAAGTAATTCAAGAATAATTTAAAACAATTTTATCTTAGGAACTATGCATTAAATATTTTAAACATTGAATAAATAGCAAAAAATGAATACATAGCAAAGTCCAGTGACAACGCCACCTAACTAGGCCGGGACCTGTTCTAAGGTGAACGTTTAATTTTGTGCGTGCTTGTTCATAATTGTGATTATTACAAAAAAAAATATTTTTGTAACAAAAAAAAATAAAATAAAAAATAAAAAAATTGTCGTAATAAAATATCTATTTGATCACAAAAGAATAAACATGCAACAACTACCTTAAAAAATATTAAATACTTAAAATTAGGAGTAGAAAATAAACATGTAACTAAGATTAGGAATATATATACACATATATACATACATACATACACATACAGATATATTTAAAAATAATAATATTAAATACAATAATAAAAAGTAAATTTAATATGATATAAAATATAGTATAACATAAAATTCTAAATATTAATGTGTTCCAATTAGTATATTAATATATAATGTCCAATATTTTTGTGATTTTTTGTCGTCCCTCTTTTATAAGCCAATTTGTAAGTAGCCTTTTAAAGTGGGTCTTATTTTGCGTCGATTTTATATCACCAGGAAGAGCATTGAAAAACCTTGGGGCTATGAATGTATAGGAGCGCTGACCAAAAGCAGTATTCCTTCTGGGTACTATTATATTGCGGTCTTTGGAATACCTCGTTCTTATAGCCTCGTCCTTCTGTAGTCAGTTAAAAATGTAATACAATACATACTACATACATACATTATAAAATACAGTACTGCATAGTCGAATTGGAGCAGAGGGGTGATGTTGTGGGGTAAAAACATGGCCTGGTCGTGGCATTTTCGACATCGGTTACAGGTCCCGCGGCGAGAGCTGGCACGTTCACAGTACTCACACTAATGCAATGTCGTGACGCGCGACGTGACTTTCACTTGATGCGCATCATAAAAAGTCTTTCCGTCGCTCTCGCTCACACACTGTATAGTGACATTGCATTAGTGTGAGTACTGTGAACGTGCCAGCTCTTATCGCGTGACCTGTAAGTCAGAACTCGGTTGATCGGGGCTCGGATTACCGCGGCCCTCCTGGCCCTCCTGTACTATCAATTTATGGTATCGAAACTAACTGAAACTCAGTTCATCATATGTACACAAATAAGGGGTTTTCAGACTTCGTCGGAGAACATTCGGCTTGTTCACCGAATATGTGAACGCGGCGTATTGTAGTTAATATATGAGCATTAGCGTGACTAAATCCTAGATAGCTAACCCTAGATAGCTAACGATCCTGAACCTCTATGATAAGCTAACCATTCGACTTTTTGACAATAATTTTTCAAATGTGTTTTTCTTTTTAAATTTATTATACCTTAATCAAGTGTATTGTATTTATAGGTAATAAGGGATATACATTACAAATAATTATTAATTATTAAAGGACACAATTCGCGTGGAAGTCGCCCAATTTGAAAGAGCGATGTTGGAGAGAGTCTACGCGAATTTCCAAGAACGCCTCCAGCACTCCATCAACGATTTCGGCCACCATTGCGTCCTTTAATTCGTCCAGAGTTCGGGGCTTGTTCTCGTATACTCTAGCCTTGAGGTGTCCCCATAAGAAAAAATCATTTCACGCAATTCGCGTGGAAGTCGCCCAAGTTGAAAGAGCGATGTTGGAGAGAGTCTACGCGAATTTCCAAGAACGCCTCCAGCACTGCATCAACGATTTCGGCCACCACATGCCTGATGTGATTTTTTCCACACTTGACTGTCTCAAATGCTATTTCCTTGCGAACCTGATTCCATCAATAAATATGTTTTTGAGTAAAAAATAACTATTTTATGATTTTTTTTAAACCGTCCGTCCTCACTGCCGCACCCTGTACATATGTGTATATATTGGAGGCACTACCCTAGCACTTTGCTGGGGTAGTGCCTCCAGCAAAGAATACACTGTTTCTTATTTAATCTAAAGCACTTTACAGAGTATGTTATAGTTAGGCAACAATGACTGTATACCTAATTGGAAGTTAACATGTCGATGTAGAAAATGTAAGGGGCTCTCTACTAGACGATCAAGTATGCTTGTCAAGCATCGCGTCGCGGGCTGGGAGGGGATCGTAAATCGCAGGAATTAGGCAAATATTTTTTTTCTTATATTTACCAAAAATGCCTAATTTTGTAGTTTATACCAGATAGTCACGTTAATTAGGCGTAATTGATTGATGAATGACGTGACTCCCTGGTATAAAACTACAAAATTAGGCATATTTCGTAAACATTAAAAAAAATATTTGCATATTCCCTCTCTGCCTGCGACGCGATGCTTGTCAAGCATGCTTGATCGTCTAGAGAGCCCCTAAAACGCGGTAAAATTAACGCGCCATAATTTATCCAAACTCAGTCTCGCTGAGATTATTTCTATTTACTAACTATCATGTATCGCTAATATTCAGAATTCAGACGTGGACGTGACGACGGTGTATTGATTAATATTATTTGACTGCATTCACAAGTCGACCAAAAACAGCTATAATACTAGAAAACGCCAGCTAATACAGGAAGACCGGAATGACATATGAGTAGATTCGAACATCTTGAGGCATTGGAATGACAGCAATTCAAAAATATGTATGAGTTGGCATTATAAAGCTATTTTTCACGGTGACCATAATTTCACTGAGGACGAAAAGGCGGCTCACATATGTGCGTCTGCGTTTATCATTGAGGTACCCTTGCGACTTCGTAGTGACTTGTTAGCATTCCCCGATTTACAAACGTCATTGTAAGAACCATATGTACTGACCATTATATAAAATAATGCCATAAAAAGGAAACATATTGCTAACTCTCGTTTCAAGCATCGCGCCGTATCACAAGGTCTATTTTAAAAGGGACAAGCCCAACCGACCTGAGGCAGACTCCTAGCCGATGAAATGGCAATTCATTTCGGCCTTTCGGTCAAATAGGAAGACGAAATCCGCTTTTTTAGCCGGACCACACAGGTTGACCGTTTGTTTTTAGGTAGGACTAATGAATAAAGGTACACAAAGCAAAAGTATTTTTTATAAAATCGAACACTGTCGCGGTTGTTTGACATTATAAATAGGATAGAAACAATTCTACTTTCAAAGTTTCTTTTTTAGTGTTTTTGTTATTTCTATTAGCAATTAATGACTGTAAGAGAATGTACTTTAAGCAATAGGTCCGCCTTTTGCATGTTTTCCTACTGATTTACCCCCTGCAAGGATGCCGGTAAATTGAAACTCATCATATTTCTATAATAGATTTAAATTTTAATTTAAAATTACGTGCCCACATTAAAACCTCGAAATCTAAAAGAAAGAAATCTACGGGCAATATAATAGTTGGGTAGTTTTGTGTATACAACTTTTTTGCTACTTTTTCTCAAATAAAGTATTATTATTATCAATATTATTAAATTATATAAGGGTTCAGTGACCTTTAAATTAATTCACCGTATATGTGCTTATATACATATTCCCATTTCAATGAAGTGATATCATATGAGTCAGTAAGGGGACGGTATCGATTAAATTGCCACAATTGGCCCCTAAGTAGACTGAACGTCTATTAGCTACGTGTTTTCACTCACATTTATTTATTTATTTATTTATTTGCAGCTGTTATAAAAAAGATATACAAAAAAACAAGAACACACAGATTAAAAATTGAAACTATAAATAGACAAAGACTATGAAATAAAGCTACAAACGCTGCAAATTAGGGGTCTCTTATCCTGGTTTTCAGGATACACCTATTAATTATTGGTTTATACATGATTTTTAAAATAAAATAACCAAATCAAATTAATCTTAAAATAAAAAATCCAAATAAACATAATCAAATAATTACACAAATCGAAATAATCAAAATCAAGATATTTAACATCAAATGATATTAAAAGAAAATAACGTAATTACATAAATTTAATAATCTACATATAATAAATCAAAAATAATTAAAATCAAAATATCTAACATCAAATAATCACGTTACAAATTAATAAATAAACGAAGACAATAGTAATAATCCAATTAGCAATAGTTATTTTGAAATAAAATCAAATTATGACATCTAAATATCATCTTTTAATAATAAACTTTTAAAGTTGTCCTTAAATACTGCAATCGATTTCGATCGCAAAGCCATTCCCAACCGATTCCATACAACCGCAGAATAATACGAAAAGCTGCACTGGAAATGTTTAGTTTTGTGCTTGGGTTTTATAGTAAGTTGTTCACGTGCCCGTGTTGAATGGACAATAACTATATATAACATGATATAATGCTAGGTCCTTACCAATGAAGTGGATGTTCTATAATTGTAACTCAGGACCTATAATTTTGTTTGAAAACTATATTATTTAATTAATCGAAACAATGACGAATACTATTTATGCAGTCTTGTCATATGAATAGGAGTGCTATATTGATGGTTAATACCTCTGCTCTAAAACTCTCGTGGAAAGTTATTAATGAATGCTTTTAAAGTGTTTTTTCTACTGCCCAAAAAGCTATCTAAACTCCAAAAAGAGTGGAAGTCTGTTGGAGCAAGATCTGTCAAGAACGAATGGTGACGAAAATCTAAAATTTTAACGCCTGCAACTTTGCGACTGTTTGTTGTGGAGTGTGTGTTTTTGAGTTGTTGTGCAGCAGCAGTGGCGAAGAGCGATTGACCCGGCTATGTTGTTTAATCACAGCTTTTCTCCATTATTGTTTATAGTTCTTGACAGTGCATATTTGCATCAACAGTTGTACAAGACCGCAAGTAGCTTTAACAGATAATAGATTGAAATTAATAGGAACTTTTCAACCCAAAACACGAAAATATCCCAGAAATAACAAACGACAGAAAAACAAACGAATAACTGATATTGAATTATAAGAGGAATAACATGTCTTTAAAATATAATTTATTTTTCTTTGGATTTCCAACTCGAACCAAAGTCACAAGGATGTGTTATTCCAGCCTGTGGTACTAAGCTCGTTTATGGGGAAATGTTAACAACTATAGATCGTTTCATCGTAGCACAACACGCGTTTTGCAAGCGTGCCTATTAGAAAAAACAACTACGTTTATTAATAACAGTAGGGCGGTGTCGACTACAACGGGCGAACCCGTCACCCCAGGCTGGTATAACGATATAGATCGTTCTTTCAGCAGTGGGATGAGCGTAGAACACTTGGGGACAAGACAATCTACTGCCTGTATATTTCCCCAGCAACTCGTTAGAAACCGACGCCTTACGGCGAAGCACCGGGAAAGGTATCCAGCGGGCAGCCTCACCCCTTAACTACCAGTTTTGGCAGGATATCTCCGTCTGGAATTAACCTTCAGGATACCTCTGTCCTCCCGACTGGTTACGAGTCCGAAACGCTTACGCAACCTCTACCTGTTGTATTACAGCGGTAATTCAGTTTGAAGTTATCGCGGACCTGGGCGTTCTTTGCCCGTAGTGCCACACGGGATCGAGTGGACCAAGGTCATTTCAAGAGTGGCATGACAACAGGTCAACATCCACCCCCGCTGCTTAGGAAACAGTATATTTCCATAGTCTTCAGACCCCTTCAGAAATTAGTCAGAATGCACAGCCGATTGGCTTCGCCGATCGCTGCGCAAACCGTCCAGTGGCGCCGGGATGCAATCCCGCCGGGGAAACCGGTCCATCAGCTCTGAGGCCTGCGACATGGGAGTCTTACCCGGGGTAGCCTTACACTCGAGGAGGCTTCTGAATTGGAGCTGAATCGTGAGTTGAGCCGATCCGAAAATAAAATGGATCTTGTGGCCCAAGCTGCACGAAACCGTTCACCACCGTTTATTAATAACAGCGCGAAGTTCGATTTAAACAGTGCTGATCGGAGATCCAGATGCAAAATTAATTAATAAGAGGATAAAATAGTCAAAATAAGAGAAACCCGGCTGTAGCAAACATTCAGATGATATGTTTACGTTTATTTCAAAATTTAGGTAAACTTCCAGATTTTTTGTAAATAATAAATAAACAATAATTTGCAACAATGATTCCCTTAATATCTTAGCATATTATGTAATGAATTTTATTCTACTTCCGTGATACAGATTTTGGTATGGTTTTTTGTTTGTTTTTTTTACCCTTTATACCCCCCCCCCTCCCTCTTTTTCGGTAACGGCCCCACTTTAATGTCAAACGACAATTATTTTACAGGCGGCCGGCTTTTTTATAACATCACGTGGCAGTTCTCAGGTGGTCGCCCAACCAAGTACTGACAACGCCCGACCCTGTTTAACTTCGGTGATCTGACGTTAGACAGTTTTTCAATGCGGCTACGGACGTTACATTGTCGAGACAAACGTTAACGATCCGGCTGTCGATACTTAATTGTCCTATTTTGATATTTCTGTAGTATTAAAAAAGTTCGATTTACTTACAATCGATACACTTTGATTATGTCTTGATTAAAACGTCGTATTGAAACGTCGTATGATAATATTATATTAATTAATTAAATTCACAATTTTATATGTGCATAGTACCACCTTTTTAGGCTACTTAATTTATTGGTCAATTTAGTTATATATTAATCTATATATTTATTTATTTTACTTATCTATAAACTTAAATATTTTCATTTTCTTTATTTAATATTAGTACTTTATTTATATACACATTTATATATCTATATTAACCTTAAAATTTATAAGAATGAATGAGCAATCGGAATGAATGAAAAAAAAAAAAAAAAGACAGTGAAGTCTCTATGATTAAAGTGAAGTCTTAAATACTATCACCCCAGAACAGATATACAATCTAGTGGGGTGATAAAATCCACACAAATGTTATCCTTTCTGCTTCGCAAAATCAATTGTATTGTATTGGATAATTGTATAAAATAAAAATAAATAAATGTCTTACGGGATACTGCAGAGGGGGTGTTATCCTGGAATCAATTTTCGTGCTGCAAAATTTTCGTTTAACATATTGAAATAAGCAAAGTTTACAAAATTTCCAGCTTTAAAGACCCACAAAATGCTAGATATATGGGTGCAAGTATGCTGCAATGCGGCAGGATTCTAACAACGTAGTCATACCAAAATAAAGAACTTTGATCTTCTATTTGAGTGACATTCCCTTCATATATTATCTTTACAAGCCTAGCCCTATTTGAATGGTCGCCGGGAGTCAAATTATTGTAACAGAAGCAGATCGAATCAAATAATCTAAAGCAATAACAATAACAATCAAGCCCTGAGTCGATAAAGCGGATACAGCTGCTGTACGCAGACGGTGAACAAACGGCGCGGCGGCGGCGGAGAGAAATCGCTCAAGGTTGATTTTGAAAGTCGATAGACCCAGAAAACGGAGCCACGAGCTACGTAGGTAAGACGCAGGCTATAGAGCACTGCATCCAAAATAGGTCGAACGGTGAGGGTCGAACCTTGCCATTGCAGCTTCGGCCTTATGCCCAGTTTGTGTTGGCTGGCCGGCCTAACTCATGTCTCAACTCCTATCCGGTAGTCTTCTCGAATACGAAACTATACTGGAAGGACCTAGGGAACTGTAAAGTCTAGCTACGGATTCAAAGTCGCATCCGCGGCTCCTTGGCGCCCTTTGACCGTCCATCTCTCTCTGAATCGGGTGTCCAATGGGCCGTTTATAAATATAGGTGGATATTAAGAAACGTACATTTTCAGCCTCCCCTGGCCGGAATTGTCAGTTGCGCAGCGTGCCGCCCGATGTGTTGCCCCGGATCCGATCTACATTTCCCAATCGTCTACGATTGCACGATACAACCGCAGGCAGTGTTCAGGGTAGCATTTCCAAGGTAAGTCCTTCTTAGGAGGTTTAAACCATGAGTTAAGGTCTATCAAAATTACACTATTTTTTTGTTAGGCAGTCGTGTAAAAATCGAATTTCAGATGCCGAATAAAAACAGTCACTCTATTGATAAACATATATAACTCACTCTGACTGTTAATAAACAGATAAACACACTGTTAATTAACAGAAACACTCACTCTGTTAATAAACGGATATAATAAACAGAATATAGAAATATAAAATAAAACTTCACCCATTGGAAAATATAGGCTTTTATCTTACGTTTTGTATCATATTTCCAGTTGGATAATTTGTGTTCATAACTTGTATATTGGAACATACGCGCCCTCGTAGTGGCATATTTTTAAGTTCCGCTATTTTCAGACTGCTCAAGTAAGTGAAAGCGCTCGATCCCACCGCATACAGTAATATTCTACAGCCCCCCAGAGAGTACAATGAAGCGATCCCCAAAGACCATTTAAATATTTGGCGGTGGAGACGCAGGCTTCTTGGGCTACGGGCGAAGAATCCACGGCCATGCGGCTGCGAGCGGCGCACATTGGGTCTATTTCGCTGCTCTTTATTATAGACCGGTCAATAACTGTTTTTGTAAAACTAATCACAGACATATGTTTAAGAGTGGCGAATGGATGTAATATTTTTATTATGCAAATATTTCCCTACATATTTATATTATATGTATACACATGTATACATATAATTATTATTTAAACGAATTATTTTTCAGTTTTTATAAACTTTCTATCAACGTGCTGACATTTATTGGCGTCATTAATTAGGTATCCAGGTCATGAAAAAATCCGCACATGACAAAAAAGTAAACAAATTAAGATAAAAAAGTATATATAATGATAGCTTCTACGAATTACACACAATAACAAAGTTATGATAAGAAATATAACGAACGCGTAATTTTCGAGCTCTCTCTGTCATAGACCGTTTTGATACATATATATATATATATATATATATATATATATATATATATATACACTTTAGGGTTTTTGGTTAGTAAAAGGGATAGAGTTGAGTACCTTAGCCGAACGTTTCGGAGCCCGTGGCTCCTTCCTCAGCGGCGAGAAGAATATATATATATGTATATATATATATATATATATATATATATATATATATATATATATATATATATATATATATATATATATATATATATATATATATATATATATATATATATATATATATATATATATATATATATATATATATATATATATATATATATATATATATATATATATATATATATATATATATATATATATATATATATATATATATATATATATATATATGTAATAAATACATAGACCGTTTTGAACAAGTCCAGAGAAGATTCGATAAATGCCTGAATTTCATCTCCTGCAAAAAGCCTTCTACATGATAGATACACTAATCGTTGCCACTAAATTTTAGTGTTCCCTCTCGATCCATACGCTCGCCTAAACTATTCTGGCTTTCCCCTGTCAAAACAAATTCATCTCAAAATTCATTTACATGCAGTGCTCGTAATTTATACGATGATAATACATTCTCGGAAGCTAACATATTTGGTATTTAATTGTTAAATTTAGGATCTTAATTAACCCTTTGAGGACCATAAGCATCTATGTCAAGTTTTGTGAAAATTAGTTCAATAGATTTTGTATAAATTGATGGGACATGTGTCCCTGTGGTCCATAAAGATGCAAGGTTACAACTTTTTCAAAATGTAATTATTTAATTATTAAATCGAGAAATCATATGTACTAAATGAAAATATACACATTGAAAAAGTCGCCATAAATATATTAAATATTTATTTGAAATCACCAGATTTCGTTGGTTATTTGCGATATTTTCATAAAAAAAGTTACGGTATATTTAAAAAAAACAATACATATTTTTTGCTAATATTAAGAGTCTGGTGTCTCAATAACAGGGAAAATATATAATTTATAAAATATTCGTATTCGATCATTTATACAATTATTTTTAAATTGGGGGATACATATGTCCCACGGTCCTTAAAGGGCTAAGGCCATCATGTTGATAGAAATACATGATAATCCTTTTTATCCTTGAGATTACCAAGTAAAAAGATTTGTTATTTTTGTGTCTTTTTGTGCATATATATAAATATTATGATTTCTTGAAAATGGAAAAAAAAATCTCCTGGGCTACCCTACACACTAGCACATTTAACCGGCTCAATATATAATAATCGATCTATGCAGGATAGCAGGATTTGGCCAGCGAAATCAGGCAATACCCAAGGTGCGGCTGCAGGCGGCGCGGCGCGGCGGTGTCGGCGCGGTGAGACGGGTTCGTTAAACTTGAGCCGCGGCTTTTTTCCGCTTCGAGGCGACTATTAATAGCGAAGGCGGGCCTCAAGGCCAGTATTGGTGAGCTCGCTCTTTTTTCCTTCTTTCGCGCAAAGCCTTCGCGGCCTGCGACTCACTGCCAGGGCTGCCCAAGCGATACTATACACAGAAAGCGCGACCGCGAGCGAAAACGACAATGGATTTACACTAGTTTTACTTGAATCGCCAATTGCAAAAAGGGGATCGACAGCCTTTTTAAAAAAATTACAGGAGACACTAAAACAGCGCCCTAAAAATTATTTACCAGTAGAAACAGGCATTTGATTTTAAAAATGTTACGTTTTTTCAGTAAATAAAAGAATGACCCATTTTACCGTAAACTTGAATTATTGTGACCTAAACTTTGTACATGATAAAGTACCTACTTTTATTATTCATAAACATTTATTTTATATTTTTATGATACGGCACCGATAGATATGGCAGCTTTTGACTATCATGATTGCTGCAAAACGATACAATTCTATGAAATATTTAAATTTCTGCGGCAGTGTTCCAGCTGCGATTGAAAAATTCTGTGATACCAATGCCAACAAGTAAATATATTAAAAAGAATAAAAATACACGACAGACGTTACCGAAAGTGAACAATTGTATTTATAAATATTTTTAATACGGTTTTTTATTACATATTTGCGTTTTATGTATTTATCCATATATGTACATGTGCATTTCCGGAATTTACTCAATCAGATATTTGACATAAACACTATATATTTATATTAATTTATTGACATTTGGACTATTACACAACTACTTACTTGAGACATAGACAAACATTTCAAGTCTCCAAGCCGAATATTTCGAGATTGAAGTATGACTAGCCCGCCTTCTGGTGGACCGATTTCAACCACAACCAAACTTTTCAACTATTGCCATGACCAAATAATGTCTGTATGCCAAATTTCAGCTCAATCGGATGAAGCGTTTGGGCGCTGTCATCGAGGAATACACAGAGACAGATACACAGACACACAAAAGTGCATTCACAATACTTTCCACTGCCGGAAGGTAATAATGTTACCAGACAACGAAAATCGCTAGAGTAATGGTGCTGCTCTCGTAAATTTGTATATTTCGCCATGATTATGTAAGAAAACCACTTATCGTCAAATTTTCAATTAGACGTAATGCCATCACACAAAATATTGGAACAGTAGTCCAGAACGTCGATATGAACAGATAATTTTTCACTACTTTAGCCCATGTTATAAAAGAGTATTACAGTGTTCGTCACTTCCGTCCACATTTCCATCTTGTAAAAATAGCGACCAATATGTAAAAAAGTGCAATAGCAATATTATTATAAAAAATTCAGTTTTTGGCAACCCTGTTGAGAGTGTTCGGGTCGACCGGGAGAGCGGACAGCACTCAGAGTCCGCTATACAATGCACACGTAAGAAAATAGCGTAACGTAACTTCAAAGATCAAACGTGTTCGAAAAGCGCTCTAGCGATAAATTGAACAACATATCTCGCGGTCTTATAGCTGGATAGCCTTCGCCTTATTTTATTCAGCCCATGGCGAATGAACACCCCTTCAAACAGCATCCTCATGCCATGTTGTCTGCTATTTACCAATAAGGCGTTTCTATAGATATCTGCCGATAAATATAGATTTTAAAAAATTGCATTTAGGATGTGCCTCAATCGCCGAATGCTGCACATAAGCTGAACACAGATAATGTATATATTAATTTGTTGTGTGGTGCTTTTCTAAGGTCTTTATGAGCCTTATAACACTGCGACCATTGCTGATCTAACGTGTTCGCCACCTACTATAGTTCTGTGCTAAGCCTCGTGTCATTTAAGAACCGCAACAGGCTTTTGGCGCCAGATTGTTTTACCTCCTCAGGTTGGAGATAATGACCATCCAAGTGGGTGTATCTTTTACGCATCAGCGGGCCACACTCGCACATGAGGTGGAGGGGAGTTTTCTCGGCCCTTGGCAGAACCTGCACATTTTTGTGTCTCGGAGCTTGAGGTTGTACATGTGTTTGTTAAGGCCACAATGCCCCGTGAGCGCCCTCACCAGTATGCGTAGATAGTTCCTATTTAGCCATAAGGCCTCACGCGCCGTCTTAGGGTCGTAAGCCTTAATTAGCGCTTTGGATTGATTCTCTTTGGTGAGACTCTGGTCGAGCGTGACTCCCTTCCTTGGAGAAAGGAATCTGCCTGTGGTTTAGGATTGGCATTTTTAGTCCACCTAGTTGATATTTGTCGGTAAATGGCACGAGGACGGTCTTATCGGCGTTGACAGATAATTCGTTCTCTCTGCACCAATTGCCAACCATTGTTAAAGTTAATTGCATCATGTGTGAGATCGTGTTTTGACAGAAGTCCCGGACAATGACTACTAGGTCATCAGCGTAGCCCTGTGTGTCTATCCTGGCCTCTACCATCCTATGCAGGTATTGATCTATTGCAAGAGTCCATAGTAGGGGCGAGAGTACGCCTCCCTGCGGACAACCTCTTGTGGTGGTGACTTCAAGGTTTGTTCCGTGAAGAGCTACCTTAGCCGTGTGGTTTGAAAGCATCGCTTTCACCCATCTGGTTGTGGTGTTGTCAACTTGTTTTGACTCTACCCCGTTCACCAGTGATTTAATTGGGGGTTTGTCGAAGGCGCCCTCAATGTCTAAAAATGCCCATATTGCGATTTGTTTGTCTTCCAAAGCCTTTTCCACTCTGTCTACTAGGTAGAGCAGAGCGGTTTCCGTGGATTTGCCTCTGCGGTAGGCGTGTTGGTTACAACTAATAGAGTTGACCGTTAGCATTTTTTCTCAGATATAGCTATCCAGTATCTTTTCCATCGCATTCAGTAGAAATAATGTGAGGATAATTGGCCTGAAGGACTTTGACAGTACGTAGTCCATTCAAGATGATCGATCATATTTGAATGAGATATTTATGAAACGGTCGACCAAATATCCAGCGAGTCTAAATCCGAAATAAAGCTGCTAATCACTAAGATGAATAGCATAAATAATCGAAATTGCCAACGCTTAGCACAGCTGGCTGCTATGAAGCAAGACACTTATTGTCGCCAAAATGCCATTCCAAATCGGACGTGAATTCAGCGACGCGTGGCCGACTAGCGCCGAACAAATATTTGGCCAACACACAGACATAGTTTTAATAGGTAAGTGAGATGAAATTTACTCAGCATTTAGCGAATAAACAAAAGCTATTGCCAGAAAGCAATCGAGAGTTATAGATGTGCAAACAAGAAATAAGTGTACGACAATGTAGGCACATAGATATACGGTTACTGTGGCAGCGGAAACACTTCTACATCGCTCGTCAAAGCTGAGATGATAATTTCGAGTCTGTTGATAATTTTTATTTTTTATACATTATTTTTAACCCTTTGGCTACTTAAAGACCAAATTTGGTTGCACATCAAAACACCGTTGACTAAGTAACGACCAATATTGGCGGCTTGCTCCCGAAGCGCACAGTAATATTATTTTCTTATTCGAACGCATCCTAAAATCCATACCAAATATCTCATTATTACCATAGATACATTGACGGCCACTAGAATAATTTCGCGCGTCATTTCGCGGATATTTCTGGTAAAATTCTATTGTCAAACATCATCATTTTTTTTCTAGAAATCATCAAAAATTTTATTGGTATTTATGAGCTAATATCTAAATATTTTTGTATGTAAATAAGCAAAGCGAAATATTACATTTAATTGAGAATATAATAAAGATCATGATATTATTTACAATTTCTAAATAGGGTTCCGTATTTTTCCGTAAGACAAGTACAACTTAGAAATGCCTAGTTTTTTTCACTTTTTCGACTTTCTCATATTTATTCATAATTATGTAATTGTTTTATAAAATGAGATTTCAATATTCTATCTACGAAATTTCAATGCGATTATTGCACAGTTCTTTTTATGATTGCTATTAGTAGTTCCATAGTTATAGTACTTTTGTCGAGCGCGGTGATATTGTAAGAAATTCCAATAAATTGCCGCGGTCTGCCATGAAAATATACCGCTACTTGAAGGGTTAAACAAACCGTTTTGACACATTAATGATATTGCTTTGGCGTCATGTACTTTTGGTTGTGTAAAAATGTGTGATTTTGTGCCAAATAATCGACATTTTCGGGAAGTGTTGATTTTCTTATTTCATTCGAAGCATACGGCGGTTGAAGCGCATCAAGAGCTCCAAAAAAATACGGAGATGCTGCTCTAAGTTAAACAACGGGCTGTGATTTGGTTCCGTCGCTTCAAAGACGGTGATTTCGATGTTGACGACCGTCTGCGTAAAGGTTGACCAAAATCCTTCAAAGACGCTGAATTGGAGGCATTCGTGCCAAACGCAAGAAGAGCTTGCTTCAGCATTAGCAGTTACCCGCCAAGCCATATTCAAGCGATTTCATGCGTTGGGAATGATTCAAAAACAAGGAACTTGGTTTCCTTATGATTTGAAACCAAGGGACGTTGAGCGTCGTTTTTTCGCCTGTGAACAACTGCTCCTGCGGCAAACAAGGAAGGATTTTCCTCATAGCATCGTGACGGGTGATGAAAAATGGATGCATTACAGCAACCCAAAGAGAGGAAAGTCATGGGGACTGCCCGGTCATGCTTTTACGTCGTCGACTCGGCCAAATATTCACGCTGCGAAGGTTATGTTGTGTATTTGGTGGGACCAGGTCAGTGTTATTTATTATGAACTGCTGAAACCCAACAGGCGTTTGGCTTGGTGGCGAACATAATATTCCCAATGCTCGACATTGCTTCTTGACAAAAGACAATTTTTAACTGTAACCCTAATTGCGATCGATACTGGGAAATTCCTGGTCGCAAGCCTTTGACTCGAGCATGACGACATATTTCCATATACGGAAAGATAAATCGGACACATAATACGAATTAATTGCGCATTAATAAAATATAGCGCACAATAAGCAGCTTCGAGAATAACACTACTTACTCACTGAGGTGGTAAATTGAACAAAGAAACCTTATAATATGAATGCTTAAGTAACGATACTATATGATAAATCGATGATGTGACGTTCACTGTCACAGCTGAAGCCCACAGACACATAAGTGACCAGATTATAAATAACACTACTCCTCAGATATTTTTTTTACAGTGTTGTATCACAGTGACAGTGCTATATTACAGGAAACGATACACAAGATTTGTTTCCACTTATACCTTGTG
Organism: Micropterix aruncella; assembly: GCA_944548615.1. NCBI lineage: Eukaryota > Metazoa > Arthropoda > Insecta > Lepidoptera > Micropterigidae > Micropterix > Micropterix aruncella. The sequence goes on from OX155980.1 coordinate 7,313,497, forward strand.
TATCCAAAATGCCTATTTATTTTATTTTATTTAGTGCATAAGTATCAATAATAATCATATCAATAAAAAAAAAATATATAATTAAAATTAAAATTAAACACGGCCGATATGAGCATTAGCATTTAAGTACTGCTGCTGCCCAACTAAGTGCCAGGACTTGTTCCAGGGCAGCTAGCTCTCTAGTTTTTATATCACATATAATCGGCAATGAATAATAAAAAATAAAACAAAATAAAAAGGGAAAGAAATATATATATATATATATATATATATATATATATATTCCCGTCACCATTACAAATTATAACTAATAATCACTAACTAATGATCACAATAGGAAATAAAACACAAAAAATAAATAATCGTGTTAATAAAATAAAAATAAAATAAAATGTCAAATAATATCAAACAATAGTCACCAAAATTTATGAATAAGTAATAGTAATAAATAAAAATAGTCAAAGAAAATAATAATAATAATAAGAAATGTCAGGGATAAGATTTAATGATGGGAACTGTCTCGGTATATTAATTTGTGGATATTTTGCCGGGCGTCATGTTTCAGCCAGGAATCAATTTTGGCTTTAAAAGAAGAAGAAGACTTCGGCACATACATTTTTAAATCTTCATCTAGCATATTAAAGATCCTGAGGGCTATGTACACAAAATGCCTATATTTTCATAATTTCTGGATATCTTATTTGAATCTAAAAATCCAAAAACCATGTTGACTCGATATTTCTGCAATACCTTATGACCTTTATTTAATTTCGATTAGTAAGTCAGATGTTTTGCTTCCTGTTATACCTTCAACAATGCTAGTTAATCCAGATAATATAATAAATGTTCGTTTTTAGTTTTTGCTGTCGGTCGAAAACGCATGAATGCCTGAAATAAAAATAAACAATTTTTCGATTCAAAGGGTTTTTCCGACTTTGGACATTTTTGTATCGACGACCACGTTGGCAGGGCTTATGCAAAGTCAGCTGTGGCTATATAAAAAAGTGCGTCTCTCACCCGCCATGGTTTCAGCGAATAGCTCCCAGCTAGGCTGATAGCCGTGAGCGTTAAATACAGAAGAAGCAGCTAGACAATGCCCGAAACGTAAGAACACTGAGAAGAAGCTCAATGTGATGGTTTGGTGATCTTATGCAATGCGAGTGTTTACCATTACAGATTCGCGTGGCCTGGCACTACAGTTTACGCAAATGTGTCCTGTCAATAATTGAAACAATTAAGGAGAAGCTCACGATTAAACCACCGAGCCTGGTCATATGCTCAAGCCACTGATCCTGCGTAAAAATGCACAACCACACATTTTATAATAAGCAGTCACAAAATTAGAGGAGTTGCGACTCTTCGTACTCCAATTCCACTATTGCATAATTTGGATATTTTTAGACGACTGCCCAACAAAAAAGAAGTGTAGTGTGTTCAGGGTTCATCTATGTATGTTTTCCGTTTATTTGTTCCTCTATAACTTCTCCACGTGGTATTGTTAGAACTGTCATGTCATCCCGAGTGTCATAGGGTACCTTATTTATCAAAATATCAAGTCTAATTGTCTAAATGTCCAAATCCCCAAATGTCAATAAATTGACATAAATATATCGTGTTTAGTGTCAAATGAAAGGTCTGATTGAGTACAATAATAAAATATATATGTATATGTATATATGTATAAATACTAAAATTACAAATATTTCACAAAAAAACGTATAAGAAATGTGTTTTTCATTCATTTTAATATATTTACTAGTTTAACTTAGGAATAAATTTACTCCGAAGACACAGTTTATAAAAACCCCATCAAGTATTCATTGATATTTATCCACGAGAGTTTTACAGCAGAAGCATTAACAAACTACCATTAAAATGGCAAAACTTTTTTCATACAAATTCTTTGGTCTAACTTTGTAGGTAAGCAACTAATAGGAACTAATAATGTAGAGAGGCAATTTTGTAGGTAAGGAACTAATATCTTAAAACAGTGAGGTATTGTATGGAAAGCTGTGGCTTGGCGAGGGGAAGTTCCCTATTGTGTGGTCAATCAATTTGACCGTAGGAATAGTCAACATAGAAACCAGGCATGTACTCAAGTCTCTCTAATAGCGTACATGTATATACCGTTATCTTAAAACAAAATAAACACCAGAACAGCTGTTTGATAGAACTTCGATGTGCCACGGCAAAGAACCACCATAGGGCAGAGGATATACTTTAGTCAAGTCAAGAGGAAAAACAGAATGGATATTTTCAAAAAGTTGATTTCCAAATGGATTCTGCAACGAGGAGAGAAATGATCGCTTAAATTATTTTTTATTGATATTTATACTCATTTATATATAATCTATATAATAATTATACATAATTATATAGTATCGCCTGGGTCACTATTTTCCGTTGGGATCAAATTAACGGAATTGCATTTTAAATTCTGTCGATCCAATGCAATTACACTTTTACAGACACACACTTACAGACATGTTACACGCACACATACATATAACACGTCATAGTAGGGTTGGTTGTAAGAGATTCATATTCATACCCTACTAGTTTTCTACTAGGCATGGTGGGCTATAACTCTCTTGCGTAGAGAAATGCTCGCCATGGCCTACGTTTTCAAGCTGATTAGGGGAAGAGTTGATAATCCTAGCATGCTAGCGAAGGTTTGTCTCTTTGTTCCGGACAATTATAATCGTGCTCGCACTCATAACCTATTTGCGGAGCCGTCCTCACGTACCAACTTAAGTCGATGGAGTCTGCTTACCCGAGCTTTGCGGCCTATAAATGCGCTATGTTTGACAGCGCCGGACTTTGATATTTTTTACGGCGAGCCCACATCTCTTCAAGCTGTAGGCTACTTGTTTATGTCAGAATAATATAAACTGTTTTCACTCTTTATAAACTGTAAGTTTGTAAGTTTTTCTATGTATGCCTGTATTTGTATTGTATTTGTAAGAATTCTATTATTTTTATATTTATGTGTATATTTCATATCAACGGATTGGTATAAACTGTAATGTTGATTTGCTTAAGAAATAAATAAATATGACAATAAACCCGCCCATTGTGACATTTTCATAATAAAGAGTATAAACAAACAAACAAAGTATAAAAAAACCTGGGTTTACACATATACAGGGTTGACCATACTATGTTGACCCATTTATTTAACAAAAACAACATTAAAAAAAACACATTCTTTCCTGTTCAAGCTAAAATTATTTAACTTGGTTCAAGCAGATTTTGTTTACATCCGTTTTTTAACATTATGTCGCGCAAGCGGTCACCCTTAGCTCGAATGGCGTAATGTGCCTGTTATTTGGCATTTTTCATCGTATTTGCCAATGTATCGGCCGATATGGCGGCCATTTCCTGGCAGTTGTTGGCCTTAAGTTCGTATTGCGTCCTTGGCTTGTTGATAAAAACCTTTGATTTCAAGTAGCCCCAAAGGCAAAAGTCTGGCGGTGTCAAATAGAGTAAACGCGGATGCCGGACAAATTCACATTTTTTTATATTGAGCGACCGGGGAACAATGGCTTCAAAAAATCGATTGTGGCACGAGCTGTATGAGATGATGCGCCATCTTGTTGAAGCCAGAAGTGCTCTATACAATTTTCACGAACAATCGGCATCAAATCATAGCCCGATAACGCACCTGATTGACGGTTGTTGCTTTGCCACTGACGTCTTCGAAAAGAACTTTCCGATGATATCAGCAAAAATTCCGCACCATACCGTCACTGTTCGGCAGTAAAGAGGTTTCTTCAATAATTTGAGGGTTTTCGATGGCGTAGAATGCTTTATTTTGTTCTTCGACGGCGCACTTTCCACTTTATATTTTTTTCTCCATGCACGTTGAGTTTTCACTATTGATAGGTTATTTTGAATGTACAGCTGAAGAATTTCAGCGCGATCAACTGGTGTGAACTAGTCCATAGCAAAAATTTCCTAAGACCAACGTTTCAAACACGTGCTTTCATTAGTCATTCTCACATTTATTTTCAAAGTTACAGCGTTGCCAGATGGGTCCAACTAGTTTGGCCAACCCTGTATATTACAATATAATACCCTTATCTATACTAATATTATAAAGAGGTAAAGTTTGTCAGGTTGTAGGAAGTAATCTCTGGATCTACTGAACCGATTTTGAAAGTTCTTTTTCCAATAGAAAGCCACGTTATTTGTGAGTGTCATAGGCTATATATTAATCCGGAAAATGAAAAGACTTTTTCGTGATAGTCGGATTTGCAAAGTAAGTCGGAGAAAAAATGGTCAAACGAAAACGTTTCTAACTAACGCTGCCTTAACGAAGAGTGATATATGATTAAGTTTTAGAGAAAAGTTGTAAAGCTTGGTAATGCCTACAAAAAAGTCAGCGACAGCATATGTCTACATTTTATATTTAAGTCACAAAAAGTAGTTTTTTTATATTAAAAAAATAATTTAAGTTACGTTAGGTCATGTTTATTGGTCATATTATCAACAATTATGAATTCATATCAAAATAAGTAAATTTATCGTCTTAAGTGTTTAAAACAAAAGACTTTTCCCTTTTACTGCATATAATTTCCCTTTTACTGCATAAATGATTAAAGAGTTAGGACACTCACAAGAAGACACTCACAAATAACGGTAATATAGTCAAATTGGCATGCAAATACATACAATACATATGCAGTAAAAATATAACCCTTCTTTTGGCAGTCAGGAAATAAATCATAGCACTCAGTACTAACCGAACCACACTCATAATTTCATCACAATTAAAAAGTTTTACCGCCCAACGGCACAGGTCAGCTAGTATATTATATTCCAATGGTATATTATATACAAACAAAAACTACACTTTTTGTTTTTGTTTCACTTTCTGTTGTTTTTTTTAATATGTAGTCTATTTTGATTAAATTAGATTTTTATATGAGCAGGCACACGACAATTAGATTTTTATTTATTTTTCTAAATATATTTTTAACAATACCCGTTGCCCAAAAACTATATAATTCAAATTTGATACAATTTTTTATTTTTACTTAAGTTCGATTTTAAATGTAATATACCAAAAAACTACTTTAATTTAGTTTTAAATACTATTTATACCGAGCTTCGGTATAAATAGTATTTAACTTCTAATCGGTTTCGCCTGGTGCCGACCAACTGCACCAGGCGAAACCGATTTCTCAATCCGTCGTTTTCAATACTACCTATAAATAAATGGCTTTAGCTTTGTAACCATGTTTTAATGTGCTTTAATTAAATACATTAAATATATTTAATGTAGACGTAAAGGGCTTAGGAAAGTTCAAAACGATGGTACATATTTAAAAAATTGAAAGCAGTCGACGTATATGTATATCTTCGCAGTCGATCGACTCGACCCAGATTATGCCTAACGGTTGAACGTAAGAGTGTGTACAAGTTACTTCTGCTAAGTAGTGGATTACATCATCATCATTGTGTACCACAACTTCTGTAATTAAAACTGGACCTATCGTTGCTCAATGGATTAAGTGCGGTTCGGCTTATCTAATGTAATTCTTAATCTCTTTGACTCTGTTAATATGTCTTGCATTTTAAAAAGTTAGTAACTAAAAAAACGGGTTAATATGCATCACTAAACAAATTATGAGGTTTATAACATAAGGCAGCGAAATAAAAATCGAAAAAACATTGCAACAAGTTGGTCAAACCACCGAAACAGACATTAAGCTTATGATCTTTTTATTTGTTACTTTTCAAGCTAATTAACTGACGAGGAGGTAAAGTATTGTGAACGAGCTAAGAAATCGTGATGAAGATGGAGATATACATTTTGACTTCCCCCCGAGACGATCAAGACCATTTCCAGACTGAAGTCTGTCTGTGTGTATTCCTCCGCGATAGCGCCCAAACGCTTCATCCGATTGAGCTGAAATTTGGCATGCAGGCATCATTTGTTCATGGCAAAAGTTCAATAGATTGTGGTTGAAGTTGGTCCACCAGAGGGCGCGCTAGTCATATTTCAATCTCGATATATTGGACTGAGAGACTTGAAATTCGGTACACAGATGACTTGTTAAGCCGAAATCACATTGTGAAATTTAGTTGTAATATCTAATATACAAGCAAAACAAATAATATTTAGAGTCCGCCATATAATTGTACGGGGAAATCAAATATTTAAATTTGCGGCGTCGCGCGTTTTGGTATCGCGTGACGTACGTTCGAACTTTAAATCTTTATTACGTTGTGTCGCTCGATCGGAATTCGAATGTTTCTGAGCCAACGCAGTTAAAATTTAACGGAATTACGTTTCAGTTCTGTCGATCGAATGCAATAACAAGACACACGTATACACACACGTTACATGTAAACATACATATGTATAAATATTTCAAAGCACGGTTGGTTATAAGAGATTGTCGTATGATAATAAACCAGGGTTGGCTTGATTTTCCCCAACCCGAAAAAACCCACTGGGTTAAATTTGGTAAAACCCACATGAAAAAACCCAAGGGTTTTTGACGAATGTGGGTTTTTGAAAAAATACTTGTTTATAATAATTAAATCAATGAACGGATATAGCATTTATATTATATTTTATTAAAAAGAAATAAAAGGTTGTATTTGTGACACAACCAGTCTGTTGCGTAATTTACTCCAGACCATTCCAAATGTTGAGAAGTCTTTCAATTGATGCAGAACTGGCCGGACAAGTGTAATGCCGACTACTTTTGGCATGATTTATAAGATGACTTATGGATAATATTATTACGAGGATAGGCAGCAGAAGATTCAAAAACACGGTAGAACAATCAACTTGATTTATTGCAAAACTATCACAATACTCTTTAAGCGACAAAGACCCTTATACACACTTCAATTTACACTATTTAGTTCTAAAATCGTTTGCAATACTTTCGCGCCGAAACAGCGCCACTAGCGGTTGTTAGCGTTAACTCTTATTCTGTTGTGAAAATAAAGGGAATCTCCCCGACACCTGACAATAACGATTTTCGGGGGAATTCCTTTCATGGTAGTGTTACAACTTTATTCAGTAGTAAATAGATTTGGATTGGGAGTTAAAAATGCCATAAATGGTAATAAAATAAAATTAAATTAAATGTAAAATTAAAATATATTAATTTAAAATTCTCATCAACTCCGAAAAAAACCAAAATTCCTCAAAAAAACCCGAAAATCCCCGAAAAACCCCGAAAAAAACCGAAATAACCCAGTGGGCAGATATTTTTTGATAAAACCCGGGTTTTTGCCAACCCTGTAATAAACCCGCCCCTATTGAAGATTGACAATAAAGAGTAGAAACAAACAACGTTCGCTGATACATATTTCAAAATTAGATAAATAATCCTACTAATATTATAAACGCGAAAGTTTGTATGTATGTATGGATGTTTGTTACTCTTTCACGCAAAAACTACGGAATGGATTTTGATGAAACTTTACAATAATATAGCTTACACATCAGAATAACACATAGGCTATAATTTATAAAGATATATAGTTTTCTATCATCAATATCACAATTTTCCATCACCACGCGGGTGAAACCGCGGGGCTCAGCTAGTAGATAAATAAATTACAAATAATATTTAATTCGAGTATTGATCATGTAATAAAAGTATATGTATGTTTAATTAAAGTAGGTAAATCTACGTTCACTTCTCGTATCCAGTAGGTAGCGCTTATTGCTTTAGTATTGAAACTATATGCAGGTTTTTTACACGACTGTCCAACAAGGAGTGTAATGTGTTCAGAATTCGTCTATGTATGTTTTTCGTTTCTTTATTCCACTATAACTTCTAAACGCCTGAGCCGTTTCAAAGGTGTGCGGCATCGTTATAATCGGTATGCCATCCCGAGTGTCATATGATACCTTAACTGTCCAAATATCAAGGAAGTAGTAGTCTAAATGTCCAAATGCCAATAAATGTACATACATATATCGTGAACATATATCATATATCGCCAGAACATCGAGCGCCAGAGTCCTACCCGGGCTCGCTCTTCATGCGTGGAGGCCGTCAGATAGGACCCGTGAGTTTGACCAACCCTAAACAAATGGGTCTTCGTGGCCAACTCGGCAAAGGGCGCATTAGCTCCCACGCATCGCTAATAGTGGTGGAAGCGAGTCGGTAGCACTCGTCATAAGTGAAAAATGTATGGGAAAGAGCGAGAGACATAGGCAGTGGCCAAAGCATTGGCCAACGTGTAGAGCAGGCGTTAGTCGTGGTACTACAGGAATTATTGTAGTACAAGAACCTTTCTCAGAAATCGAAAAAATAAAGAAATACTACTATATTCGATCATTGTATTGCTAAATGTGAAAGAAAAAAACTTCGGACGCTTAAAATTTCGGGACCAAATTTACATAGGTACAAAAAAAAATAAAAATTAACTCAGTTTTTAGGGTTGTTTTAAAAAAAACGAATCTAACCTACCGCCGAATAGGTGTTTATGTATTAATTAAAAGAAAACTAACTTAACCTACCGAAATGTATGGGTTTGGTGCTTTTTTGAATGCCTATATCTCGCTTATTTATTGAGACCGAATAAATATTATTGCAGATTTGGAATCAGGGTGGTGAATATAGTCTGGTGACGTTAAAAAAATCAACAATCTAGAAGAGGTTCCTATACTGCAATATAATAATTATAAATACAATAAAAAAATAATTATAATTCAATAGTTCACTTTCTGTAAAGGCCATGTTTTGTATTCTTTATATATATACCTATACTTAGCCTACCTATACTTGTTTGTGTTATCTAGCTGCAGCGTTCAGGCGACGAATACGCCGCTAATACATTATTACTGATAGAAGGCTTTCTTTATAATCCTACGTACCTGCCAGTTGAGTAATATCTGGTGGCGGCGTTGGAAGGTGGCGATCAGGTTTGACCGTTTCGGTTATGCAAGTAAGCAGTTGTCGATCCTGAAATTTACGCAGCGGCGCCACAGATCGCGGCCCCGCGAAGGACACAACAGCACACTTTGTCTCCACCTCCCGATCTAGAGGTTCACCCAGTTATCGGAGGCCGCAGACTGACCGGCGAGCACCTGCGCGCGCGTCTCCCCCGAAACAAAAAACCGCGACTGTTCTGGAACATTCGACCGAGCCGCACTCCAGTCAGCGCGCCCGCTCTTTCCAGAGTACACGCACTGCCGTCGATTCGAGAGGATCACTCGCGGGCGCACAACAACACACTTTCACGGATGCAGACAACGTCTCCACGACAATGGACGAGAGCAAAAAAGGATGTCTCGCGGCGCGCGAAACCCAAGGCGCAACGGAGCGCACGACCGACCGTTGACACGACCGGCGCCGGAATGCAGTCCTCGCCGGGCATTGGCTGCCGCGCTGCGACGCACGCGTTCCCTCCAATCCACTCACGCGCTCTACGATTACCGACCGAGCATGCACTCTGCTGGACCAAAACCAACCATAGATCCCATGATTCTAATGGATTTATCGCTCAGACGGGGCATATTTTGCTGCTTTCTGGGCATTGCCCAGCTTGCACAGGCTTTCGAAGTTGCAAATTTAGTTTCCTCTTACTATTCGCATAAGTCCAAACAATGCATGTACCGGCATGAAGATAATAGACCTTCTTGCGGATTCCAGATAAATTCCTTGCGACTTTTTACAATCCAATTGTACAACGATGCACAACACGATCGTTAATAAAATGTTTGTACTTCCATATCGCGAGTCCTAACAATTTAAAAGATGCCTTCTATAGTTGATTTTAAGAAGCCTAAAATGTAACTGAGGATTGAAAAAAATAAAGTATAAAATAAATAAAGATCTGATATTATTCAATATTATACCTTCATATTTTGTATTTCCCAATATTAATTAAATCGTAGGTACGTGTTCTGCCACTTCTAGTAGCATTTTTAATCTAAATTAGTAGCTAATAACTGAATATAAATGTAAGTAAATAATTCAAGTCGGTTGTAGCACTTGAAGCGCAATTGAATAAGACGATGATTGTCTCCAAGTGAGGTTAACCCCTCGAGCCTCAGAGGGACCGATCGGAATCACACGTAAAAGCACAGTTGCGCCTCGTTGGGACCGATCGGACTCTAAAGTTAGTATTCTAAAGTTCTAATATGCAACAATTCTAAAGTGCAACAGCGGTTTGGCAGAAATTAATATTTTGGTCGGTCGCCATAATAAACCTAAAATTTCCATAAATATACATAGTCTTTCAAAGATATCCGCTCGCGAAATCTCGCGGCTCAAGGGGGATGGAACTAACCAATACAGTAACTTTACAAAATCCAGAGTTTTATTATATGTAACGTATAGATACAGGTATTGGCTCTGTTAATAAATCTGTCGCCCAAATACAGCAATCTGTTGTCGGATCGTTTTGATGGCGGTGAACGGAGCTGATATCAGCCACATATGTTCAGATACAGCATTGATTTCAATGGATACAGGAACCCTTATCGGCCCTTTTGGGTGGCATTCGTTATCTCCTGCTCGTAAATATGAATTGCCACTTATTCGTAATCTACTTGAAGTGGTCGGTTCTTTTTATCAACCGAATTCGCAATAATTTTGGAATGACAAATGAAGCAAGATAGGTTTGCAAAATCTCTCCAAATTTTTGGTTTGCTAAGGCATACGCCTGAAATGGCTTCTGTACCGTATCTTAAAAAGCTTCTTCTTAGTATTCGTATTTTGAAAATTCTGAAAGGTTATTAATCGATTACTTATGTATCTAAGACCAAGATGAGTTAATGGATTAGCCAATAATACGTTTATTAATAATAATTGGATTAATAACGGTATGACCAAGATTAGAAAATGGAGTTTGACTTAACGAATAGTCTGAATAAACTATCTTTATCCATTGCGATGCTATAACGTTTTTTTGACGAATGTTCTATGTAAAATGTTTGAATGAATGTAGAACGAATAAAGTAAACAATACAATGTACAATGAATAAAATTTATTTGACGAATCGACATGATGTTCGAGTTAGTAAGACATTCCCTTTCAAACATAAATGTACGTCAATGTGATTTATAATTTACTTTAGTCAGTTTTAATTTTTTAAAATCTCAAAAACAAAGTGACATAAAAAACAAACAAAAATGTAAGTTTATTCTTTAAAATGGTAAAATGTCACTATTCTTTAAAATGGTAAAATGTCATAGTTTCAATGTCTCGCAACCGCTTGACGATTAATTGAATAATAATTAAACCCAGAAAATATTGCTTTTTCGCTTCTACATAGTTACTTGACTTCAAACAAGAACTTAATATTATTTAAGATTTTCATTAAATCAAGACATATATTGAAACATTATATACCTAAATGTATGATTTTACTTTAAATCTATGTAAGGAATTTTATATATTTTCTGTTTTCATTGCAAATGCTAGGTAAAACCGACACACTAAGACGAAGATAAAATTCTCTCAGTAAGTTATTTTTATCTTATCATTTGCATGCATGCCAGCATGCAATCAGCTGTCGCTGTAAAAGATATTGTAAATAATGTTATCATCAGAAGATCTGTAACGTAAATTCTTGAAATAATGAAAAACATACTACTTTGCCTTGTACCATATTCTCTACAGAACGACGGAATATTTATTTTAACCCTTTTACCAACTATATATTTTAAGGAATTAAACAGGTTACGGTATTAAAAGGTTAAAAAAGTATACTGTCTACACTTGGGCTAAGCATTAGTCAACATTTTCATGAAATATTTAGAAAATTTGTAAATACCATGTTTACTAATATTATAAAGAAGTAATGTTTTTAAGTTTGTATGTTTGTAAGTTTGTACGTAGGGGAAATCTCCGAAACTACTTATCCGATTACAAAAATTATCTCACTAATGGAACGCTTCGTTATCGACGAGTGCTATAGGCTATATTTTATTACGATAGATATTAGTTTTCAATAAGAAATCACGAAATTTTGAAATCAAGTCGAAAAAAAAAGCTGGTGAGTTGTTTTATTGTCGCGATAAAACGGTTTGATACATGTGAAAACTAAATATGACAAAAAAAAAATACGTGTGGCACTCGGGGACTGCCGCGGTAAAGCTATTGCAAAGCATTTTTAACAACTTTTGCAATTATAATTATTTATTAAGCTATCGCATAGCTTTTATCGCGGGCCTAGGCCAGCGCGGCGACCGAGTGAAGAAATTTCTTAACGAAAATTAATGATTTTAAACTGATAATTACGTCTAAACGAGTACTGCTTACGATTCAAAAAAAATATATGTTAAACAAGAACATTTTCTTAATATTCTTAGCTTTGAATATTTTAGATTTTGTTTATATTACATAAGTAGTGTAATTAATTTGTGAAATTAGGTCTAACCGTTTACAAAAACGACTACTACGCAAATACTATCTGGCGTTTTATTATGAAACCTGCACCATTTTAAAGATAATTTAATTATCTATCTTTTTATCTACGATTTTTTTCAAAAAATCCTTTTTTTGCTTTATCGAATAAAAAATTCGTGCGCGGCGCTCTATCGGAAGACGTTTAAATTATTCCGAATCATTTGCTTTCGCAGCCGCAAATGATTCGGAATAATTTCAACGTTTTCCGATATAGCGCAGTTATCTGATATCAGAAAAAAATAAAATAAATAAATACTTATAATTGCATAAGTTGTTAAAAAAAAATGAAACTTGAGATTTTTTATTTTTCTTTTATTTTAATTTCATCTCGTACCATAATCACCTTTAGCATCACAATAATAACATCAATTAGTAGAAAATTTGCGTCACATAACACAGCAGGTTATCTAAAAGAAATTTAAATCATCTCATATATCAAAATTTAATTATCTATAATATAAAATTAAATTATATAAAATAATAATTAATTTACATAAAATTAAATTTACGTAGAAAAGTTTTTTTTATTTTTTTTTTCCTTACAACAGTCGCCTTACTAGGCCTAGGCCTGTTCTAAGGCAGACTTTTAATGACGATATTAAATGTGCACTGTCAACTTAAACTATAGTTAGTACTTATTTTTAAATCGACAAATATAAAACTACAAAGATTTACGCATAAACAAATATGGATAGATACTTATATACATCTATAGATAAAATATATATCCATATATGCACACATACACATACATATATTTATACGAAAATAATAATAAAACCAAAATAAATAAAAATAAAAACTAAAATAATATACATATATAAATCAATTACATATTTATATAACGCTCACATACCTATAACAGTCATTTAAAATTATCATGGAAAAACTAAATACTAAATACTAATTGTGTGATATGTGTGTTCGTGCCATTTCGCATAGAAGCAGTACTTCATCACGATCTTCTCCATCGTTGTTTGCAGTTCTCAATATACACATTTCCATTAAGTTTTGTGCCAGACCGCAAGAAGCTGTAATGGATATCAACGACACAGTGGCTTGATTTTTTAATCGGTAGGAAAAATGGTGTATAGGAGACGACGCCATATCTCTATCACTGTAGCAATCGAAGTTTAAATCGCCAATGAAAAGCTATAGAGAATGGCGTCATAATGGCATCATAATGGCATCATTTTAATGGCATCATCTCGTCTATAACATTTTCTCTGTGATTTAAATACAACGCCCCAGGACTCCTTTTTTAGAAACATCGCAATTTTTCAATCTATACTAATGTTATAAAGAAGCAATGTTTGTAAGTTTGTATGTAGGGGGTAATCTCCGAAATTAAATATCCGATTTTAAAAAATCCTTCTCTAGTAAAACGCCACATTATCTATGAGTGCTATAGACTATAATTTATTGTGATACAAATTGGTTTTCAATACGAAATCATGATATTTTAAAATCAAGTCAGAGAAAAATGAGCTGACGAGGTGTTTTATTGGCCTGCGCTGGAGAAACGGTTTAGATATATGTGAAAACAATATTTAAGAAAAACATCGACCTCAGAGAAATCTACATAAAAGTCAGCGACAGCATATATCTAACGTTTATTTATAAGCTACGAAAACTGCTTTTATGTCTCAAAAAAATAGGAAAAATTAGTAGCAATGTTTGTTGAAGACATTAGCGATAAAATAAGAATACATCAAAATAAATTATTACATTATCGCGGTTGGTTAATAAAGGTAATTTATCTATTTACTCTAAGTTTTTTGGTGGTATCAGTTATAGAGATATGATGAAATTAGTAACCGGTGCAAGCACCCCGAAATACCTAGCAGGCGGGCGGCGGAGGCTGCTGATCCAGCAAGGTCAGCGTTCAGCGGAAGGTGGCGCGGGTGGCGAGGTATACTTTTACGATATTGGTAGCGTGCATCTGAGGGGGGACGTCTTGCACTATATATATATATATATATATATATATATATATATATATATATATATATATATATATATATATATATATATATATATATATATATATATATATATATATATATATATATATATATATATATATATATATATATATATATATATATATATATATAATAAAATTAGTAAAAGCTACTTGAAAAGTAGTGAAGGAAATCCCAGCTTGTATTGGGAAATGCTTATGTTTGAATGAGATACAATATTTCTTTACAATTTTCTACAATATTTCTTTACAATTTTTTAATATTATACAATTTTATATAGGTTTACCCTATTTTGATAACATTATACAATCTTTATTATAAACTCCTCTGCCAGAAATTAAGATTGAAGTTTCTTCTTTCATTTCATTGAGCATATGGAGGTTTTTTATTTTTATTTCGATTTAATGGCTCGTTGATAACAAACTCAGCCAATTGTATCATATTTTAAATATTGGTAGCATTCGAAATTTGAATTATTTCCTAATGTCACTTTCATTTAGAAAACGGCTTTGCCGAAGTGATCAATAGTTTAATTTTTTATTTTTTCGCTTAATTCGTCTCAATTGAAGGCATTTTGTGTTGCATAAGGATAAGCCCTATTTATGAGATATATGGATGAATAGTGATCGTTAGTCGACTGCAAAAGGACCTTTAAACTTACATTGCACCGTCGAAAGTCGTGCACATCCGTAAGTGTATCTCATTCAAACATAAGCATTTCCCAATACACGCTGGGATTTCCTTCGCTACTTTTTAAGTAGCTTTTACTAATTTTATTTTAAATAAAAACATCATCCTATAAACGGATTTCTTTACAAACCTTATCAAATATAACTATATATATATATATATATATATATATATATATATATATATATATATATATATATATATATATATATATATATATATATATATATATATATATATATATATATATATATATATATATATATATATATATATATATATATATATATATATATATATATATATATATATATATATATATATATATATATATATATATATATATTCTTTTTAGAATTGATCAATAAGATGATTATAAAGTAAATAATTATTTACTTTATAATCATCTTATTGATCAATTCTAAAAAGAATATATACACAAAACTATCAAATATTTCTATATATATATATATATATATATATATATATATATATATATATATATATATATATATATATATATATATATATATATATATATATATATATATATATATATATATATATTTATATATATATATATATATATATATATATGTATATAAATATATATATATATATATATATATATATATATATATATATATATATATATATATATATATATATATATATATATATATATATATATATATATATATATATATATATATATATATATATATATATATATATTTATATATATATATATATATATATATATATAAAGGTAGCGTCTAAAAAGGCAAATAAACGCCACCCTACTTAAATTACCAAATCGATTCGAAACTTTACGCGAAGCGAAGCCGCGGGCAACAGCTAGTTTTATAATAATCTACTAATGAATACTTGATTAAGGAAAAAGAATAACATGGCTTTGAAATGAATTTACTTGAATTTGGAATTCCAACTCAAACCTATGTTATTCTCGTTCAAATTGGGCAGAGTGAATAAACGGTAATTAGATAGCTAACTACCTTATAGTGCGGTTTATACCTGCATTAGTTGAAATGTGGCTATAACTAAAATACAAACTGGGCTGCCATGGAATTCACCGACCGGAGTCCGAACCATCATAATACTATTATTGCGCTTCTGCGAATGGTGGATTCTGGACTAACGACCGGCTGTGGTAGGTTTAGAACAGCTATCTTGTCACATGTGAGCTTTCACCTCACCACCCATTCCTCCCCCTTCGACGCCATAGAATTTGAGATGCGGAAATCGCGGTAATGATCGCGGTGTTGTAGAATACTGAGAATATCCCGAACAAACAAAGTCAACCGCAAAGGGGTGAGCACGAAAGTAAGTGAGTAAGATAAATATCTCGAAGGAAGCAATTAATTGTATCGCTACGCACGCGAGACGAGGATACGCGGTTTTACCCCAGAATAAATCTAAACCAGCAACAATAACCGATTCAGCACGCTAACCTGTTACATCCTAAATACAGTCTGGCATATTTTGCCCTTTATATTAGACTAGCTGTTCACCGCGGTTTCACTCGCCGTTTAATTTTTAGAGATATTTTCTAGATAAGGCACGCACGCAACGTTTAATTTTTATAGATACATTCTAGATAAAGCATGCACTCAACGAGATATGTGACCTGCCACTCGGGGACAACCATCGGATCGTCTCTTTTGCAGATGACACTGTTCTGCTGACAGAAGCCAAATCTTGGAAAAAAGCTTTTGAAAAATCAGATGAATCTGGGAGCAAGGGGCCCTTGCTGAGTTGGCCACGAAGACCCATTCTGCTCAGGGTTGGTCACACTCACGGGTCAACACCCATCCGACGGCCTCCACGCATGAAGTGCGAGCCTGGGTAGGACTCTGGCCTTAGGGTTAGTTTCCCCTAGGAATCAACCTTCTGGCGCTCCTGGTCGGTCTGCGCACGGTGCGGCATAAGCCAATCGATTGCGCACTCTGACTAACAGTCGGGGGAGTCTAGAAACAGTACTGTTTCCTATAGAGCGGGGATGGTTACGGACCTTACGGCGACTGCTCTTGAAACGACCGTCGGCTACCCGATCCTATGTGAACAGCCGGGCAAAGGATGCCGTGGTCCGCAATAGATTCAGTATACACTGCTTTGTAAGGGAGAGGACCGCGCAAGCGACCTCGAACTCGTAACCAATCGAGAGACTGGAGTAATCTGGAATTGGAAGTAAGGGCGTGAGTGTAAGCCCGCTGGGTAACACACTCCTGGCTATCTCGCGGTTTAGGCGTTGGCCTCTTACGGGTTTGTGGCGGAGCTTGACGCTGGACTGTTCTGTCCAAGTCTTCTGCGTTCACTCTAGGGAGATAGAACGACTAATCGTTAAAACTTTCTGATGTGACGGGTTCGCCCGTTGTAAATGACAACTCCTGAATGCTTCAAAGACTAAAATGGTCACATTTGGATTGCGATCAGACGTTACAACAAACGAATTTCAACTAAAGCTTCACTCTAGCAAATGCCCTAAACCACCCAACTGCGCCAGAAGGCGAGATTAGGTATCTTGGTATGACCATTGAACCTGGAAGAACTACCTAAATGAACTTACATCGCGCTCTCGAAAGTTAGTATACGTCTTTCGTGAGCTACGTAATATTCTGGCAAAGCCGACGTTAAAAAATGTGTACATGGCGCTTTGCCAAATCTTATGGATGCACGGTGTCATTGCTTGGGGGGCCTGTACGAAACAAGTACTTGAACAACTGGTTAAAGCCCAGAAATTACTACTGAGGATTACTTACAGGAAACATCCCCGCCATGACTCTGACCTGCTGCTCAGCGAAGCAAGTGTTTTGGATATTCGTCATTTGTTCGTGAAACAATGCCTAATATATTTTTACAAAACTTTAGAGAAACGTTCCCGAAGCCAGCAGCAAAGACCAACTAGAATGGCTGAAGGGACGAACTATGTAATTCCTCACGTACATACAACCTTTGCCCAAAGACAGTTGTATTTCATCGCTCCAATTTTTTTTATACTTTAGAAGAGTCAGTAAAAAATGTTCAAAATGTACACCTATTTAAGACAAAAGTAAAAAATGGCTCCTTTACGATGTGCAAAGACTGAAATGGAATTGCTTCATGCAATAATTTAAACTATGTGTGTTTGTAGATGTATGTGTATGTGTATATATGCATATATGTATGTATGTTTGAATGTGTATATGTGTATATGTGTATGTAACTAGCCCTTTATCATGTATATTTGTATTAATATGTGTACTATTTTATACCATTATCTTAGTGTTAGCATTGAAATGAGTATATTAGTCAAATTACATCAGTACTACTCAAAAAACAAAGGCAGTATATTTCGTATGTCATCCAATGTCATCGCAGAGACACAGCCGCAATTCATAACCTCAAAATAGCCAAAATGTCATCAACGAGTGGCCATGGACCAGGCACATTGTTGTAAACATGCATACTGAGATATTTGAGTTCCGCATACCTATGAGAACGCCTGCCAGCCTCTGTCTCCCCTAACCGGTTTTTGTTTTCTAGTGTTTCTTAATAATTTTTCTAAGTAAAATTTTACGCATAATAATATTAAGCAAGACTCTAACACAGAGGTACCCAAACTTTTTTGTCCCTTGGACCACTTGCTGTCTTCCCTGCCTGCATAATACTGATATTTTCTAAAGTTACTAACTTTAAATGTGGTTTTGACAGCTGGTACAATAATGATTACTTACATAGGAAAGTTTGGTAATGTGGACAGTTGTAAAAAAAATAAAAAAAACCATCTTTTAATTGTTCGTTTCTAAGCGTCCACTACTTTAAAACAGCGCCCCGACCAGCGAGTACGACCACGCATTTGAGAAAGCCGCAGGTAACTGAATATATAGCACTATTTCTCTTGCTCATTGGTGTGACGCGTCTATCCTACTCGTTTGCACGGATACCCAACGAATCGCATTTTTAAAAATATCTCCCTCGCACCTCCCCTCCTTGGTCATGTGCGCTGGCCTCCTCAATCGACTAGTGATGCAATTTGAGTTGATTGTTGATTTAATTCCATAATACTTGTGACGTGCGCGTTTGTTTACTGCTCTTATTTATTTGCTGATATGGACCCCCTGTAATTCGAGGTCAACCCTTGGGGGTCGATATATACCACTTTAAGAATCACTGGTCTAATACAATAGTTTGTGTTCTGTTTAGCATAATATTCTCTGGTGTGATCTGCTAGTCATTACGATGGAGTCATTACGATTGAGGTAATTAATGGTGGCGGAAGGAGAAGGCTACAGGAAGCTAAATCCCCCAAAAAAAATGATTTATGAGTCAGGCATTTCTTACTATATAAATGAAATCGAGAAAATACAATTTAATTTATATTCAAATACAATGAACTTAAAAATCATCCTGCCGCGTCTAAGGGGGATGGGGGGGGGGGGGGGGGTTCGCACCACCGCCAAAACCCTCCGCCCACCTAGCTGATTCATGGTTTTTTCACCTCTATGTCCTGCGTCCTACTCCTACGTCCTAATTTCACGCGCCAAACACTGCGTCGCTTTCTATACATAAAATGAGTGTCCTCAATGATCGCTGATGGTGGGTACAGTAACTCTGCTAAATAAACTGCTGCAGTATAGAGATATTTCAGGTCATTAGGTTAGTAATATATTTACATACGCTTACTCTCCAATAACTTATTATTGTGCAATTGGATATATCACTATGTACTTACATATTCTTTTAGAAACAAATGAGTTTCCGAATCATAAACATACAAATGTAGGTATGTATATATTATATTAACATGTATGCATCTATATTTGTTTGTTTCTATGCTCTTTATAGAAATCGATATTTTCTATTCGATCAGGATGATACTTTGCGCAAATATCTTTTAAAACAAGGTGGAAAATATTTTTTTTTTCACAAAAACCCACTTTTACTATACAGTGGAACCTCTCATAATGAGCACCTCTTAGAACGAGTAATTTGCACCACTCATAACAAGTATGGGATAAAATATTTCGCTTAATGAGTGATTCGCTTAACGAGAAAGAGTCCGGAGCGAATTATGCTCTTTATGAGAGGTTTCACTGTGCTATTCAAGTCTAAATCAGCAAAATTCACAGTTTTTCTCGATTTCGATGCAAAATTTTAGACGTGCAGAGAGGTATGCAGGCACGGGATGTGGGCGGGATGTTTGGTGCGGGGGTGCGAGGGGAAAGGGGCTTTTTATATACTGACTAGCTGTGCTCACAGCACAGCTAGTCAGTACATAAAAAGCCTTTCTGTTGCACCTTTTGTATGTTAAAGGTCTTTTTTTGTCCCTGATAATTGGCTTATTGTGAATTATTTAAATACCTACTCTTCTCGACAAATACGCATCACCAAGTCTTCTATTTGATTTTTTCAACTTTGATAAGAAGACTTTCTTTCCGGAACGAAATATGCTCGTTAGGAGATGTTTGATTGTACTTTTTAAATCTTTAAGCAAAATAAACAGTTTTTTAGACGTCCAGAGAGGTATGCAGGCATGGGATGTGAACGGGGTGTTTGGTGAGGGGGGGAGGGTTGCGTGGGGGGAGGGGGCTTTTTATGTACTGACTAGCTGTGTACACAGCTCAGATAGTCAGTATATAAAAGCCTTTTGTAAGTTAAAGGTATTTTCTGTCCCTCATAATTGACTTATTGTAAATTATGTAAGTACGTACTCTTCTCGAGAAATACGCAACACCATGTCTCCTATTCGATTTTTTTTATCTTCGATAAGAAGACTTTCCTTGTCCTACCTTCACATAATATAAGGCTTATGAGTAATTTATTATTATGTAATATTATAAGTTTTAGCTCGTACCCACAGGGCATAAAAGTTTGCTATTCATTTCTTTATTTTTTGAACGGAAAATATTTTGTTTTTATTTTTTATTTTTAATGAGTCACACCGCTTTACTTAACCCATCAGGAGTCTCTGTTTCGAAGTCAAGTCAATCGGTTAAGTCGTTTTACCTGGAGGTTTGTTGAATATAGATATTTCAAAAACTAATATATTGAACTGCTTGAATTTGCTTCTAATATTTGGTCTCCACAGTATGCTACATACAAGCTGAGGATTGAGCGTATTCAAAAACGATTTATACGTCATCTAAATTACCGCTTATTTTCCAACGGCTTGTCGTACGCTGAAGGTCTGCAACGCTATGGTTTAGAGACATTAGAGGACCGGCGAGTAGTATCAGATATGTCGTTTCTACATAAAAGTGTTCATACTGGGTTGGACAGTTCATACCTCCTGAGTAGGGTGAGCATACGAGCGCCTTCCCGACTCGCACGTGCTCACTCAACTTTTTACGTACCAAGGTTCAACACTAACTATGGTTCCAATTCGTTATTGCCGCGCGTTATGCATGCATACAATGTATGCTTTAACGATATTGACATATTTAACCATCAGAATAGTCGATCCTTTGTTAAGGAGGTACGGGAAAAGCTGATTATCAGATCGGATTGAATTAGCATGCACAAGCACTCACAAGCACATTCGCACTACAGATACACACACCCACACACACATACATACACGCACACACACATACAAACTCACACATACACGCTCTCCATCACACAAACACACACTAACGTCCATACACTCGCACATAGCGATTTTAACTGTTACTTTTAAATTCTTTTTGGTTTTCTTTACATTGTATTGTTTAGCATATTTTGTAATCCTTATATAGCAAATAATTTAAAACATCATTGGCTTTGTAACTGGTATATATATTATGCTTATACGTATTTTTTTATGCTGTATGTTTTTAAGAAAAATAAAATTAAAAAAATAAAATAACTTAATCCATGGATTAATTATGACGGCGGTTGTATACCGGCCGGCATCCATTTGTAATTTTGTAACCTACTTTGTCAATATGTATTTTTTGTACTTGGACCAACTGCCGGCTTTTATGAGCTGTCCCTAATACCCGTGGCACTGCGTATACTGTCTCAAATTGCATGGAATCGAACGGTGAACCGCGTTCCAATCAGGATACTGCGAAACTAGGCGATGCAAATCTAGATGTGCAAACTTGTAAAACAAGAAGCTGTAAATTTTCATGCATCGAATCCAGGCACGTATCCGGGGGGGAGGAGGGGAGGGTGGGGGAAGTCCTCTTACGCCTGATGGCACCTAGCGTCGCACACTAATAGTATCTCGACAAGTCGCGGCGCGATCCATACAAAGACGTAGGAAAAGGAAAAGCGTACGCTTCCCCGCACCCTTTTCACCCGTCTTTGTATCGATCGCGCCGCGACTTGTCGAGATACTATTAGTGTCCGACGCTCGGTGCCGTCCGGCGTTAGGGGACTTCCCCCTACTTATGATGTATCTCTCCCTTGAAATTCGGCCTATATTAATTTTGCAATTTATTTTACTGGAAAATTCGAGCTTGGTGGTTGCCGCGTTAAATTCTGCATACGATATGATAAATTAAACAGAAGCTTTCCGCCGGATTCCCCCACAACAGTGTGCGCCTGCAGCATCTCGCGTCGAGAGCTTCTCTTGTTTGAATATTGCATTGAAGGTCGTCTCTTTGTTGTTAAATTCAATTCACAACTCCAGGGCTGAGATTTCACAACAATATTGCTCGCGTGACTTACGAAAAAGGCTCTTTAGAAATGGAATTTTTCGTAGCTCAGCCGTAGAGCAGGAAGTCAGTAGGGTTTTGTAAAGCGTTTAATATTATAATTCGGAAACGCCGTCGTTCTAATTTTTAGAATTCATACTTTATAAGGATCCTTTATAATGTATACGCTATACTCTCGGCTTTACTCGCTTCTCTGTATTGCTGAGAATGCTCGGTTTATTATTTTTCTGCCGATTTACAGATAGTGCATTGTACAAATGAGATAATAATATATGCCTGTATGAAGTTTACGCTGCCCGAAATTGTGATGGAGAATATTATTCAGGAGTTTTACAGAGAAATCCATTTGTTTCTTGAATTTTTAATCTAATATGTACAAGTTCATAATAACTGTACATAACGTAAGTAAGCTAGGAATAACGTAACGTAAATAACCTAAGCAAGTAATTAACGTAAGCAAGTAAGTAACGTAAGTAAGTAAACTGAGTAAGTAAGTTAGTAAGTAACGTAAGTAAGAAAGGAATATCGTAAGTAAGCTAATGTTGACATCAAAAAATAGAAATTAAAAGTAAGGAAATCAAAGTATTTATTTATGATAAAAATGAGATACCTGGTTGTGGCCGTTTTAGCTGCCGAAGGGATATACAAAATATGCCTCGGTAGATAAGGGATTACCAAGGGCTATAACCCTTCCCACTGGCCTACTTACAATAATATTTGTACAATGGTACGGTACGTTAAACAATATATGTATGTGATCTCTTCGCTACGTCATTCATGCTCGCCCACAAACTGTATACCAGTTTGGCAAGATTGTAATATTAAACAATGTATCTTTTTCTCTGAATAAATTTAATTTAAAAAAAATAAAAAAAACTGGTAGGTACAAATCATAAACCCAGAGTATCTCTGATTCACATATGTTAATAAAAGCTGCACAGAGTCTTTTGAGTATTAATAGCGCAGCAGTGGTCAGTATTGACACATTTCTGTCAAAACTAACAGTAATAATAAACAAACGAGACAACAAATTTGTTTTTGATCATATTACACATACCATATTATTAAGCTATTGCATAGCTTTTATCGCGGGCCTAGGTCAGCGCGGCGACCGAATGAAGAAATTTCTTAACGAAAATTAATGATTTTAAACTGATAATTACGTCTAAACGAGTACTGCTTACGATTCGAAAAAAATATATGTTAAACAAGAACATTTTCCTAATATTCTTAGCCTTGAATATTAATATTTTGTTTATATTACATAGTGTAATTAATTTGTGAAATTAGGTCTAACCGAACACAACAACGACTACTACGCAAATACTATCTGGCGTATTATTATGAAACCTGCACCATTTTAAAGATAATTTAATTATCTATCTTTTTATCTACGATTTTTTCGAATAATTCGTTTTTTTTGCTTTATTGAATAAAAAAATCGTGCGCGGCGCTCTATCGAAAGACGTTTAAATTATTCCGAATCATTTGCTACCGCAGCCGCAAATGATTCGGAATAATTTCAACGTTTTCCGATAGAGCGCAGTTATTTGATATCAGAAAAAATAAAATAAATAAATAATTATAATTGAATAAGTTGTTAAAAATGCTATGCAATAGCTTTACCGTGGCAGTCCCCGAGTGCCACACGTATTTTTTTTTTCATATATTTGGACCATCCATTTAGGAAAAATAGTCGTTAAAAGATAGGTCTATTTTGCAGTTTTGCCTATCCTATCGCCTTAAGATAGATTTTTACCCGCGGCAGCAGCAGTAAGGAGATAAATATTTCTACTGAAACTGACGGGCGAACATAGTACATGTAACTGTCATAAAAACTAATCCATATTATATTAAACATAGTATATTATATTAAACATATTGCCAAATAAAGTAATGTGATAGATGCAAAAAAACATCGCTATTATATGTTGCTGTTGATTTTCAGAGCCCACCACAAGAGTGTAATATAGTGCGTGCCAGTAGGCTCATGTTATACAAAAAATCAATTGCTGATGCTAATTAAAATTTATACAAAAGCGAAAAGAAACTAAGTTACAGTCGAAGGTTAAAGGATGGAAATAGGGAGGGATAGAACTGGTGAGAGAATAAACGCTTTTTCAGGAGAAGCTTAAAAATAGAGAACGATTGCATGCATTTAATTGGAGGAAGCTGGTTCCTTAATGGAGTTCCATATGTATATAGAAAAAAGTAATATTACGACAGAGTTTTGGGATTTGGGATGCTAATGACGTTAACCTGATTTGATTGAAGTGGGAGGTGGAATCATTGAGCACATAAATTATATTTTAAATGTATAAAATCAAAGAATATTATTTATGGGTTATAAGAATGGAAAAAAGAAATAAACAAATTCCAGTTTACATGTTAACTTTAACATTTTAGTTTTGAGTATGCTGATGACGTTATTCTGATTTGATTGGAGTGGGAGGTGGAATTATTGACCAGATTGTGCGACAATGTGTGCGATTGTGCGACGTGTAGATTCTGCGATTTCTAATCTGCAACATATGCGAGGCTTGTTAAACTATTTTACACTTTGCATTACAAAAATAAATTATATTTTAAATGTATAAAATCAAAGAATGTTGTTTATGGGTTATAAAAATGGAAAAAAAGTAATAAACAATTTCCTGTTCACAAGTTAACTTTAACCATTTAGTTTTGACTATGCTAATGACGTTATTCTGATTTGATTGGAGTGGGAGGTGGAATTATTGTTCAGATTGTGCCACAAGGCTAATATGTGTAGATTCTGCGATTTCTAATCTACAACATATCCAAGGCTTGTTAAACTATTTTCGACTTTGCAATACATATATTTATTTAAATGTATTTATAAAAAAAATATATTTTAAATGTATAAAATCAAAGAATGTTGTTTATGGGTTATAAGAATGGAAAAAGTAATAAACAAATTTCAGTTTACAAGTTAACTTTAACCTTTTAGTTTACGTCAGATAATGACGTTATTCTGATTCGATTGGAGTGGGAGGTGGAATCATTGAGCACATTTTGCGACAAGGCTAATATGTGTAGATTTCTGCGATTTTGAATCTGCAACATATGTGAGGCTTGTTGGATTATTTTCCATTTTGAATTACAAAAAAAACTTTATATTTTAAATGTATAAAATCAAAGAAAGTTAATTATGGGTTATGAGAGTGGAAAAAAGACAGTTTACATGTTAATTTTAACCTTTTATAGAGGGAGTTAGTTTTTGCAGTCGACTGGCAATCAGGTTTTTTAATCGGAGGAGTTTCCGACCGGCTTTTTTTTTTTGGATTGAAGTGAATTTGAAAAATGGTTTTATACGGCGCATTAAGATTAAACATTAAAATACTCTAAAAGCAGTTCGTTAGCCGAGTCGGTTTTGATAATAGCTATTTTCCGTCAATTTTTAAACTGTTTACGGCAGCCTTTGTTTATAGATACTTTACATATTGTTCGTATTTATGGTGTTTGCTTTATTTCCAAACTTTTGCAAAGGCCTCTGAGATGCGTATAGATACGTTTGATTACTCGGACGAACAATTACGAATGCTTCAATACAATGTAGCATAGAATTGCTCACTAAGTATAGTCAAGACGACCTTATAATGCATTTTATCTGGGCTTTTTTGTACTGCCAGACAAAGAGCCGGCCGTAAAATGAATTATTATTTCATGAATTTCTTTGGTGAACATAATGAGGTTCATCTAGACATGCCTTACCTTGGAGAGCGGTCGGTACTAAAGACAATAGCAGTCCATTGTGATCAATTTTCGCTACCTTAATGGGTTCGTGAGGCGGTCATTTTCAAATATGCTTATAATCGTAGCAGGCGTGATTCTCGACCGAGTATTTTAAAGTAATAATAGTTCTGTGTAACACCCTCTTTTACTTTCCCGGCCGACCAACCGACGAAAAGGGAAAGTTTTGTGAACGCGCCATTAAAGTTGGCCATGAAGACCCATTTGTTCAGGGTCGGTCACACTCACGGGTCAACACCCATTCGGCGGCCTTCACGTATGAAGTGCGAGTCCGAATAGGACTCTGGCCTTAGGGATAGTTTCCCTTAGGAATCAATCTTCTGGTGCTCCTGGACGGTCTGCGCACCGTGCAGTGTAAGCCAATCAATTGTGCATTCTGACTAACATCTTGCGGTGTCGACTACAACGGGCGAGCCCGTCACCACAGGACGTTTTAACGATTAGTCGTTCTGTCGCCCTGCAGTGAACGTAGAAGACTTTGGACAGTACAATCCTACGTCCAGCTACGTCACAACCCGTGAGAGTCCAACGCCTTACCGCGAGTGAGCCAGGAATAAACCCGGCGGGCTCGAGATACTTGCGCCCTCACTTCCAATTATGACCAGATTTCTCCGGTCTCTCGATTGGTTCCGAGTTCGAGGTCGCTTGCGCGGTCCTCTCCCTTACGAAGCGGTGAAACGGTGTGCACCGAATCTATCGCGGACCAAGGCGTCCTTTGCCCGACTCTGAACCGGGATCGGATGGCCAATGGTCATTTCAAGAGCAGTCGCCGTAAGGTAAACAACCACCCCCGCTCTATAGGAAACAATACAGTTCCCAGACTCCCCCGATTGTTATTCGGAGAGCACAGTCGATTGGCTTGCGCCGCTCGGTGCGCAGACCGTCCAGGAGCGCCAGAGGTTTGATTCCCAGGGGAGACTGGTTGACCCAGTGTCCTACCCAGGTTCGCACCCCATGCGTGGAGGCCATCGGATGGGTGTTGACCCGTGAGTGTGACCGACCCTGAACACATGGGTCTTCGTGGCCACCTCATCATGGGCCCATTAGCTCCCGTTCTGACTAACAGTCGGGGGAGTCTGGAAGCAGTAATGTTTCTTATAGAGCGGGGGTGGTTACTGACCCTACGGCGACTGCTCGAAACGACCATCGGCTACCTGATTCCGGGTGAACAGCCGGGCAAAGGATGCCATGGTCCGCGATAGATTCGGTTTACACCGTTTCATCGCTTCGTAAGGGAGATGACCGCGCAAGCGACCTCGAACTCGTAACCGATTGAGAGACCGGAGTCATCTGGTCGCAATTCGAAGTAAGGGCGTGAGTGTAAGCCCGCTGGGTAACATACCTGGATATCTCGCGGATAAGGCGTTAGCCTCTTACGAACATGTGGCGGAACTTGAAGGTGGACTGTTTTGTCCTAAGTCTTCTGCGCTCACTTCACGGGAGATACGAGGATCATATTTCGTTAAAACTTCCTGAGGTGACGGGTTCGCCCATTGTAGTAGACAGCTCTAGTTGCGTCTCTGTGTGTGTTACTGTGTGTGTCTGTGTGTGTATGTAGTCCTCCAAGATAACGATTAATCTGGTTAAATTCAAATTTGGTATGCATTCATCACTTGGTAATGGCAAGTATTAAAAAGATTGTTGTTAAACTCGGTCCACCAGTGGAAGCAATAGTCATATAATAATTCCTCGAAATATTATATTTAAAGACTTGATTTGGTAAACAGATGCCTTGTTGGACCGAAATCACATTGTGAAGTTTTGGTTAGAATATCTCATATACAAGAGCAACTGTAATATTTAAATTCCGCCATACAAATGTATAGGGGAATGAAATATTTATATTTGCTGTGTCGCAAGTTTGATATCGCGCGACGCACGTTCGAAATTTAAATCGTCATTTTGTTGTGTCGCTCGTTCGTAATTCGTATATTTAATGACGAATTTTACGGCGACGTGGGTTTGCAATTCGATCTTTAAATTGAATGGGATAACGTCCTTGGCTAATTGCCGGGAAAGCCTTAGGGTAACAACGGTTTTTTTTGCGTATCAGCACTGTACAACAATTTGCGGATGATATAGTCATCAAGGCAGAGATTCTGGAGGACCTCCAAAAAAATGCTGAGCGACTTCAGTGAAGAAATGTTCATATACTTGCTCTCCTATATCGTGTACTCTCCCAATTAACACCATCCTATCTCCACGAGCTTTTTGAACTACTAAGTTCCTACGGTCTCGTACTTCGGTCAGCTTCTGACAGTTTATTAAAAAATCCGAGTCATAATAGTGATTTCTATTCCTATTCTTTCTGTGTCCATGGTGCAAGACTCTGGAACGATCTCCCAGCAAATATACGAAATTCGCCTTCTATACCATCGTTTAAGACTCACCTTAATTAAGGATTACTACCTTTCTAAGAAGTAACCGGTTCTTCCCTTTCTCTCCTGTACCTCTCCCAATTTCCTCCCCTCGGGCATTATTAGTTTTAAATTCTTCCACTTGTCTGTATGTTATGTAATAATCTTTATTTTCACAATGCGCGCATGTACCACTGTGTTTAGGTTAGTTGTAAGACATTGCCATGTGGCAATAAGCTCGCCTTTTTGTATACGAATTAAGTGCAAATAAAGAGTTTATTATTATTATTATTATTATTACTTCAACTAAGCACCCCAACGAGTGGGTCTCCGGATGAACTTAGACAAAAGTTTTCGGTACATGCAATAAGGTGCATCGATGCATGCGATAAGGATTGGCATTGTATCAAGGGTCTTCCTACCATTAATCTAAAGGTCGAGTTATTAAACAAATTTACACTCGAGCTTTATGATATGGACGCTGTGTTGAAGGCGGTTAGGGTTAAACATCCACCTTGCCCTTGGTTAACCGAGGACATTAAAAAGTTATGGCCAAACACGGTCGAGTGAAGTCCAAGAATAAAATTAACCCTACGGGTGCTTTGTGGAGCCTCTACAAACTGCTACGGAACAGCAAACAGCTGTATATATGGGCATCTGGAAGTGAACTCCCACACCTGGATTTTTTTCACTCCATCAGTGTAGGTAATAATTTTCGCAAATGAATATTCGTGTTCTGATCTCAACATAAAGTTTTTAAATGATATTTGGCCAAGACATCATTTCAACATTAAACAACTCTTTCATTGATTCTTTCATTAAACAACTCCCATTAATTTGACTCGTTAAATCGAGGACTGAATATCTCTCCATGTTCCTTTTCTTCCACGAGCCCACGCGAAATTAATTGAACGATCGCTGTATATACATACAGATTACGGTTGCTCGAATACAAGTCTTATTTGCCCTATATATATATATATATATATATATATATATATATATATATATATATATATATATATATATATATATATATATATATATATATATACATATATATATATATATATATATATATATATATATATATAT
Source organism: Micropterix aruncella (assembly GCA_944548615.1). Classification (NCBI taxonomy): domain Eukaryota; kingdom Metazoa; phylum Arthropoda; class Insecta; order Lepidoptera; family Micropterigidae; genus Micropterix; species Micropterix aruncella. The sequence continues at coordinate 7,343,437 of OX155980.1, forward strand.
ATATATATATATATATATATATATATATATATATATATATATATATATATATATATATATATATATATATATATATATATATATATATATATATATATATATATATATATATATATATATATATATATATATATATATATATATATATATATATATATATATATATATATATATATATATATATATATATATATATATATATATTTGATTGTAAATGTGTAAATTATTATTTTTTCAAATTGAAATTATGTTTATCACTAAATAAATGAAATGATAAAATAATGAAAGGGCACTTATCTGGTCTGTGGTGACCAGGAGTGACTCCACGCCTTCTTCTTCTCCTCCCTCAGTGTTTGCTGGTGCTTCCTGCTGTGGCACTAGAATCCGATTAAAATGGTCTCACACAGCGGCAACACAACAATGCGAGACGAGAATGAATGCTGGAAAATAATAGGCGATTAGTGTTTCTTAAAGATTAATATTTCTTAAGATTATACATTTTATAACAATCATTAATATTTAAGAAACACTAATCGCCTATTATTTTCCAGCATTCATTCTCGTCTCGCATTGTTGTGTTGCCGCTGTGTGAGACCATTTTAATCGGATTCTAGTGCCACAGCAGGAAGCACCAGCAAACACTGAGGGAGGAGAAGAAGAAGGCGTGGAGTCACTCCTGGTCACCACAGACCAGATAAGTGCCCTTTCATTATTTTATCATTTCATTTATTTAGTGATAAACATAATTTCAATTTGAAAAAATAATAATTTATATATATATATATATATATATATATATATATATATATATATATATATATATATATATATATATATATATATATATATATATATATATATATATATATATATATATATATATATATATATATATATATATATATATATATATATATATATATATATATATATATATATATATATATATATATATATATATATATATGTATATATAGTTGTTAATATTTGATTGGTTTTTTGTAAAATCTTTTTTTAAAGAATTCGTTTAAAGGATGACACTTTGATGAAAAAATAAAAATAATAAAAGCCACTTACATAGCTGGAAGGTTTTCCCGGACTGGACTGGGAAATGCTTATTGTTTAAACGAGATGTATTCTTGGATGAGTACCACTTTCGTCGGTACACTGTAGGTTTAATGGGATCCCTTTATCGCTAGCGAACGATCACCCTTCATCCACATCTCAAAAACAAAGCGTATCCTTTTGCAAACCAAAATAAAATGTCTTTATTAAAGACAAATTTAAGCAAAAACAATGAAAAAAATCACAATCAATCGTCTCTTAAATGCGGAATGACATTTCGAAAATTCGATTTGAAATTCGAATATATCCACTCTTTAAAGGGACGATATACGATTGCTGGGCTCGCTATCAGCCACCTATTAAATCAAAATAAAAATAAAATACTTCATTTGCTCGTTCCCATGAAATAAGATATAAATCGTATTTTCTGGTCGAGAAGTTTATACTTAAGGCTATATGATATTTACAAGAGTTCAAAACATAAGATAAAATTGTATAATATTGTTAATATTTGATTGGTTTTTTGTAAAATCTTTTTTTAAAGAATTCGTTTAAAGGATGACACTTTGAAGAAAAAATAAAAATAATAAAAGCCACTTACATAGCTGGAAGGTTTTCCCGGACTGGACTGGGAAATGCTTATTGTTTAAACGAGATGTATTCTTGGATGAGTACCACTTTCGACGGTACACTGTAGGTTTAATGGGATCCCTTTATCGCTAGCGAACGATCACCCTTCATCCAAATCTCAAAAACAAAGCGTATCCTTTTGCAAACCAAAATAAAATGTCTTTATTAAAGACAAATTTAGGCAAAAACAATGAAAAAAATCACAATCAATCGTCTCTTAAATGCGGAATGACATTTCGAAAATTCGATTTGAAATTCGAATATATCCACTCTTTAAAGGGACGATATACGATTGCTGGGCTCGCTATCAGCCAGCTATTAAATGAAAATAAAAATAAAATACTTCATTTGCTCGTTCCCATGAAATAAGATATAAATCGTAATTTCTGGTCGAGAAGTTTATACTTAAGGCTATATGATATTTACAAGAGTTCAAAACATAAGATAAAATTGTATAATATTGTTAATATTTGATTGGTTTTTTGTAAAATCTTTTTTTAAAGAATTCGTTTAAAGGATGACACTTTGATGAAAAAATAAAAATAATAAAAGCCACTTACATAGCTGGAAGGTTTTCCCGGACTGGACTGGGAAATGCTTATTGTTTAAACGAGATGTATTCTTGGATGAGTACCACTATCGACGGTACACTGTAGGTTTAATGGGATCCCTTTATCGCTAGCGAACGATCACCCTTCATCCACATCTCAAAAACAAAGCGTATCCTTTTGCAAACCAAAATAAAATGTCTTTATTAAAGACAAATTTAAGCAAAAACAATGAAAAAAATCTCAATCAATCGTCTCTTAAATGCGGAATGACATTTCGAAAATTCGATTTGAAATTCGAATATATCCACTCTTTAAAGGGACGATATACGATTGCTGGGCTCGCTATCAGCCAGCTATTAAATGGAAATAAAAATAAAATACTTCATTTGCTCGTTCCCATGAAATAAGATATAAATCGTAATTTCTGGTCGAGAAGTTTATACTTAAGGCTATATGATATTTACAAGAGTTCAAAACATAAGATAAAATATATATATATATATATATATATATATATATATATATATGTATATATATATATATATATATATATATATATATATATATATATATATATATATATATATATATATATATATATATATATATATATATATATATATATATATATACATATAGGGACATAAGCATTTCCCAATACAAGCATTTCCCATACATTCGGACATAAGCATTTCCCAATACAAGCTGGGATTTCCTTCGCTACTTTTTAAGTAGCTTTTACTAATTTTATTTTAAATAAAAACATCATCCTATATATATATATATATATATATATATATATATATATATATATATATATATATATATATATATATATATATATATATATATATATATATATATATATATATATATATATATATATATATATATATATATATATATATATATATATATATATATATATATATATATATATATATATATATATAATTATTTATTTTAGAAAAGTTTACAAAAAAAAAGCTTAAAATACACCATGCATGTGGTTTGTGGTTTATTCGCATACACCTGCGACTTGAGAAAACCCCACAAAAAAAAGTCTAACGGGGTCAAATCGCACGATCTCGGTGGCCAGTTCACACCACCTCCAAGTGAGATGACCATATCCTCAAATAGCTCGTGCAGAATATTCAATGTGGCATGAGCTGTGTGAACGTCCTGTTGAAACCACATGTCGTTGATGTCCAGATCATCCAATTCAGGCCAAAAGAAGTTGGTAATCATCGACCTATAGCGCTCGCCGTTGACAGTGATGGCTTGGCCAACGTCGTTCTAAAGTATATGTTCTCTCAAAACAAATGTGTAAATTATAGTCATCATTATATCTTAGTGTTTAATTCGCTACAAAATAATACTTCATGCACAAATTATTTCTCCATGCAAAATCGACTTTACTCTGGAACTTTCCGCTACTTCAGATGTAATGCTCCTGTGGGCGATTTAATTTCAACAGGAAATTAAATAAACGCACTAATTCGTTGCGATACGTTTCAGGATGAAAGAATAGCAAGAGCCTTTATAGAATCCTGTGATGGCGGGCATGTCCCGTAGTAACTGACAATAGCTAACTGTTTCACCTTGGCGAGGGCCGAATGGTTACAAGCAGCTTGGGCTTGATGGCCAGTTTTCGTTCTTGGCCTCCTCGATGAGGCACTACCGTGGATGGCCAAAGGGAACTCTGCCTGCAGTTGTAGATTTGTTATAAATACACAGTCCCGGATCTACGATTTTTCCGAACCGGGACAAAAACTTGACATGGCGCCGCTCCCCTACAGCATTTGAGACAAAATGATAAAAAACTAACAAATCATATACTGGGTTTATCATATACATCATATACATCATATACATACATCATATACATACATCATATATATCAATACATCATATACATCATATACATCATATACATCATATACATAATCATATACATTTCTTGTCATCGAGGAATAAGAACCCTTAAATAAATGTGCAATCTTTATTACATATTTTCTAATTAATTTTCATTATGTGCGACATTAATATAAAATACATACAACCAGTGTATACAGTGCAGGAGCCAGACTGTACGCAAACCTTCAATTCTTTGGTCACAGCAAATTTTACTATGTAATCATGCTACAGCTTTACATGTCGAGCTATTTTTTCCGCGAAAGAATCTATTAAAGGATCAGCTAATAATTATAGTGACACGTTTGAAAGAGTAGTTGTTAACAAAGAAAGCAACGCAAATTACTCGCACACCTAATCGGCCACATAAATACCGACGATTGATATTTGACCGTTTGAGTACATGCGGCTCCGCTCGTGTAGCCCCGTCCCCTTTATTCTGTGGGGAGGCCTTTCTTCTAGACGCGCCGGAAATTCCCCTGTCAGAGATCCCACACACACTTCGCGCGCATTCAAAAACCAACTTACGATGCGTTTAATAATCAAATGAGCTTGAGTTAAATGAGTTAGTACGACGCGCCCTAGATGCTAGGCGTTTTGGTGAAACAAGTTTTTTTTTCAACCACATGAAATAGGCGCCCCCTTGAATTGCCGCCCGAAGCAAGTACCCCGGTTCGCCTGCCTTCCCTTCCCCTTCCTAGATCCTATTCCTAAAACAATTTAAACGGTTATCTTGGGCCTACGCATTAATTGTCGCCTCGGCAGAAAACGGCTCCCGAGCCGCATGCAGCTTTTGATCTGAATATTGCGTCTAGTCTCTTTTGCCTCAATGATACAAGTTGCTCAACTTTGTAGAAGCTGTGCGGAATATGTGAAAGCTAATGGGCCCTGTTGCAGTGTGGCCAATGAGACCCACGTGTTCAGGGTCGGTAATACTCACGGGTCCACACCCATCCGGCGACCTCCACGCAGAAGTGCGAGCCAGGGCAGGACTCTGGCCTACGCGCCAGCTTCCTGTAGGAGTTAACCTTCGGGCGCTCCTGGACGGTTTGCGCACTGTGTGGCGTCAGCCAATCGATTGTGCATTCTGACCAACAGCCGGGGGAGCCTGGAGACTGTACTGTCTCCTATAGAGCAGGAGTAGTTCTTCGCCTTACGGCAATTGCTCTTAAACTATGCGATTCTGGGTGAAGAGCCGGGCAAAAGATGCCATGGTCCGTGTTAGATTCGGTAGACACCGTATCACCGCTACGCAAAGTGTCTCGAATGTTCAACAAAATGAATAGTGTTTTTCCTGCAAGACTGAAATCTAGGACTAGTCACGGCGTAAAGAAAAACCTAACTAAGTCACTTTTGACTATGGGTCGACAAGAAACGGAGACATTAATAACATATATATATATATATATATATATATATATATATATATATATATATATATATATATATACATATATATATATATATATATATATATATATATATATATATATATATATATATATATATATATATATATATATATATATATATATATATATATATATATATATATATATATATATATATATATATATATATATATATATATATATTAAAATAGAGCACGATTTGTGAGATATATGTATATCTTATACATAGTAATATTTTATATTTACCTATAAAGTATATATTTATTTATGTATGCACGTGTATATTTATATGTATATACCTAAACTTAATATTATTATATATACGCTTTATTATTTTGGAGACATATCTATCTTCTTAAATTTAACATAATAATATACAAAGATAATACAGCAAGTTACGAAAACCACTCTACCTTCTTTTATATTAAGCCTACCTTAGTACAGACAATATTATAGATTAATAAAGAATTTTCAATTTGAATTTGAATTTGAAAGGAGAGGACCGCGCAAGCGACCTCGAACCTGTAACCAGCCGGGAGACCGGTGTAATCTGGTTGAAACTGGTAGTAAGTGCGCGAGTATCGGCTCGCTGGTTGATTAACCTGGGTATCTTACGGTAAGGAGTTTGTTTCTTACGGGCGTGTGGAGCAACTAGATTTTATACAGTTTTCGTCCCAAGTCTTCTACGCTCACCTCACGGGAGACAGAACGATCTAATATCGTTAAAACTTCCTGAGGTGACGGTTGTGCGGAATATGTGCGATGTGTAGTCATCATGCAGCTAGCGAAACTACGAAACTGTTGGTTCTAACCAGCTCTATTTTACGCAACTAACCAAGTTTTATCATGTCCATTATTTGCAAATCCACCCTTGACAACAGGTTCGCTCAACAAACCTGGAAAATACGCTCTGCTGCATCACAATACGTTATGCCCCGATACACCCGGCCGCCTTCGTCTGCCGTGTTTTTTATTCATTAATCGCGACTAGTCAATAGGGCAACATGAAATAAAAACAAATGGGCGATGAACATCGGGATTTTATCTTGATTGGACTCAAAAAAACTTTTACCATTGATTATATTATAGCGTATAAGATTGCGCAATCCGTACTATGATTCGGCAGCTAGGATTTTACTACGAAACGCAACGTGTAGATAGCATTCATAGTTCTAACTTGGGTTGTCGACTACTGCGGGCGAGCACGTCACAAAACAGTCCACCGTCTAGCTCCGCCACAAACCCGTAAGAGGCCAACGCCTTAACCGCGCGGGCTTACACTCACGCCCTTACTTCCGATTGTGACCAGATTACTCCAGTCTCTCGATTGGTTACGAGTTCGAGGTCGCTTGCGCGGACCTCTCCCTTACGAAGAAGTGAAACGGTTTACCGAATCTATCGCGGACCACAGCGTCCTTTGCCCGGCTGTTCACCCAGGATCGGATAGCCGATGGTCGTTTCAAGAGCAGTCGCCGTAAGGTCCGCAACCACACCTGCTCTATAGGAAACAGTACTGCTTCCAGACTCCCCCGACTGTTAGTCAGAGTGCACAGTCGATTGGCTCACGCCGCACGGTGCGCAGACCGTCCAGGAGCGATTGATTCCCAGGGGAAACTAACAATAATGCCAGAGTCCTACCCAGGCTCGCACTTCATGCGTGGAGGCCTGCGGATAGGTGTTGACCCGTGAGTGTGACTAACCCTGAACAGAATGGGTCTTCGTGGCCAACCCAGCAAGGGCCCATTAACTCCCTCATAGTTCTAACTGTTAAATATTCTCATATGTTCATTATGGCGTCGTTTGTGGTATAACAGCATGGCGGCGCACTAGTTAGTTAGTTAACGAGTCCGGGCCAGGTTAGAATACGTCTCTCCAAAAATATGCGGTCTGGGTGGTCTTATACAAAATTTTAAATAATAAAATTTTAGTTAATAAAATCGATACCTCTTGTATAGAAAAAATACAATTTAACATTACTAAAAGAAGTCTTCGATACCCAGACTTATTTAAAACACCTTTAGCAAAAAACTATACCGGAGTAAATAACGCAATCCCACGTATATGTCGTCTGTATAACAAATTTCATCTTGACAATCGCATCGATATATTTCATGATAGTTTATGCTCCTTCAAAGCGTCCCTCTTTAAAATACTGTAATTCTGGTATTTTTAAGCTATTGCATAGCTTTTATCGCGGGCCTATAGCCAGCGCGGCGACCGAATGAAGAAATTTCTTAACGAAAATTAATGATTTTAAACTGATAATTACGTCTAAACGAGTACTGCTTACGATTCGAAAAAAATATATGTTCAACAAGAACATTTTTCTAATATTTTTAGCTTTCAATATTTTAGATTCTGTTTATATTACATAGTGTAATTAATTTGTCAAATTAGGTCTAACCAAACACAAAAACGACTACTACGCAAATACTATCTGGCGTAATATTATAAAACCTGCACCATTTTAAAGATAATTTAATTATCTATCTTTCTATCTACGATTTTTTTCGAATAATACGGTTTTTTTGCTTTATCGAATAAAAAATTCGTGCGCGGCGCTCTATCGGAAGACGTTTAAATTATTCCGAATCACTTGCTTTCGCAGCCGCAAATGATTCGGAATAATTTCAAAGTTTTCCGATAGAGCACAGTTATCTGATATCAGAAAAAATAAAATAAATAAAATAAATAAATAATTATAATAGCATAAGTTGTTAAAAATGCTATGCAATAGCTTTACCGCGGCAGTCCCCGAGTGCCACACGTATTTTTTTGTTTTTTTTCTTTTTTTATACGTATTTTTTTAAAAATTCAACCATTGTTCATGCATTGTGCTAATTGTGTACTCATATCAAAAGGATATTGATGTAGTCATGTAACTGTAGTATATATATGTCACTGTATGTGTTGTCAATATTCTGTTTGGGTACCAAATAAAATAAAATAAAAAATAAAATAAAAAATTATTGTTTGTCTCTTAAAGGTGGTGGCTAACGGTTTCGTGCAGCTTGGGCCACAAGATTCAGTTCCTATACAGAAGCCTATACACGCATGAAGTGCGATTCAGCTCCTATACAGAAGCCTCCTCGTGTGGAAGGTTACCCCAGGTAAGACTCCCGTGTCTCATGCCAGTAACTCTTCATTTGTTTAGTGAAGTGGTAAATTCCAATGAAAATTTTAATTTTATAATTACAATTTCGAGAAATAAATGAAATGCAAAGGAGTGGATAGTTCTTTGGTGCGCAGTCAAACGGAAACACAGTTTCATCCGAATACTGCTCGTTCCATCGGAATAAGTTTTCTACCCGCATCTAAGTAGATATATATTGAAGATACGGATGCCGGCGTCTTACACGATACGGAGCACTCCCATAGCTCATACCTTGTATAACTTACTTTCCATACTTTGGCCACGGTATACCGATACTGTGCTTAGGGAGATAATGGGCCCAGTGCGGTTAGACTATTATGACCCATGTGTTAGGGTCGGCTCAACTGACAGGTCAGCACCCATCCAGTATCCTCCAGCCCGGTTAGGACTCTGTACTTGCGGGCCTGTTCCTCTGGGAATTGTCCTTCGGGCGCTCCCGGACGGTTTACTCACCGGTTTACTAGCCAATCGACTGTGCATTCCGACTGATAACCCGGGGAGCCTTGAAACGGTATTGTTTTCTATAGAGAGGGGGTGGTTGTTAACCTTACGGCAACTGCTCTTAAGAAACGACCAATCGGCTACCGGGTGAAAAGCCGGGCAAAGGATGCCTTGGTCCGCGATAGATTTGGTAGATAACGAATCTCCGCTATATAAAGGAGAGGACCGCGTAAGGGACCCCGAACCCATAACCAGACAAGGGACCGGAGAAATCTGGCCGTACTGGAAGTAAGGGCGAGAATGTCGGCCCGCTGGTTGCGCACTCGGTTTCTCACGGTAAGACGTTAGTCTCTTACGGGCGAATAGTGTAACTAGACAGTGTACTGTTTCGTCCTTAGGTATACTACGCTCACCTTACGGGAGACAGAATGATCAAATATCGTTAAAACTTCCTGAGGTAACGGGTACGCCCGTTGCAGTTGACACCTATAAGTGTGAATTGACGAAGGGTAGAATATGCATAGCATATCACCAAAACATAACAGTTCTTCAATAACATTCCAATCTTAAGTTATTTAGTAGTTTTGCAACGCGTATAATATACTCGTATAGCCTGTGAAGCTATTAATAAGGATTTGAATCATTCGCATAATTGGATATTATCGATCTTTACATAATAATTAATACCGATGCCCTCAATGGCATCATCGCTAAATCTGTCAGTATATATATACATTTTTGAATGAGTACACAGTTTTCTTGCATGATGACGCGACATGTGACGTATTCAAAAGGCAGGTGTATATTACTTATCGCCTCCAGTTTTACAATTGCCTGAGTCTGATTTAGGCATAATTCTCATAGAATAAGCGCCTCCGTTATCGCATATGATATCAAATCCTTGGTTTACACCTTTTGTTATTGTCGAAAATACGATTATAATTAAAATTAAGAAACCACATAATATATGGCAAACACGAAATAACTATTTTAAAACTTAAAAGCCCATAATTTTCTCCTCTATAAACTAAACAGATTCGATATAAAAACGATCTTCAAGCCGACCCAAAATATAGCTCGATTTTTGAGGCCTGTAAAGGATGTAATACCATTGCAAACCCCGGGTGTGTATAAAGTCAAATGCAGTTGCGGTCTAGCCTACGTTGGATAAACCATTGATTTTATATAAAATCAATGGATAAACGAAACGGGCCACGCGACTGACAGAACACATCAAAGCTGTTAAAAACGTTATTTGGATAGCGTTATTTGGATAGCCGAACATATATTGGATAGCGGAAGTAACCACCGGATGCAGTTTCAAAATCTCATTGTGCTATCCAAGGAACAATTCTATTTTTCTCGCATGATACGGGAAGCCATAGAAATAAGAAGAACCCCTAACTTCAAAAGAGACGACAGTTACAAACCCTCTTCTACGTGGAATCCTATTCTTAAAATATTCCCGCCGCCGAGCGCCGAACGCGAGGACGTAAGACAGGATACAGTGAGTGTTGTGTGCAAGACGGATTTTCGAATTTCGCGCGCTCCGAGCCCGGCCCCCCACCACGTTACAACCTATCTTTGGTTTCTAAGAAAAGCTCTCGGTCGGTAGATGTGTCATCAAAAGATAAAAGGCGGTTTTTCCTGTAACCGCCAAATTGAGAGAACGGCTAGGTGTCAACATTCGGTTGAGGTGTCTTATATATAATAAAAGAGCTCTCGATCTGTAGATATGTCATCAAAAGAGAGAAATAAAAAGTTATCAAAACAGAAAAATAAAAAAATCCATCTGCTGGATTCCCGCGGGGGGGTGGGAAGAGATGGTGAAGGGTGGGCGAGAGGAGGGGGTAGTTGGGGCGGGGTGAGGAGGGGGGTTAGGGTGGTTGGGTAAGCAGAGAATGGGTTCGGGGGAGAAGGCGTCCGTAGCCACGTTGTCACCGGTTCTCCTCGTTGATACCGAAGCTAAGCAGCGTTGGGCGTGGTTAATACTGGGATGGGTGACCGCCTGAGTGTTTGACTTCGTGATGGTATAAATAGCCACCTAGAAGATGGTGTCAAAAGGAAACAAGGCGGGTTCCACGAAAAGGCATATGCCTTATGGGTAAAAAAGGGGGGAGAGAGGGGGAGGGTTGGGGGAAGGTTTGGGGAGGGTGGACATTTTGTATACGCATTCAATGATTATAGACTGTTATAAGTTTTATCATGACATGGCTGCTGAGCCCAGGGTTGGCTCCCGACGAGGGACTCGTCAACTGTCAACAGCACAGACATGAAATTTTGTATGCGCTTTTAATGACGATAGCCCGTATGATATGATATGGCTGCTGCACCAACGGTTTGCTCGGGACAGAGCATTTTAATAAAAGCTTGTTTATAAAAATGTGTTTTTACAATTAACCTATTAAAACCATCCACTTCTGTTGAGTAATTGACGTTATTGTCATTTACATATAAGAAAGCACAGTTGTTATATTCACTTTTAAAATTAACATTTTTAGGGTCATGAGGTAACCTGCCGCAATGACTAGCATTCGGCCTTTTAGACTAAGGAAAGAATGAAAAAATCCTAAACACATAAATTTAATAGATATAATACAGACTTTTAAGCTATTGCATAGCTTTTATCGCGGCTAGGCCAGCGCGGCGACCGAATGAAGAAATTTCTTAACGAAAATTAATGATTTTAAACTGATAAATACGTCTAAACGAGTACTGCTTACGATTCGAAAAAAATATATGTTAAACAAGAACATTTTCCTAATATTCCTAGCTTCGAATATTTTAGATTTTGTTTATATTACATAGTGTAACTAATTTGTGAAATTAGGTCTAACCGAACACAAAAACGACTACTACGCAAATACTATCTGGCGTATTATTATGAAACCTGCACCATTTTAAAGATAATTTAATTATCTATCTTTTTATCTACGATTTTTTCGAATAATCCGTTTTTTTTGCTTTATCGAACAAAAAAATCGTGCGCGGCGCTCTATCGGAAGACGTTTAAATTATTCCGAATCATTTGCTACCGCAGCCGCAAATGATTCGGAATAATTTCAACGTTTTCCGATAGAGCGCAGTTATCTGATATCAGAAAAAATAAAATAAATAAATAATTATAATTGCATAAGTTGTTAAAAATGCTATGCAATAGCTTTACCGCGGCAGTCCCCGAGTGCCACAAGTATTTTATTTAAGTGTGGACATATTAGACTCATCAAAATCTCTTAAACTCAATAAAAAAAATCTAGAGTCTATCTAGATGATCACAAAACATTTATACAATTATATTTCATTTAATTTAGTTCAAGGACATAATTTTATCTCAAGTATATTCATTATAATAACTATATATCATACCTAAAATTAAATATAAATATATTTATATATATACATAATATATTTTTATATATTTTGTCTCTCCCTTTCACCTCACTTCCCATCCTGATTATCCCTATTCTCAAGCGGAAACAATATAAAATTATATTACGTTCATTTTGTATACTTTATATTCGGAATCACATTAATGGATTTTTGTCACTTTTAAATAGGTATTTATTGCATTGTATGTAGTTCTGTTTGGTTCCAGAATAAAATAAAATAATGCGGACTGCGAAATAGATATAGTACCTATAAACTATCTATAACCTCGCTATTGCCCCTTACGTGAAAGAGTTTAAAGCCAGGAATGAAAAGCACAGCATTCCGAGTCTCATTTTATAAGGTTCGGCACAACTTTAATCAAAACGCAACCATGAAATACAATTACATAATTTGAACTACCATAACTTATCAATCGGTTTATAAAAATAAAACATTGAGGTTTGTACAATTTCAGTAGATATTATATCGCCCATGTTAATAAGCATAAAAACTCTAATGCATGCATAGTCATGTTATCGAAGAAAATATTAGATACATAAAATGATGGAAATTTACATTTGGCTGTATACAGTCTTTAGCTTACTTGCTTGTTTGTGGGATTTTTAATTCATGATTACGCTCAAATATGGTACCTGACGGTTCCTTGCAGCTTGGGCCTGACGACCTGCCTGTTATCTTAGGTCGGCTCAGTTCACAATTCAGCTCCCATCCGGTAGCCTCCTCGAAGAGGGACTAACCTAGAAAGGACTCTGTGAACTATAGCTGCGGCTGTAAGCACAGTGGTGGACAGTTGTGATTTGAAGATCCAATCTATAATTTGATTTGTTTTGCTTTTGTCTCGTTAAGCCCTAATACTACTCTTTTAAATATTTTTTGAAAAGGTTCGCAGCGCAGACAACATTCTTGCATCAGCAATGTAGGATTACACCTTTTTTTTTACTGTTAACCCCTAATTCTCTATTTAGATAGAACTTGAAGTAGATTTAGATTGTGCGCCGCCCGGTGACCGCCACTAAATCTGGCACGACTTAGGTCATGACTTTCTTGTTTTAGAATTCGGCACATTGCAGCAACAAATATTTTATTAAATTTACTTCGATCTAAGAGTGCAAGATTTTCGAGATCTCGAGTGTTTTTAAAATAAGACAAAACTAAAATAATTGAAAAAAATGAAGTTAAAGTATTGCTAGTTAATCTCTACATAGATGCATTAGTATATAGAAAGAAGATGCGAAGACAACATAGATGTAATAATGTAATAAACGTATCTATTTAACCGGACATAATAAATGTTAATAATAATGATAGCGCGAAAAAGGGTGCCTCAAGGGCCAATGCCCCATATACACCTACGGTGGGAACGAATTTAAATTACACTGGAGCCCCCCATATACCATACCCGCGAAATCTACTCGAAGACCACAAAAAATAAGCGCAGCCCTTATCCCTCTACCCCCCCACATGAGGATTTCAGGTCAATCAACCAATGGGAGGAAGAAGAATGCGCCAGCAGCCGAGCAGTATCCTGCAATCCCGATTGTATGTTTCAAGAGCTGCTCAGGACCAAGAAATCCTTACACGGACTTCATACGTACCGTTTGCTTAGATTTGAAACACCATGTTTAAATGTAAATGCATCACTGAACCCCACTTACAACCGAAATCGGACTTCTTCCGTACCCTTGCAAAGGATCTGTATAAATGAAAATATAGATCCAGTGCTTTGCATCGTAAAATCGAATTATATAATTACAAATAGAGAATTGTAGCATAAATCGACCCCCAAACCATCCTGCTTGTAAAGTGTGTCCTCGAACGGGGGGTTTGTTATTCCGTTTGTTAAGAGAGTGATGCGTGCGACGATAAGACAAGAAGAAAGAAGGAAAAAGATACAAACTACAAATGATTCGTTCAAAACAAAAGCAGCCCAAGTAATCTTTTTGGCGAATATGTGTTATGAATGCAAAGTTGTTCGATTTTAGGTTATCCTTCAACCTAATGCATAAAACATACCAACTTCTCACTTTTCTTTAACGAAATTATGTTGAAATGATGTGACTCAGAATGTGCATCATTCAATGTCTGGACGACATTTTGTATATTAAAGACCACAATTACTGTCAAAATGATACGCCCCGGAAAAGATGAAATAATGTACAGGGAATCATTCAGTATTAATATAAAACAGGCGAAACTGAATGACATAAAGAAACTGTGTCAATCAATACATGAACGAAAATGAAATGAAATACTTTGATTATATTAATTCTGAAGAAAATCAGGAACATGCCACGTCCGAAACTGACTAGGACGAAGGGAATAAAGCTGGAGGAGAGTAGTTTAGTATAATTTTATAAAATAAAAATGAAAAATATAAGAAATTTGTTTAATATTCCCAAGACAAAAACAGGCCATATCATTTTCCAACAAAAAAAATACCTATTCCAAAATATATTTTTTATATTACTGAACAAACTCATATGTATAAAAGACGAAATAATTTGAAAATATTTAATATTTCATGACGATAGTACATTTTTTTTTTACATTGAGATGTTTTTATTGATTTCCCTAAAGTTTGATCAAAGTCATATGGTCTGTTTTTGTTTTGAGCGAATCAAATGTAGTCAATGAAATATATGTCCAGCCGGTATGCTGGACACTAATGAAATCCCGAATGAGCGCAGAAATCGCGTTGGGAGAAGCCTATGGGGACACACAGAATGTCAGCACATCATGAGGTAGATATCATACTAGAATCTGAATAGGTAGCAGCCGTTCTGTCACAATGTCATTTTATCCAGCGCGGCAGCGGGGCGCTCATTGGCTGATGGGCACAGACCGGTGTTGCCCAGCTACAAAACGTTATCCTGGCAACAATAAGAAAAAACATTATAGTTAACCAGAATATACGGGTCATAGCCTTCTCTCTTAAAAAATGCCAATATTTAATTGCGGAAATAACAAATATAAAAGATAATACAATCTAACTGGCTACGTTTCTGCCTCAATTTTTTAAATCATTTAATACAATAATAAATAGAATTAAATAAGCGACGTCAAAAGAATATCCTTTACACATGGATTACTTGTATCTGACCTGTCACTCTTGTTTGATTGCTTATTATTTTGCCGCGCTTGGGCGCGTTATTCGGTCGGGACATCGATAACGATTTATCGAGTGTCAATGATTAATCGATTGATATTACTCTAATAATGGCCGCGGCAATTTATTTTAAGGTTGAAGTATAAGTGCAGTCGGCCTATGATAAATATCTGTGAGATGTGGTAGATTAAAGATCTTTGTAATGGCTAGTAGTATTAGTAACAGAGGCAGTAAAGTGACCTGGTCGATAAAGGATGGATTTAGATAGTTTCATGCAGCTTGGGTCGCAAATCCGTTTTTTTGTGGCTGGTCCAACGCATGGTTCAGCCCCCATCTAGGAGCCTCCTCGAAAAGGTCATTGTAGCATATCCTCCCTCGTTGTAGCTAGTTCAGCGTACAATGGGGTTTTGGCTAACTCCTCCCCAACGTTGGATTTTCGTTACCATTTTCTACCGTCACCATTTGATAAGCATTTGTAAAATTTTATGTTCCAGACATGATTGAATAAATCCTACTGTTTTTAAATCGTATTGGTTTCTTTTTATTCATCACCTTCTGTGCTAATTTCTGGAGAATGCAAGTCAGACCATTTCAAATTTGGCCAATACGTATTATATCAATAATTTGAAATATCCATATTATTTAAGTAATACATAATCGCCGAGATTTTTTAAAAATTAAAATGTGAAATCAAAACAGCTATAAAAGAAATCACGCCACTGTAATTAAATAGGAACTTAGATACTTAAAATATAAAAACAATATTGTACTTTCTGTATTCTTTTTTACACGACTGGCCAAAAAAGGAGTTATATTATCCGTTTCTTTATTCCTACGTAACTTATAAATGCTTGAACCCATTTAGAAGTGTGTGCTGTTTTGAGAAAAATATCCAAGTTTTCAAATGAATATATCCCGGATGAATTTAATAAAAGAACTATCACCTAGGGTCTTTCTGAGCACCTGGAGCATTCCATGATAACCGAGGGCAACCGACTGTTTGCGGCGGCGCGAGGCGCGAGGCTATAAAAAGCGTCACGAGAGGCGCGCGATCGTCACGAGATAGCTGCCGCAGGGCGCGCAGCCCTTCAACGCCAAACTCAGAAAGCCGGGTTAATGGGCACGGCTCACGTGAAGCCTCGCTAAAGGGCAAGTGCCCAGCAGAGGATGTTACGAGCCTTGGACAAGGACCGTCGATTGACTCACAGAATGCACAATCGTATTTAAGCACTGGATGTTTGTAGATATAGCATGTGTCAACGGACCCGTAAGAAAGATTTCGTAATTGAATGTTGTTTAACGAATTTCGTTTTAGAGAAGAACTTTATTCTCTAAAAAACTTGCTTTTCAGCGCGGACAATATATTTATATCTAATATTATAAAGAGGTGATGTTTGTAAGTTTGTAAGTTTGTATGTAGGGGGTAATCTACAAAACTACTCATCCGATTTCAAAAATTCTTCTGCTAAGGAAAGCCAAATTATCGAGTAAAGCTATAGGCTATATTTTATTGTGATACATGTCAGTTTTCAGTATGAAATCACGTTATTTGTAAATCGAGTCGGAGAAAATATGCTGGTGATGTGCTTTATCGGCGTGCGCTGAAGACACGGTTTGATATTTTTGAAAACTAAGTAATACAAAAACGTCGGTCTCAATGAGATCTATAAAAAAGTCAGCGACAGCATATATCCTATTTTTATATTTAGGCTACAATAACTGCTTTTATAACTCAAAAAAAATAAGAAAAAAAAGTAGTTGAAGTAGAGTTGTTGAAGACATTAGCAGTAAAATATGAATCCTTATAAAAATAAATTAATCCATCATCACAGGTGTTAAATGGAGATAAAATTAGCCATTTACTGTAACTTTTTAGGTGGCATAGTTTTAGAGATATCATGAAATAAGTAACGCGGGCAATTAACGGGGGCAGCGCGGCGGCGACTAGCCCAACAAGGTCAGCGTTCAGCGGAAGGCGGCTGGTGGCGAGGAACAAAAAGCGAACAGGACGTCTTTTACTATATATCCAAACTAATCTAAAGGTAGCGTCTATAAAGGCAAATATACGCCAATATACTCAAATTAGCAAATCGATTGAAAACTTTACGAAACTCGATACGAAAGTAAAAAGTGGGAGGGGGGGGGGGTTGTAAGATTATTGATAGAGAATTGAGATAATAAACTATATTTTGGATCTTCTAGTATAAGCCCAAAAGCTTTTTTTGAGGGTAATCAAAAGAAGGCCAGGTTTTTGAGGGCAATTTAACTATAACAATTTAAATGAAATTCACTCGATGGCACCAGATTTCGATATTTTTACCGCCAACCCTCACTTGTTTAAATTGCAAGCTATTAATTATTTATTTTTACATGATAGCTAGTATTATACGTATCATTCTATTTGTATAGTTATGGTAATATCTTTATTAATTTTACTTTTCAATGCATTGGTTTTACTGTTATGTTGATTAGTAATAACTGAATAAACAAAATATAAATAAATAAAAATAAATAAATAAAATATAGCACCCAAAATACTTATCTTGATGAAAACATAAAAAAATTTAAAAAAATCCGTTTTATTTAAAAAAAAAAATCAAATTAAAAAAACGACTTTTTCCTACAATTTTTTCTTTAAAGTAGCTTTTTTGCTCGTACTGATTCACCCACTTTAAGAATGCCGGTTAATGAAAGCTCAACCTGTATATCCACTATAACACTGTATATCCACTTTTATTATATTATAATAGTATATACTTGTACAGTAGAATTTAAGCTACTTCACAATCTTATTATACCACATTAAGCCTCTTATGCCGACACTTTTAAAATCGATTCATCAATACTGACTTCAAAAATTGACACGATATTTTTTGAAATAAAGAATGTTTCATGAAGTAGGTATATATGTAGTCGTAATATTTATTTTAAAATATTACATGTGGTATCAAAAGTTCTCTTTAACAAATTGTTATATTTAAGACTAGCTGACCCGTGCCCACTTCGTTGGGCGGTAAAACTTTTTAATTGTGATGAAATTTTTTGAGTGTGGTTTGGTTTTGAGTTTGGTTGGTTTGGTACTGAGTGCTATGATTTATTTCCTGACTGCCAAAAGAAGGCTTATATTTTTACTGCATATGTATGTATGTATTTGCATGCCAATTTGACTATATTACCGTTAACGTTTTAGTTTTCGTTCGACCGCTTTTCCGACTTACTTTGGAAATCCGACTACCACGAAAAAATCTTTTTCATTTTTCGGATTAATATATAGCCTATTACACTCACAAATAACGTGGCTTTCTATTGGTAAAAGAATTTTCAAAATCGGTTCAGTAGATCCAGAGATTACTTCCTACAACGTCACAAACTTTACCTCTTTATAATATTAGTATAGAAAACAGTTTTTTGGCTATTCTGTAAAGTTGCCATTTTTGACGAAGGAGGTAAGTTATCTTATAAATCGATATGTAACGTAGTGTAGTGTAGTCGCAGTAGGTATACCGAGTAAGAAGTTTGTATACTGTTGTATACTAGAGGATATACTCACAGAGAATTGCAATATTAACATGCACCACGACCTGTACCTAGTAGACGAGGAGGCAACTTATAGCCGTAACAGCCCCTCGGATTTCGTACAGCGGACAAAATCCGTTCTCGCAACAGTAGACCGGACCGGACAGTTGCTCAAAGTACGTCGTCAAGTGTACACTGTCATCGAGCGGCCGTCGTCCAGGCACGCAGCATTATATTGGTAGTGGCAATGTCACAGCCTCTACGAAAAAACCCGGAAAAACTAAAAAACGGGCAAAACTATATTTAAGCAAACTCGACGATTTTTTTTACATGGAGTTGATCACAATTTTATTTGACGATAAAATTCATACCCGCTATTAAACCGCGAAACATTCGAGGAATTATTAAACTTAGTTAAGCCTCTAATCACAAAAAAAACGATACAGTTATGATTGACCAAGATTTTCGAGCATCTCTGTTGCAATATAGCGCTTGGGATGTATCCCACAAGCATGGGAAATCTTTATACAATTAGAGAATGTCAATTATATCCCATTCGGTTCTTATTTCATCCATAATAAAAAAAGAGCGCTCGCCCGGCTTTTCTTACGCGACTTTTCGAAGCGACTTTCGAACGCGACTTCGAGGCGTTTCAAACGCTCTGACGGTCCCGAGCACTGATTTTGTAAGGAGCGAGCCATATCCGATGTGCCGGCCGTCCAAACGCACGGATTTGGTACGGAGCGGACTAAATCCGCGGTCCGGCTGTACCAAATCCGAGCGTGTGTTGCGGCTATTACAGGGGTACAGGATGGAGGTGGACAGTGGAGCATGTAATCTATCCTTATTTAATATTATTCATAAGAACAAATACATATATTAAAAAGAATAAAATACACGCCTGCGGTCCCAGAAACGGAACTATTGTATTTATAATTATTTTTAATAAGGTTTTTTATGAAATATTTGTTGTTTATGTATTTATCCATATAGATAGATGTATATTTCTGGAATGTACTCCATCAAACCTTTCATTTGACACTAAACAACTTATATTTATGTTATTGTATTTATATTTGGACATCTCGACAACTATACGGTGGGCAAAATGAAAGCGGCAATATTTCATAAAAGTGGTCTGAAAAGGTTTATATACGTTAAGACATGGCACGTGTACATTATTAAGCAATGAGATGGAAAAATGAAGAACTCTAAACACAGGACACTTTAGCGAACTCGAACAATTTATTTGCACGAAACAAAATACAGGACAATAATATCGACCACTGATAATGAATAGGTGAACCGGCCATCACAGTAAATGCTAGAAATATCCTCCGCCGACGTGGAAGCAGCGTTGTGCTCGATTTATTAAACTGTGAGACGCGCATTGAGCTCTGCTCGATAGCAGCAATGGCGTTTTCAATGTTCCACTGCAGCGCTTCCAGTGTTTGAGGATGTTTTGAGTACGCCAGACCCTTCAATCTGTGACGTCACCAGGGCTGACCGGCTCACTTGTTCATTCACTTGGTTTCCATTCCAGGCCACTTTCATGAAAATATTTTACCGGCTACTTTTATTTTGCCCATCCTGTACTTACTTGATATTTGAACAGTTAAGGTACATTTTTTATAATTTATTTTGCTAAATTGATTTTCCAAAAACTTCTATTCGTTACTGGCCCTACAGGTTTTATTTTAGGCGGCCGCGAAGAAGAAGAACGAAAAAAGCTTTTAAATGATGAGTCATGTAACCAACAAGTAACGCGAATAGCGAAGACGCTGTTTTCTCCTTATATGAAAGCAAGGAGTCGTCGCACGTCCTGTGACCCTCGGGTTGACAAAACGTTTCGAACAGTACCACACAGTTCTAAATCAGTTCAAGCATTTAGATGTTTTAGAAGTTATGCTAGAATAAAGAAACGTAAAACATACATAGATCAACCCTGACCACATTACACTCCTTTTTCGTTGGGCAGTCTTGTAAAAAAGAAGATTCTAGGACACTATTGTGCGGATGTTGATGAAATATTTTATGTGAGACAGACAAGGCCATGTGGATAAGAACTGTCTGCAGTACCTACCTCTAGGCCTAAAATTATTAGGGTCACGTACAAATACCCTGCGTAGAAAAGGTTCTAGGAAACTGATTGACTAATCCGAAAACTCAATCATCATAATACTAACACGCAGTAAGCTCTTAGACTAAAAGAGGGGGAGGGGGAGGCTATCGAGCAAAAGCGCCTACCGCACAATGACAACGAAATTATACAATCTTTTCACAATTGTCCAGAATAGGGGCAGGCGATGGCGATGGCGCTCTATCGCGTTCCGCGGATCGTCGACCTTGTGAAGGACAGTCACTGAGTGAGGCAACGAAGCATTGCGTCGTCGAGCGAGCGAGATAGACTCTGCGCGGCAGAGCTGGCTGCAGATGACACCCTCGTACAATGTTGCCATGCGGACTTCATGGTGTGGAAGATATTGTGTGGCCAACGACATTGATTTCATTGAAGTTTCCATTTCATTTAATTATTAAGCAGCTATCAAATTCAAATTTCTAATTATAACTGAAGTACCTGACAATAATTATTAGGCTCACCACGCATTTCGGTACCGATTTACACGTTTCAATATTCTGTAATTTCTGAAAAGTGCTTACTTTCATGTAAAGCTGAATTTAATTTAATTTTAACCGCCCTACCCGTACGAACGTACGTGATACGGCCATCGATATATAAGGGCCTAGATAGGCATTTCGCGTACGAAAATGACCACTTCAATACCACTATAGATCGCCGCCATTAGGAGTTACGCCAGTACTTCCCGGTGCGAGCGATACCGCGACGAATATTGCCGTGCTATTATATCGCATTGTTCATTGTATTGCTCTCTCTCTCTCTCTCCCTGTCACTTGTGTTTAGGCGCAACGGATATTTCCCAACTCATTTGTACCTGAAGGCATATCTAAACCCTATAAAGCAATGGATACGGCCGCTATATTATTAGCTCAAGAGCCAGCGACAATAAAGTGCAAGAGTTTTGGAAAAGCTGTTAATTTCAGATCAGGCAGTATTTTGGCAATAGAATACAGGGGGTAAAATCAGCAGACCAGATTCCGGGTTACCTGGCGCTGGAATACTAGGAAAGGTGTGATTTTAATTATTACCCCTGAAAATTCTAAAAAGGAAGCTGAAAATTCATCAGTAGACAGCGGATGCGATAAAAAACTCGAAACACATGGTCAGACTGCTTCATAATCGAACGCGTGGCGTGAGCATCTCCATACATGTCACGCATCGGTCTAATATGCCGCGCAATATAATATTAGCAATGGTGCAATATAATGGTATGGAAATACTGACGCCACGTGTTCGATAATGAAGCAGTCTAAGCATATGTTTCGAGTTCATTATTGCATCCACCGTCTACTGATTAATTTTCAGCTTTTCCAAAAGACTTTGGGGGTACTAATTAAAATTACACCTTTCCTAGTACGCCAGCGCCAGGTGTCCCGGAATCTGGTGTGCTGACTGTACTTCGGACTTCTATGGCTTAAATATTGTCTGATCTGAAAGTATCAGCTTTTCCAAAACTCTTGCACTTTTCGTCGCTGGCTCCTCAACCGTATCGCTCGTTGTGTCCTGTTTGGTGCCGTTATGCTCAGAACTTTTTCAGCATTTTTTGTCAACCACTACAAACGGATTATTTAGCTATATCGACATTTATAATCTATACATTTATATCAATGCGATGGTCAATGTTTAATCAGTAGTCAATCTATATGATCAAATGGTATTCCATTGAAACACGTAAACTATAAGGTGAAGGCTCTCTCTAAAATTTTTATAATAAAAACATAATAGTATATGTGGTAATATAAATTGATGATTTCTAAACGTAATTTTATTTTAATTTTTGTGAATTTATTTTGTATATTATTAATACATATTATTTAATACATATATAAATATATATTAATTTTTATCATTTTTTAAAATAAAATAATATTGACAATTTTCATGACATTTTCTTACGAATTTTTATTAGGTAATTAAGATATTTCTGTTAGATTAAGTATGATTTTGATTATTTATATAAATATAATATTATAGATTTCTTAGGATAACTAAAATAAATTGTCTACCTTGGAACAGGCGGCAGCCTAGTTAGGTTAAGACTTTTGTATATTGAATGTACCCATAATTTTAACTCAATAAATAATTTGAAAAAAAAAAAGGCAATTCATAAATAATTTTACGATTCTATACCAAATAAAATATTTATCAAGTAACTAAACTATAATACAATCCATAGAAGAAATTAAACAAAATTTTTATTTATCTACTGTCCGATGTTGCTAACCTAAGCATAGCTTGTACTTGGGCGGACATCATATAAACATAGAGTTACATTAATTAGTGTGTGAATACGTTTCAAAAAATCCTAAAAATGAAGAGCAATTTGGTATTATTGCAGTATAGGAACCTCTTCTAGATTGTTGATTTTTTAACGTCACCAGACTATATTAACCACGCTGATTCCGAACCTGCAACAATATTTATTCGATCTCAATAAATAGGCGAGTTATAGGCATTCAAAAAAACAAAAAAAAAAGCGTCAAACCCATACATTTTGGTAGGTTAAGTTTTTTAATTTTTTTAAATAGTACATAAACACCTATTTGGCGGTAGGTTAGATTAGTTTTTATAAAACAACCTTAAAAACTGAGTTAAAAAAACTTGTAAATTTGGTTTTGAAATTTTAAGCGTCCGCAGCTTTTTTCTATCAAATTTAGCATTACAATAATCGAATCTAGTAGTATTTGTTTATTTTTTCGATTTCTGAGAAAGGTTCCTATAGGGCAATAATTCAAGCAATTTTATTTATAACATAGTTAAAAATATATTTTTTTATAATTAGAGCGATGACCATATTAAAATCATATAAAAAAGTTTAAATAACTACTAAGTTTAATAAAACAGGGACAGTTGAAAATAGTCATAGCTATGAAATAATTTCTTAAATTCATATTTAATATTAATTCATTTAATATTAAAATGAATAAAGTTTTGAAAACCAACCATCAGATAAAAATAAATAGAAAAAATGGGTAATAAAAAAAGAAGATTATAAGTGTTAAAAAATCTAAATCCCAAATAAATAACATAAAATATAAAAATTAGGAAAAGTAAAAATAATCAAAAACATGATACAAATGCGTCCACAAACATTTGTGTACGCACCAATTTAATAAAATTAATAATAGCAGTAAAGTATTTATTTGTTGAAACAAATCAAGCTAATTGCGTTGAAGCTGTATCTTACACCTAACCGTTATTAAACACACAAAAACTGTTATTCAAAATCACCTGTTCTAGAGCTGTCGTTGTCGCATCTTGAAGCTAAGCTTGCTTAGCTTATTAGGTACTGTTTGTTTGTAACAAGTATGTGTGTTCAAAAATCTGAATGTCCAGTTCTTATATTGTGTGTATGTCTCTAGGATGAATGGTTCTATTATACCTATACCTGATTTTTAAATTAATACTCAAATATGTTTTAAACATCTGATGACAGCGATCATTTTTACAATTTCAGGTAAGAACTACATTTTGAAGAAATCAAATAATCGGTGCGAAAACCAATTCTCAATTTAAGCGGACCCAGAAAAAAAACTACAATATGTGCAACAGCAATTTTGCACTAGTCATGCTTTTACCGTATTGGCATCTTTAGAGAGATTGGAAGGAGTGTCTCGAGGCACATCTCAACAAATAATAGTTCGGACGTAGATAATTATGTTTCTTATTGTTTTGCCCACTGTTTCGAGTATCCCTTTGTTTTTATTGTCACCGGTCCACCATAACGCAAAATGAAATAATTAGATGCTTGATTATTTCACATTTGATTGGCAACGCCATTCTTTTTGTGATACGCGGCCGAAGGTGGACGTGCGTTATGCGTGAACGCGATAAAATAAATAACGATAAAGAAAGCATAAATCGGATTTTAAGCGAGAAAGTTTATCCGCGAGAAAAATGCGACATGCAGTACTTAGTGGTGGTTTTATTTACGGCCGAGGTCGTCCGACCGGAATTTCGCACAACGGACAGCCGCGGGCCGCCTCCTGCCCGCGTCTCCCAATCCCCCAGGCACTCTGAAGAACGTCTGCGACGTTGGCACGACCGAACAATAAGTTAATAGTAAAAACGCATTTTTAAAAACAAGCTTTTATTAAAATGCTCTGTCCCAAGCCAACCCTGTGACAGAGCCGATTTGCTCTGGCAATTTCGTGTCTGTGCTGTTCACCGTTGAGGAGTCCCCTCGTTGGAAGCCAACCCTGGGTGCAGCAGACCTATCGCGGTAAATCTTAGAACGGGCTGTAATATACAAAATACTATCATGTACAAAATACCATCATATACAAATCCGTATATGAAATTTCGTTTCTGTGCTGTTGAACATTGATGAGTCCCCCCGTTGAAAGCCAACCTGGGTGCATCAACCCTATCACTGAAACTTAGAACGCGCTATAATAATTGAATCTATATATAAAATTTCGTTTCTGTGCTGTTCATCATTGAGGAGTCCCCTCGTTGGGAGCCAACCCTGGGTGCAGCAGCCTTGTCGTGGTCGAAACATAGAACGGGCTTTCATAATTGAATGCGTATACAAAATTTCGTATCTGTGCTATTGAACCTTGATGAGTCCCCTCATCAGTAGCCGACCCTGGGTGCAGCAGACATGTCATGGTGATATTTAGAACGGGCTATAATAATTGAATGCGTATACGAAATTGTGTGTCTGTGATATTGACCGTTGAAGAGTATCCTCATCGGGAGCCGATCCTGGGTGTAGAATTAGGTCATGCTCACCACAGAAACGCACTGTCATCGGAATTAAACCAACATCTAAAATTTAAACTTAATAGGATAAGTGGAAGTGATTCTAATTCAGCTTGTGAGTTTTGTCCTAAACAAACTAACAAACATTGCAAGGTAAATAAAAGTTTGTAAAAATCAGATTTATTGTTATATGTTTTAGTTATGAAGTATTTGTAACATACTAAAATGGAAGACTATCGCGGTTGTTTGACGTTATAAATAAAACGAATTTACAGCGAGAAGTTATGTTACGGCGATGTAGCAACCGCCGTTATCCTTGGTAGAAGTAGAAATTCAATCATTTTAGGTAAGAGAGTAGAAATTTATGTAATTCTTAAGTAAGAGATTTAGCTATTTCATTTATAGTTAAGATGTTTCAGTATTCCTGGACAAGCAACCCTTTCCCGATTTTTATCTGGTTACGACCATGAAAGCAGCATTGCTATACACACTTTGATTGCTTATCGTCTGCTGCTCTGGAAGTAGCCGATACGATTTTTTATATTTTGATTCATCCAACTTCACAGACGTCTAGGCTGAGGGCCTGCGGCCACAGCTCAGTCCTTCGATTCGCCACTTTGCACAACCAACGCGGACGCGACGCAACACAAACACTTGGCATGACTCATTGATTTTCGGCCTTGTTTTAGAGTAGGGACTTTTTACGAATGCCAAAGTTTTTCAATCCCGCGAAAGTAATAATAATTCTTTACCAAACTGCCATCTATACAATTGTATGTATACAGTGTGCTTCACAGCCAGTTTTTTCTTCAAATGGTGAAACTAAATAAGCACATTGAGACTTTATTATATTAGAGGAGTTTTCAAAAAAAAAAAATATTTCGGCGATGGTTTTCGAGAAAAAACATTTATAATTCAAGTATAGGATATTCATTATTTTTTTTCTCAGTATTGAAGACCCGGTAAAAAAATCCTCTGAACTAATGCCTCTTTATATAAAAAAACGAATTCCTTGTCAAAGATAAACGTATAAAAACTCAATTTTCTTGTTTAGTCGATGTGCAGATTAACTCCTTGAAAATTGGTTGTCTGTCAAAAATACACTTATCTCTTTATTGCACATAAACTTTATATGTATATAAAAATTCAGACTGCGTATGTTATTTCTCTCAAAACTCAAAAATTAGTCGGTCGATTGGCTGGAACTTTTGACATAATGCTGCATTCGACTACGCTCGACAAAGTCTTCCCGCACCGATAAAATCTTCGGTGCGTTTTCCTATAATTTCATTGTGAAAGCGTGAGTGAAGCGTGGCCGGGTTTAGCAATGGCATATTATACAATAACTTGACTTATTGACTATGCGTAAAATCTCTTATTGCCAACCCTAATATTTAGTTATGGGTATTTGGTAGTGGCAATTAAAGAACAGAAGAAAAATGCAATAATAAAGCTTTACAAAAATAGCTCAACATACGCTAGGGTGGTTGAAGGATAAGAGATAGGGGGAAAAAAAGGAGAAAGGTACTTTCTTGAAAGGTACTTTAAATCAAGATGTAAAATTTGAATTTTTAATAGGAGTTTCCACAACCAGGCTGCATGAACTAGAAAGAGAAGTTGCATGTAAAAGATTAGCTATAAAGATGAATAAAGATGAATGTGTATTATCATGATCTGACTGAAGGGGCAGATTATAGTCATCAGGAAAATGTTTTTTCCTTTTAGATAATAAGGTGAAGTCGGGCTATGCAGAACATTATATTGTAAAGAGAAGATGTGAACAATACTTCGTTCTCAAATTATGAAGAGTAAGGAAGTCGTAATAAATAATGATGCTATCTGTCGACCACCAACTAGGATCACCTGAGATTTGGTAGTGCTAAAGAGGATAAATTTTCGTATTTGACCGAATGAAAAATTATGCTTATGTTAGTGATAAATTAGCTAATTGTACTGGTAAGTTCACCCGGTCTAGCGTGCTCGTAAATTTCTTTAAAATTATTAAGGTGACTCCGAAGGTAACATTTCAGTAGGTGTGTAAGTGTTGAGAAACGTAGGCTTGAAAAAAACTTCGCATAAAGAGGGGTCTAAAGATTTTCTTTTCCAAAATATACGTAGTGTTTTAAGTTGTAGTAAATATGTCTTATATTTTATATCTAATGTTAAGACATTATGTCTAAATACGATTCAATAGTAACGAAATTCATATGCAAATTTAGGTGAGAACTGCGTTATATATATTTATTTTAAATATTGAAAAATCAAGATCTCATATTTCATTTTTTTTCGTCAATTTTACATATATGTGTAGTTAGAATAGATATGTATGGTTAAACCTTGCATTATAAATTGGAAAAATACATCAAAACAGAAATTGCTTGTACAGATCCAATAATTTTATTATAAATTTATATCTCGGGCGTCCGCTTACGCTTTTTTATTTTCGATTAACTTGTTCGTCATCTTCTACTTGGATCTAGAAAAAATATTAAAATTGCGATTTTGCGCCGGCTATATAGGTATGTAAATGGATGTCGCCTTAATAACTTCTTCAAAAATAATCGCAGTTTGCTGTTAAAGTGAAGCTCCTGCGGCCACTAACCCCCGACATTATCTTGTTCTTTATCCCCCACCCCCACGTTCCCCCTCCCCCAACCACGAATTCTCGAATGAAATTAAATGCAAATGAAACGCATTTTTTATTTAAACTTTGCGTACGCATGTTGAATATGTTTCCTACTCGACGAGTCATAAGAATTAAAAATAAATAAAGTAAAACAATTTGTTATGGCTTGAGATGCAAATGCTGTTATTCTGACCTAATCGGGGTGGAAGACCATATTTTCTCGCAGTGACATTATCCTTCAGATAAGGTGGTGAGGTGGGATCGTTAAACACATTGTACGTCCTGCGGTTTAGAATCTGCTGTCACTGCATATTATTTCTAAAGGATGATCTGAAACGTGAATCAATAGGTTGGGATAAAGAATAAAGAGTATTTATTTCCATTAGAATCAACACAGTTGTGTAAGAATGACTAAGTATATTAAATTAACCTTAAGCTAGTTACTCAATTTAACAAAGAAATATATATCGTAAAGGAGGGAGTCGTGGCCATAGTTTTTGAGCCCAAAAAAGTCAAGATTTTGTTTTTTCCGAAAACAAATGAATGAGCAGACTAGTAGATGTCAAAATCAAGGTTTTCATTCGATTTTTCTATGCGAAAAAAATATATATGAACACTTTAGCTATATCCCCCCAAAAATGCATTGTTTGGGATTTTCAAAAATGTCGGGAGTTGTAGCCATTTCAAAAAAATAAAGTAATATCGCATTTTTTGATGATTATTCTCTAATGTTGCGAACCGTTTTTCCACCAGTCTCTTCGGTCAAATTGAAAATAAAATCAAATAATTCTTTGCTTGTGATTGTCGAAAGACCCAATTTTGCCTTCTTCACATTCGATATGTAGCGTCTTAACGATGTCCGGGAAATTTGAAATGATGCGGCAACAGTCTGCTTCGGCTTATTTTCGACCATCTGACCAACTTTGAGATAACACTGCATCATCCAATAGATCTTGAATTTCCTGTTCTGGTTGCTAGGAACATTTTATATTTATGCAACGGCATGATGACTGAAAAAATCAAAAATACGGCAAAATCGTAGAAACACAAAAATATCCACATAATACCGAATTCACTTTAGGATAAAAAATACATTTACATGAATTGCACTAACTATTCATAAAAAATGCTAAATTAATATGACAGATGCAAGCACATGTCAAGAAATGTCAAATTTATGGGTGGTAACGACTCCCGACACGCTACAATTCCAAAATAGCCGGACGCTCATCGTATCAAGACCTTTATCGCACCCAATTTTGTTTGTGAATAAAAGACCCAATAGATTTTTTATACATATTTACCTTTTCGATCCGGTTGCAAGTAAAAGTGAAAATACACCATACGCAAACAGGGAAAAAAACGTTGAACTCTGAAATTTTAGAGATAAATGCTGAGCTACACTTTGACACGTCTTTATGCTATGAGTTCTACTGAAAAGGTGAAGCACTTAGGGACACAAGAATTTTTATGGTAATATATGTAAATGTCAAAGTATTCAAATAAGGCGGATTATTGAAACTGGCCGCAACTAACGACTCCCTCCCTTACATTAAATTACCCTAAATGTATTTCAATTAATAGGAAAAGATTATAATAAAACAATTGAAAAAAAAACAAATTACATTGGTAGGTATGATACTGTTTTAAAGAAATTTAAAATGTCGTTATGCGCGTACATGTTGATTTTAAGCCGATACTTAGAGATCCTTCTCTTAAAAATATATATTTTTATAATTGCTCTTAATATATTAGACAATTTATTAAAGTTGAAGTCCTCTGTAAAGACTAGTCGCCTGGAACTTTGCCGCAATTGGTATGATCGGTTTGAGGTAATGTTTTTTCCCTGTTTTTTTAACGTGTTTGGCTTTTTTAGAACATGTCTCTCCAAAAATATGCCGGCCTTATCGTTTGCCTCTTGCAGATTCTGGTGTATGATAGAGGTTGACAGTTGTGGGCAGCATCGGAAGTGGTCTTCATCCTGCAGCGCTCCACATATGCATATAGGGTTCTCTGCGTAGCCCCAGCGAATGAGATTAGCCCGGCATCTTGTCACACCCACCCTCAGTCTGTTCAGAGTGCGCCAGGTGGTGTAGGGAAGATGGGACCCCTGTGCTATCTGCTTAGGGAGTCACCGGGTTAACATCCTCGCCAAGTCATGCCGATATACTTTTTCGTGGATATTGCCGAGCTCGTATTTGCAAAGAGTTTCTTGAGCGAAAGTTGTATATACGGTCAATATCCATAGTTTTTTGGAAGTGTCCACGACATGGTTGCCATGTACCAATATCAATAATCGCACGTATGGATCTTTTCGCATTCGGCACGAATTTTATTTTATCGTATGAAATTCCACTTTCTTTGTTGAGCTAAAAGACCGCAATTGCATCTCTGCAAAGTTTGCCTTTTTAAGAGAACTTACTCTTTTGTCTTAATGATCAGCAAAATCCAAAGAGAAAAAATAGTCCTCATCTTGTTGATGATGCATATACGAGTAATAGCTGATCCGGATTCAAAGAACCAATTATTGATGATAGTGGAGTTTTATAATACGACGAAAGTTAGCGTTGATTTGATGAACTAACTATTTTACTCGGACTAACTATATTACGAGGACTTTATTATTGCCTCCTGAAAATTATAGATTTCTACAGCTCATATATTTTTCTAAAATGACCAGAAAAGCTACAAAAATACTTTAATTCTTGCAAAACCATGCGAAATATTTGATCACCTTCCAAATAGAAGAAAGATTTGCAAGGTCTACTTTGCCCATGAATGTTTAAGTTATCATGTTTTGGAACGGGTAAAAACTTAAAATCGAACTTCATTAATATCAATCCTCCTGTTATTAACGGACTTGTTTTATAGTATATTAATATTTCAAGATATAAAACCAACAACCACGGAGGCTATATTTGTTAGAACTAGAAATAATGAACAAACCACCAAGAAATATTGTACTGGAGGAAATCTGACAGATCATGCGGTCACTGTACGAAGTCTGTAATGAAAATCTCATAAAGCAATGGCAGAGAGATCGAGGATAAGTTTTTGCAACAAAATTGAAAGCACAACAAGATTGCTAACTACATTCCTTGACCCAAACTCGACGGCCAGCAAATCTTATTATAATAAAGCAGACGGCGTAATTATCGGAGATAGAGAAAACATTAACGAACCATTACTAACGAGTGTCGAAACGAATACCGACCTATATATTTTTTTATGGCAGGGATTTACAAACGAAATCCGCTAACTATTCTTCGATAGCCTTCATAGCCTCGATAGTTGCGTTAGTTCATTGCCTAAACCCACTCCCACGCGCGTCAACCCTCAACCCACTCCTCTCGCGCTTCAATCAACCCCACCCCAATAGTGTTTTCGTTGTATTTTAGTAATATTTTCGTACAATATGTGTAGTATTTTCCGCGGTATTGAAATGGTATTTTTTAAAATATCATTTAGTATTTTCTTAAGTATGGCCGAGTATAAAAATCATTTGTGCCGCTTGTGTATGAGATATTCACAATGTGGTTTTGGTCCAACAACACATCCGTGTACCGATTTTCAAGTCTTTAAGTCCAATATTTCGAGATTGAAGTATGACTAGCGAGCCTCCTGCTAGACCGATTTTAACCACGATCATTTCAACTCTTTCCATGACCAAATGATGCTTGCATGCCAAATTTCAGCTCAATTGGTTGTAGTTTTGGGCGCTATCGTGGAGGAATACACACTCCCACTCACACACACACACACACACACACCCTGACACACAGAAGTGTGTTCACAATACTTTTCCTCTGCCGGGAAAGTAAAATAATCATACGGTAAACGTACATGGCTGAAAAAAATAATGAGATCAAAAAAGGAGAGTTCTACAGTGTTTAAAACTATTTTGAGATTTATTTATTTATTGATTTAAGAATTAATTACTATAAAACATTGATTTTGCTTACAACAATAACAGGAACGGAATGGCAAAATCTTAACGTATTGCTTATTTACCATTTCGTAAAATGGTAATTAAATTAAATTGCCCTAAAATGTGGTCCTCAAAAAATATATAATAAATAAAAATGTAATTCCATTATAAAAAAATATTATATAATTATTAACGAATTGTCAGTCTGCTCTCCTCCCCCTTCTGGATTATGGAGATGTCGCATTTCTCGACATCACAGAGGAGTTATCCACCAAAGTTGAACGTCTCCAAAATGTTTACATTCGTTATATCCATGGCCTCGAAAAATTTGACCACATCACGGAGTACAGAGAGAAGCTTCACTGGCTGTCGACCAGGGAGAAAAAAGAAATGCGAGTTCTTTGTATGCTTTTCAAGATCTTGGATGGCGTCGCTCCCAATTATCTTACCGGCAGATTTACTGCACTATCGGCTCATGGACATCCTCTGATATCAAAATACAACCTGCTACTCTCTATCCCTAGTCACAGCACTGACATCTTCTCATTCTCTTTCGCCGTGCATGGAGCCCGTCTTTGGAATGCTTTGCGAAAAATGTGAAAACCGCGCCAAGCATAATAAGTTTTAAAAACAGACTCAGAGAGCATTAGAAATCTTCCAGATAAATTCCCTTTCCCCTCCCATTCCCCTCCTTTTAACATTTTAGCATCCTTATAGGTGTTAGACAGATACAAAATGAACGGCTAGTCGTCCCTCCTTTTCGCAACCTTTATGGCAAAAGAATATTGAATTGGCTAATCCCTCATATATTCAACAAAATTCCTCTCTAATTTAAAAACTTATAAAAAATGTAAAAAAAAAGAATTAAAAATAGTTAGCTTTAAAATAAGTGAAAGTGAAACACACGTGTAAATGATACGAATACGATTCATATTTTATTTTATTAGCATTAAGTACGATCATCTTTTTATGTAAATATTATCAAGGGGGTGGCTTTCTGTGCCTACTAATACTTACTAATGTAGCAGATAATGCAGCAGATACATTATAATATGGTCAAAATGGCCACTAAAGTTGCGCTGAAAGTCACCCTTAGGCTTGGCTGGATTTTATACAAAGCTGTATTTAAATAAAATGTGTATTAAATAAAAAATAAAAAAGATTATTTTGGTTTGGCACATTCTGTGCCCACAAAGAGTTAGGTACCTATAAATATATTTCTTTCTATCCTCTTTATATAGGTTAAACTTTATTTGTCATACTCTTTATATAGGTTAAGTTATGTAGTCTACTAGCAAATAATGCTCCTACAATTGTATAGGTTAGCTCTAAAATATTGCCTAGGCAATAAGCACGCTTTTTCTTAAGAATAACATGTTTTATTATTAAAATTATAATTACATCCATTATTACATAAACGCCATTAAATGGAACATAGCATTTGAGAATGACAAACAGAATAGTCTTAAAACTAAAATAGAGAGAAAAGTAAAAGTATAAGAAAGAAAAGAAAGAAAAAGTCATTAATATTTAATATATGTTAAGTAATATAAAATTTAATATAAAAATACCTAACCAAAAAACGTAGAATTCTTTTTCAAAACAACAAGGTTATTTAATTTTTGGTAGTTAGCTAACACTTAGTTGTTATATATTAACTAATAATAATAATAGTTAGTTAATGTATAACAACAAAGGTAATTAATTTTTGGTAGTTAGATAGATAGATATTAATTCGGTAGTTTGATAGATATATTGGCATACAATTTAGTTTCTATTGTATTATTATTATTTTGTGGGTGACGTATAGAAAGGAAAAGTTAGATTTAAGATTTCGTAATAGGTTTATTTTAGGTCGCTTGTTGCCTGCGCGATTCCTGGTATCGACGCAAAGGGAAAATGGACTTCCACGAAGAACTGCCTACTTGTTTGTTAGATGTGGTTAAAATAATAATAATTAGTAGATTCAGCTAAGTCATTCTGAAATTGACTAAACAATTAGGCTCTTTGGTTTCCTCAATATAAATAAACATGTAAATTAATAAAACAGTATTTCACAAAATATAAAATGTACAAACGGGCACTTATAGTATAACAATAATATCTTACAGCCAACCAACAAAACACATGTATAAAAATATACGGCAAGAATGTACTAGCTTACCTTATATTATATTATATTATATTATTAATCAATTCAAAATGACAAATGTTTTCTTAAAGCAGCTTAAAGATCCAGGGAACAAAAGGAAAAGGGCTAGAGTGGGAAAGTGCTTAATTTACATCTAATTTGAGAGAAAATGTTCTTTGGCCACCGATAAATTCACTCCTAATATTTACATATTATTATAATGCTTGTATTATAACTTACAACCTTGTGACTTCAACTTACAACATTTTGGAATTATCTTTAAAACGGGTCGTTGGAAACTCAACATTCAAATGGATTACCTTCTTGAAAAAATAACTATTAAAATAATATTGTTTTTTGTTGGAAAAAGCATGTTTGGTGGTCCTCAAATATCGTGGACTAAAATAAATGACGTCTCTCCCCCCCCCCCCCTCCACTACTTTAAACCCCATCTTTTTCGGTTGAAGAAAAAGTTAGCAAGCCTGTATTTAACTTACCATGAAGCAGTATATGGAATAACAAACAATAGAATAATGAAAAGGATCGGCAAAAACAATACAAAAGTTGGCTGGTCGATTGTGAAACTACGAAAATGGCAATTTGTGACAGAGGAAAGGAATAACGTTACTTTGCTGATATCTTTCACTTTACTCCTTAGACCCATCGAATACTATCGCGGTTATTTGACATTATTAATAGGATAGAAACGAATTTATCGTGTGAAATTTGTAGCACCCGACGTTTCGGTGACGTTGCAGCCGCCGTTGTCCAGGATAGACTGAAAGAGCTGTCAATCCGATGTTCCGCGGGTAGGCCGCATACCGCTGCCGCCAATGCTTAGGTTATATCGGGGGTGAGGGGCCGGGCTCGGAGCGCGCGAATTTTGAAAATCTATCTTGCACACAACACTCACTGTATCTTATCTTACGTCCTTCGGCGTTCGGCGGCGGGAATATTTGTTCGGCGTTCGGCGGCGGGAACATTTGAAGAAGAAAAGGTTCCACGTAGAAGAGAGTTTGTAACCGTCGTCTCTATTGAAGTTCGGGGTTCTTCTTATTTCAATGGCTTCCCCGTTCATGCGAGGAAAGTAGAATTGTTCGTTGGATAGCACAATGGGATTTTGAAACTGCATCCAGTGGTTACTTCCGCTATCCAATATATGTTCTCAGATCGCTTATACCTATAACTATATAATATACATGACTAAAAAGATTAATTAATAGGTAACATGAAGGAATTCATGAAAAAACGATATTATTAGTATTTATTCACAAAATCAACATTGTTAGTATTTATACATTATTAGTATTATTATTATTAGTTTTATCGTTAGTATTAGTATTATTAGTATTTATTCAAAATTTTTTGCGCGTGAATTCTGGATTCCGAGCGGTTAATATTGGTCTATTATTCTTTTAATCTTACCTATCATGGACCAGGTATTGTTATCCTACCTTGCCTCCTGGTATACCAGAGGACTGGGTTAAAGTGTCAGGTTCTATTCCAATCTAATTTAAAATATCTACAACTCCTCTCCCGCTGTATATTGCTTTTAAACTTTAATTTGTGCTGTGAGATCAATTTACATAATGTGGAATATTCGTTACTTTATTCCGTTCCGTGTTTTCAAAAGAAAGCGTGTCTCGATTTAGTTATTCAATATCCCCTGCGGAATAACTTACACGAAGGACAAAAAGTAGCCACTCAAGGACAGTGAATTTTGAAGGCCGTACGTTCCATATCATTGCCATTTCGGGCGAATTAAGCTCTTGAATTTCAACGAGGGCCTTATTGGCCCAGTCGGGAATTTTCCATTCAATCATATTTTTTCTTCACTCTGCGCTGAGGCGTCCATTATACATGCAACGAATGAGAAAATTACGAATAAAAATGCTGCAGTTGCAAACCGGGAGCACTGTGCAGTTTTCTCTACGTATTTAAATCACTAGTATTAATACATCATTTTGTGGAGTGAATGTGTTAGTGAGAGTCTTGCTTAGTTGTGGTGCCCTGTGCCAGCGCGCTGCCGCACTGATAAAAATATTGGATTTATTCTTACATTTTGTTATAATAATATTAGTAATTTTGTTGAATTGCTTGGAATTTTGTTGAAACTCCATTACTCGATTATATGTATTAACATTTTTCTTACGGTTGATAAGGAAATAGCAGTATACTGTAGTTTCAACATTATTCACGTGCTCGACTATTACCGTACGTATATTACTACATGCTGTTATGTTAGAAGCGTCATCCCAAGGTCGCGACGTAATGAAATAACATTATATTTTAACATTACGACACGGTAACTACTGTCTCACCATCACCGTTACGCTGGTTACGCATCAGGTTAATTCATACGTATGGACCACAGTCCGTGTTGTATACATAATACTTGTTGAAACATGGGTGTTTCCGTGTATTATATAGTTATATTTTTCTCATTGTAATTAGTGACATGATACAATGACACGCGCTTTCTAAGACCTCTCGGCGTGCATTGACTCGTCGTTTCGTTCCCCGATTAAGTAGTCCCTGCCTCCCCCCTCTACGCCCTCCCCTAGCACGGGAGGTCGTTTTGGTGCCGCTCATAGCTTTGGAATGGCACTCAGTATTCATACCGAACTTAAAGACGTTTAATCGTCGAAACAATAACATACTATAACTATACGGTAACTACCGTCACGCCATCACCGTTACGCGTCGGGTTAATTTATACGTATGCACCACAGTCCGTGTTATATACGTAATCCTTGTTGAAACATGCGTATTTCCGTGTAATACATAGTTATATTTTTCTCAGTGTGACGCCAGTAAATTTGGTCACACCTACGACGCCGATCTAAAAACTGGCGTGCACAAGCGGCGTGACTGGTATCTAAGCTACTTTTTTCTTAGCAAACTACGAGCCACTAATAATATATTGAAACGTAGTACACAACAAACATGCATGCATATTTGAAATTATTTAAAGTATTTTGAGTTACGGGATCATTGGCTGGGGAGGTTGCTCCAAAACAATTATCCATCAAGTAGAGGTAGCACAGAAGCTGATAATTAAAATTATCAACCGTAAACCGTACAGATACCCTTCAGAAAAACTTTTTGAAGAGTTCAGTGTACTTGAAGTAAGGAAACTTTATTTAAAAAATTGTCTGATTTTTATTCAATTTCAAAATAAGAGGGCGTCCACACAACAAGCACACCGAACAAGGCGATCCGTGGCGGATATGATAGACGTCTGTCGAACGAAAACATCTCTTGGTCAGAGGCATCTTATAACCTGAGCGGCTTTTTTGGAGTAGTATCCATACTGTTGCGATGAGAATGTATTTGGCTTACGGATATATTTTCGCGTCAACTGCTGATAAGTGACTGTTAAAAATAAACCGGTCCCGGGGGAGTTTATGGGCGATGAAGATGCGAAAACTTTTTGCGACGCATAGCGTACTTTCCAATACTTCCGTCCAGATATTATTATTTTAAAAAGTTCTACACCGATTTTTATGAAAATGGTGTCATTATAAAGCTAAATAATTAGGTTTATATATAAGTATTTGTTTTGTATACGTCCGGTTAGTCATTTTAGAAAAAAACTGGTTTTTCTGCGAACTGAGGGGGTGAGTCGACTTAGTTGCTCGCAAGTGTAGTTATATTGACGCAAAAACAATCGGATATACACCAATAAGTATATATTATACTCGTCCACGCCACAACTGCCACCGGCCGCAGGTTTGCGTTTGCTGCGGCGAGGAGCACGCTGCCAAAAACTGCCCTCGGCCAAAGACCGCCCGAGCAACCTGTGGAAACTGCGGGCAGGAGCACCCCGCCAACAACCGGCGCTGCCCCAGTTTCCTAGCGGAAATCCGCCAGACGACGCGGAAGCAACAGGGTGCCCCGCGTGCAGCAGCCGCCGCTCCTCCGCGAGCCCCACCGCGAAGCGCCTCGCCGGGCGCCTCGACCGCCGCCGCGCCTTCGTCGCCTCCTCCACGCCCAGCGCCGAGGAAGACGCAGGCGAAGTCTCAGCCTGCCGCCGCCCCTACGGAGCCCTTGTCGTGGAGGAAAAAGCCGGCGCCGCCGGCCACTCCACAGCAGCCAGCTGTGGAGAGGAAGAACCGGCGACGCCGCTCGAAGCCACTGCAGCAGCAGTCAACAGGGCCCCATCCGCAGCAGGAGGAGCACGATTACGATTACACCACCCCCACAACCCCAGTCAGAAAAACCAGAATATCCAGAAGAATACCTGGACGAGATGCGCTGCCTCGAGAGCGACGAGCTGGTCTTGTTGAACGTAATTCAGCTGCTGGAACTCGTTCGCGCGTGCCAAATCGGCACGAAGGAGGAGAACACCATGCTGCTGAATATGTGCCTTCAAACAGACCTGCCTCGTGCCTCGAGAGTAGCATACATATTGAAGTCTGCCTCAGGGTGAATAGCCCTGAGACGCCATACTCATGAAAGCCGGGCCTATGGGCCCGATTCAAGAGAAGCCCCACGAAAAGGCAAAAGGCCTAGTGGTAGACGTCACAGGCCGTTCTAAATGGCCTGTCGACTGATTTCGTTGATTCGTTGATTCGTCCACGCACCCGCTCACACACCCTCACACTTTTACAACACTAACGCATAGTAAATATATGAGTCATATATTTACTGTGACTAATATGTTACTAATATATGTTATATGTTGTATATAATATGTTACTAATATATGTTACTAGTATATGTGACTTTATGTTACTAATATATGTTATGTTATGTTACTAATATATGTTACTAATATATGCGTTTATGTGACTATATTATATAAGTTTATGTTAAACATATGTTCCATAATTCCATAATACCTAAGGATTTACATTGAGGTTTTTCACATTCAAATATTTTCCAGTTAATTTTGCTAAAAATATTTATGGCTACACGGCCAAAGTTGCCTGTAAGTACATTGTTTACTTATCTTTACTATTAGTCTTTTGTGCGAAAACAATTAAGTTTTATATACACATGGGTCATCGGACCCATGCACATACATTTTTACGACTTTACACGAGAGCGTTTAATTTTTCTATATTTATAACATTTTCGAATTTTTCAAATTTATTGAAATATTATACTAATATTATTAACCCCTTTTTAAGCTATTGCATAGCTTTTATCGCGGGCCTGCCAGCGCGGCGACCGAAATAAGAAATTTCTTAACGAATATTAATTATTTTAAACTGATAATTACGTCTAAACGAGTACTGCTTACGATTCGAAAAAAATATATTTTAAACAAGAACATTTTCCTAATATTCTTAGGTTTGAATATTTTAGATTTTGTTTATATTACATAGTGTAATTAATTTGTGAAATTAGGTCTAACCCAACACAAAAACGACTACTACGCAAATACTATCTTGCGTATTATTATGAAACTTGCACCATTTTAAACATAATTTAATTATCTATCTTTTTATCTACGAATTTTTTCGAATAGTCAAAGAATAATATCCGGTTTTTATGCTTTATCGAATAAAATTCGTGCGCTCTATCGGAAGACGTTTAAATTTTTCCGAATCGATTCGGAATAATTTCAACGTTTTCCGATAGAGCGCAGTTATCTGATATCAGAAAAAAATTTCTTCATACTGCATAAATAAAATAAATAAATAATTATCATTGCATAAGTTGTTAAAAAATGCTATGCAATAGCTTTACCGCGGCAGTCCCAGAGTGTCACACGTATTTTTTATATATATTTATAATATATACATGATATACAAACTTGTATTGGTAGTTCTTTAATTTACTGCATAATGCTCACAGAGAAATGCAAACAGCATTATGATGAAAGATTTTAAAGAAATTTCAAATTACATTAATGGAGATGCGCATCACTATGATTGGTGCACTCGCAGAGATATTCCTGAGGCTTAACTTGCTTTCAAGGCGCTGCACTGTGGCCTATTCACACGCTTTAATTGACAATGGCAGTTTATTGAAGAAGCGACAAAACAATATTTGTTTCTTCGCTCTTTATATATGTACGTTGCTATACTACTGTATCATTACAGAGTTTTTCCCAGTTTGTCGAGTAAGGTGTGAATGTATTCTCTGATGTCTTACTTAAATAAGTAGGGTACTTCAGTATTATCCTGTATCTATACATTTAGAAAATAGAAATGAGTTGTGACGACACTGGGATATGTTATTTAAAAATAATTATTGGTGGCTCGTTTTTACCTATACTAATATTATAAAAAGGTAAAGTTTGTGAGGTTGTAGGAAGTAATCTCTGGATCTACTAAACCGAATTTGAAAATTCTTTATAAATAGAAAGCCACGTTATTTGTGAGTGTCATAGGCTACATATTAATCCGAAAAATTAAAATTATTTTTCGTGGTAGTCGGATTTGCAAAGAAGTCGGAGAAAAAACGGTCCAATGAAAAGGTTTCTAACTAACGCTGCCTTAAGTTCTGAAGTGTTTAAAACAAAAGATTTTTCCCTTTTACTGCATATAATTTCCTTTTTACTACATAAATGGTCAAAGAAATAAGACACTCACAAATAAGACAATCAAAAGAAGACACTCAAAAATAACGGTAATATAATCAAATTAGCATGCAAATATATACATACATATGCAGTAAAAATATAACCCTTCTTTTGGCAGTCAGGAAATAAATCATAGCACTCAGTACTAACCAAACCACACTCATAATTTCATCACAAGTAAAAAGTTTTACCGCTGAACCAAGTGGGCATGGGTCAGCTAGTTAGAGATTTTAGACATGTATTTATTGTTTCCTTTTCTTGGTAATACTACTTTGATAAGTGTGAGCACAATACAAAATTCTCAATTTACGACTAACATAGTCGAGACTACCTTGGTACAGGCTTCGGTCTAGTTAGGTAGACTTTAGATAGATCATCTTTCCAAGCCCTTAATTTCGAAATAAATCTATTGTTATTCTAATTCTCTATATATGCTACAGATTTGGTATGTAAAAATATTTTTAATTAATCGAAATAGTGACTCCTATCTGAAAAGCTATGTATGCTGTTTTCTTACCTAAATGAAGGTTTGTTAATTTCTGCGCTGTAAAACTCTCGTGGATAAAACCGTATATGCCTCACAAATAATCCAATATGCGACTTTGGAACGCTGCAGGATGACAACAACTTCCTATCCTGCTCACAGTTGTCAACCCCCACCACAGACCAGGACATACAAGGGGTGAACGTTAAAGCCATCAGGCGGCATATTTTTAGAGAGACGAGTTAGCGAACAAACAGACTTCTTATACTACAGGGTTAAAATAGACCGCTTTTAAAGGCTTGACATATCTGCTACGAATCATTCACTTGCCTAATCTGCGTCGAGGACTGCTGAGCGCTTCTCGTATCGTGGATCTCGTAGCCTCTCCGAGTCGAAGCCAGGGAAGGGGCTCGCAGGGACAAGGTCAGCAGAGGACACGAGCGACGAAAGGGATAGAAAGCGACAAAAAAGAAGAAACGTTTGCCCGTCGCCGACTTGGATACAAAAGATTTATTATGACCGGCAAAATTTATACATAGGCGTAACTACGTACTTTCGAGTTCGATCGAGGCTTTTTGCTGAGTTCTTCGCCGACAGTCGCTACTCCTACGCAATCCACCTGGTTCTGTCGCCAAAACAAATAGAGATGGAAACAAGTCGGACTTAGGGCTATTTTCCACTAAGCTATCACAGATACCGATAAATTTGCACTGTTTCAACTTACCTCTGTTTGAACTCTCCTAGGTCTCCCCTACATCAGAACTGAAATGCACGGTGGGTTTAATTATTTGCAAGGAAGGGGCTGTATATTCTAAGTTCGCGCAAGGGTATGAATTTAATGATGTATTACTTGCGTCCAATAGTCTTCATATGGTGCTCAAGAAGAGCGAAGTAAACCGTATACAAAATTTTGATTTATTGCGGGAACGATTGCGCTCACTCAATATTTTTAATGAGATATTAAGACGCCTTTGCCGTAAGTCATTCTAGGTGGGGGCGGCAGCGGCTCGTTTTATACCCGATAATGATTTGAGTTAAATATGGGCGATGCGCGTTACATCTTTGGGGTTATTAATCTTAGACGTTTGACTACTTCCTACCATCTTCTGGCCTATGACCTACTAATCTTACACCGTTATCGTATTACCTGCACATTTACCAGAGTGAAAATTATTAATATCGATGAGACGATTTCGTTGCATGCGTTATGTTATTTCATTGTTTTAACCAGGCTCCAGCACGTGAGATTAATTATTTTTAAAAACTCACAAATCAAATATACCGGGTGGGTTTTTTGTAACCGGGGAATAAGAACCGTTACATAATCTTGCAATCTATATTAGGTATTTATTTGCTAATAACTTTTCCTTGCGTGTGACTTTAGTATAGACCACCAGGCACGTATTAGTAAATAAAGGACGCGATCTGAATTGCCCTTAGCTCAAAGCACTAAGCACGCTCGGAGCCCGGTCCAAATTGAGCATACGACGCTCACTGCTAAACGGCCGACCCCGGGCAATCAGAACACGATATCGGGGTGGGAATCAAGTATCGAGTTTCGAGATTAACTTTCGATTCTGAATCAGTCAAGTCGTCGGATCAATGACGATATCGAATTTAATGTCGTGTCCATTGACGTTAACGGAGGGCGGTGGGACGGGGGCGTGGGAGGGACATTCATCGAAACAAAGCGCGATTAAATCCCAATCCCGAGGTTAAATCCCAACTACCCCCCCCCCCCCCACGCCCGGATACCACCCCCGAACACCAATTAATGCAGACATTCACTCACATCATACCCGCGGTAGCTCCCTTTTATGCGTACCCCGAATACGACTGGCGAAAGTACAGAAAAGCTACTTGCACCTTAGCATTAAATTCTATAATCTAATTTAAACAGCTAGAGGAAATAAAATTTAAAAAAAACATCAAGGAGATGCTGATAGGCCACTCTTTCTATAATCTGACCGAATTTGAGGGCCATGA
This sequence comes from Micropterix aruncella, assembly GCA_944548615.1. NCBI lineage: Eukaryota > Metazoa > Arthropoda > Insecta > Lepidoptera > Micropterigidae > Micropterix > Micropterix aruncella. The sequence continues at coordinate 7,387,150 of OX155980.1, forward strand.
TTTTCAAATATTGTGCCCATTTAAATTACTTAAAAAAGTAGAGCCTTATCATCTGATTATTTTATGTGGTCTTATATTTGTACTTTTAGTTTAAAATGCATAACGTAGATTTAATTTGATTATTTAACATTTTACTGACAATTTGAATATTACGATGAATAATTTTACTACGTATCTTTTAGAATTACTAACTACTTCAAATATTAGGTTTCTATTTTGATTATTTATATTTATAGTTTGACAATCTAGTAGTTAATTCTTGACTACCTAGGTATGTATGTTCAGTAAAGAGTAGTAACGGTCTTTAGCCGTCAATTGAACACGACGAAAATGTAATGTAATGTAATACCTGCCTGACACAAGGTACCTAAGTCTCGGATTCTCTCTGATTCTCAATTTTTTCCCGACTTTATTTTTTACTCGAAAATTTTTAGGAGGGTGGGGTCGCGACCCCAGTGCCCCCCCCCCCCCGGATACGTCCTTGTAGACGGCGTAGGCAACACCCAATACAGACTGTAAACACACCTTCAGTTTTGGAAACAAAACCAACGCTAATTACTAGCACACCTAATCAGCCATATAAATACTGACCGTCGCTTGACGTTTGACCGTTTGGGTATATTCGGCTCCGCTCGTGTAGCCGCTACCCATCTGTCTGTGGGAGGATTTTTTCTAGACGCGATGGGAATTCCCCGGGCAGAGTCATCACACACACTGCGTACTAATTCAAAATTCAACTTAGGATCCGTTCCAAATACAGAGCACATCAGGTTCAGATAAAATGTAATAAAATAATAAATTGATATTAAGCACAGCTTATACATAAATATGATAGAAACGAATTTACCGCGTGAAATTTGTAACACCCGACGTTTCGATGACTTTACAGCCGCTGTTGTCCAGGGTAGACTGCGGGTAGGCCGCATACCGCTGCCGCCACTACGTAGGTTATAACGGTAGTGGGGGACCGGGCTCGGACCGCGCGAATTTCGAAAATCCGTCTTGCACACAACACTCGCTGTAACCTGTCTTACCTCCTTGCGTTCGGCGTTCGGCGGTGGGAACATTTTAAGAAGAGGGTTCCACGTAGAAGAGAGTTTGTAACCGTCGTCTCTAATGAAGTTTAGGGTTCTTCTTATTTTAATGTCTTCCCGGATCACGAGGAAACTAGAATTGTTCCTTGGATAGCACAATGGGATTTTGAAACTGCATCCAGTGGTTACTTCGGCTATCCAATATAATTATGTTCGCAGATCGCCGATTTTTCTAGCTGAACGTTTTTAACAGCTTTGATGTGTTCTGTCAGTCGCGTGGCTATGGGCCGTATCGTTTGTCCAACGTACAGCTTCGATCAGATACCATTTCGACAGTTTCCGTATTCCGTTTCTACACTGTACTTGCTCGGGACTTACTTAATACCGGTCGAAACCGAACAGTTTAAACTGGCAGGCGCGAGTAATTCGGAGGTTTTAATACATTTATTTTATGATTTTTCTCTTTATTGTAAGATATTTAGTTAATATTGATAAGATAACCGAATAAATGAACAGTAAATGTCAGTTATAAAACAAAAATCTATTAGAAGTCCTGGTAAATCTGTATGAAAACTTACCATTGCCAATACAAGTATTAATATAGATACATTGGTGTAAAAATATTCATATGTCACATGTTATAGTTATCTTACTACACTAGGTATTAGGGAACTAAGAACCTTTTTATGAGAGGATCATTCTGTACTATGTATATTATAGAATTATAGTGCAGAACTAAAATAGAAATTAAAGAAATGTTTTTACATACTAGGAGATTTATTTTCACAGGATTTCACACTACATCAAAATATGAATTGAAGGTTATTTAATGTCCTTAGATGCTTTCCTTACAGAGAAAAAGAATTTTTTTTTCGACTTTAGGGTAATCGATATTTTTATACTTATATACAAAGGCCTAAATTATAAAAAGTTGTTATTTTTTTAATGAGTTTTTAATATCCTAAAAATAAAAACATATTTATTTCAGAAAAAAATATGAATAAGAAAATTACAATTGTTTTATTAAAGAACATTATACGTAAAGGCAGGGTTATGTAACTATATAGCTTTGTATTTGATTTCCGATTCCTAAAATACTTTCTTATCGAATAGCCCTCGTAGTTCTTATTCAACAAACAGATAATATTATTTTTCTATAATATTATCTGTTTAATTAATGAACTGAATTAATTATGAATTAATGAGCTGAATTAATCTTGCAGCAAAAAATACATTTTGGTTTATTAATATAAAAAATCGTGGCATAAAATCAATAAATTCTTAATAAACAATAATAATACAAAAATAATAATTTATATAGGTGCCATCTATCGATTGATACCGAAACTAATTCAATTTCATGTTCATTGAGCGCTCAGCGGCCATGTAATTTTCTAGTAGTTAAGCATGTTACCCACAGATGGCGAAATCAGTTTTTTAAAATTACGTTGAACAAAAAACCGAAATTTATTTTATTAAACTTTTTATTAAATCTATGCTACATACAACTGTTTTCATTACACTAAACTATTTTGTATATTACATTATTCTGAGATATCTGATTAGTGTATAGGTTATAACGCGACCTGTTGGCTGCTTTTCAAACTGCGCCCATAGCGCGTGTTATTTGCTACGTAATGTACTGGTATTCAATGTAGTTGATAGATGTCGCTTCATAAAATAGGAAATGTTTTAAATTTAATAATACCTGTGATATTCGTAAATACTTGTATATCAATTAATCATATTACCTTATGTTGTATGTCCTCAGGATTTTATGGCTATGTTTATGATAATGTATTATCAATAGATAATGCATCGTCTATACATATGCGTATACGTCTATGCAATGCATATCTGCAACATGTTTATATTATGGTAATGTTTATATTATGGTAATGTTTATATTATGGTAATGTTTATATTATGGTAATGTTTATATTATGGTAATGTTTATATTATGGTAATGTATTATCAACGTCCCAATAAAGTGTATTATAATGCTCTTCGTCGGAAGCCTAACTTCTCGGACGTTTTAGGAAACATCCACATTTTTAACCCCTCTCCTCGCGGAATAAAATTCAGCCGTCCCATTCGCGCGCGACCTTTTCGCGCGCAAAATCGACGACCTTGATAAAAACGACCATAACTTGTAAACCACTATACAGATCATAAAAAGAAGAACTGTAAAATGATCGCATTGAAATTTGACATATAAAACATTATAACCTTATCTCGTAAATCAATTAAGATAATAATGGCGACAAATTACAAATTTGGCGAAGTGAAAAAACTCGCCTATTTATCATTTCGATGTTTTTATCACAAATACGAAAGTCTATGCGGAAATTGTATTTACAGTTATGTTCTTTATTAAATGCTTTACCAAAACCATTATTTTGTTTTACTTCTTTGCATACAAAAATATTTAGTTTTTCAGTCATAATAACCAAGAAAAATTTGATGTCTCCTCGTAAATTTTTTTTTTTTTAATTTTGTATTTCTGACTACTTAGGGACTTTATTTATATGAAATTCTTTCGTAATAACTTTTCCACTACACTACACTTCTTATAAAATCATACCAGTTCTTTCAGCTTTGTCTGATATTACAGAAAAATCCAAACTTTTGCGAGTCGGTGACGAAAATTTGGCATTAACTTTGACAGGTCATAATACAAAAGTGGATAAAGTTTTTCAAATATATTGTGTTATTATGTGCTTATTATATGTCTAATAACTAATTATTATACTCTAAAGAGTCACATTTCATAGAAAAACTATAGGAAATCACACTCAAAATATGGTAATTCTTCTATACTAATTACGTAAACAAATAGGTATGCGCACCCCGCGATTTCGCGAATATCGATAAAATTAGGCAGCGCGCCTGTCTATGCAATATCGCCGCGGTGCAATCTCATTTGTTTAGGCAAATTCGGAGTGTGATTTTCTAGTTTCTTCTATGAAATGTGACTGGAGTATAATAATTAGTTATTGGACATCTAATAAGCGTCAAGTTTTCAATACATTCGAAAAAATTCTAACCACTTTTGTATGCCTTTGCAATTATTATGAAATCAGACTATCGCGGTTGCTTCACATTATAGCTTTATAAACGAATTTACCGCGTGAAGTGTGTAGCACCCGACGTTTCGGCGACGTTGCCCAGGGTAGACTGGACAGCGGCGGCTGCAACGTCGCCGAAACGTTGGTGTCCAAACTTTACGTGGTAAATTCGTTTTTTAACCACATTTGTATCATGCCTTTGCAATTATTATGAAAAAGATTATCGCGGTTGTTTGACATTATAAATAGCTTTATAAACGAATTTACCGCGTGAAATTTGTGGCACCCGACGTTTCGGCGACGTTGCAGCCGCCGTTGTCCAGGGTAGACTGGACAGCGGCCGCTGCAACATCGCCGAAACGTCGGGTGCTACAAACATCACGCGGTAAATTCGTTTATAAAGCTATTTATAATGTCAAACAAACGCGTTAAGTTTTTGATTTCATAATAATGGCAAAGGCATTATACAAAGTGGTTAAAAAACGAATTTACCGCGTGAAGTTTGTAGCACCCGACGTTTCGGCGACGTTGCAGCAGCCGTTGTCCCGAGTAGACTGGACAGCGGCCGCTGCAACATCGCCGAAACGTCGGGTGCTACAAACTTCACGCGGTATATTCGTTTTTTAACAACTTTTGTATAATAATTATTATTTTCTAGAAGAAAACTCAAGAAACCATTTTTTTTTTATTTCAAAGTTCAAAGTTCAAAGTTTATTTATTCCAAAAAACCCGGTAAGGGTATAGAACTTACAATTAATAAATACATTTTTTATAATATTCATATTTTAAACATATCATATATCTGGCAAAAATAAAATTAAATCAAGTTAGAAATCTGAAAGTCAATAAACTATACAAAATCAACCATTACATTGTCTAAATATTAAAAATATCATTTAGAAATATCAAAAATAGAATAAATTTCCAGTACAAAATTTTACAGTAACAGTCATTTGATAAAAATAAAACAAACATGTCATAAAAATAAACAAAACAATTGTACCGACTAAAATAAAAACTTTCATCAGTTGGTATATTAGGTATACAATTATTCGTTTCTTTATATACAAAAGAAACATAGAAAAATATAAGAGATTGGATTTTATCATTTATTTTTTATGCGACTTATGCTTTAATTTTTTTTTATTGGTACTAAATATCCAGTACAAAATAGTACATGCACGTTTAAAAATTGCCACATTTGATAAAAATTTATAATGTATCACAAAAAAAAGTGCATAACACACATCACGTTACATCGTTGAAATATAATGATACATATAATCGAGTAATGGAGTTTCATCAAAATTCCTTGTAATTCAACAAAATTTCGAATGAAACGTCGTTATTCTATATGAAACAGTAATAACAAAACGCCGCCCGTCGCTCTCCGCCGCGCGCCGCGCGCCGGCTACTCGCCCCGCCGCCGCTAGAGGTCGTCTGAAAATTAAAACAATATTATTAGTTCTCACGTCCTGTCTAAATTTCAATTCAATTTCAAAAACCTAATTCTGTTGTAGTGATCGAAAATTCCCCGACCACAAATTTCCGTTTCTTTATTCCATCATAACTTCTAAACGCTTAAGACCAATTTAAAAATCTGCGGTATTACTAGAATCGTTATGTCATCCCGAGTGTCATAGGGTACCTCAATCTAAAAATATTAAGTAAGTAGTTGTCTAAATGTCCAAATATCAATAGGTTAAAATAAATACATCGACGGTGGAAAGGAAAAATTTACTAAACGACAATTTGGGCGATATTGAGTTATATATATCACTAGAATCATAAAAAAATCCTGCGTCGATTAGTCCCACTCTCAAACTGCTGGGGTAGTTTTTGTTGTCGCTTGGTATTTTATATTTTGTTGATTATTTACAGTTTTCGGCAACCAAGCGACAAAAAATTTGGTCAGTTCTTTAAAATGATCAAAAAAGTCACCTGTCGGTTGACTGGAAGATATTGAGTTGGTTGACTGGAAGATATTGGGTTGGTTGACTGGAAGATATTGTGTTGGTTGACTGGAAGATATTGTAATGTAGCAATAAGTCCGCCATTGTACCTTTTTTTTATTGTGCAATAAAGAGATTTTCATTAATTCATTTATTCATCTTAGCAATCTTTATGTTAGTTTAGATTTGAAGAATACATTATATTACATTTTCGTTGTGTACAATTGACGGCTAAAAACCGCTGCTCTTGGACGTGTCAAAATAATTGTTCACCTGCGATGCGAGTTTACCTACAATTGATCTTTTGGCCCGAGCTAATCGAAAGCGTTCGCTACCGGAAAGCTGCATAGTTGGACGGTGTCGACTACAACGGGCGAACCCGTCACCCCAGGCTGGTATAACGATATGTGATCGTTCTTTCAGCCGCGGGATGAGCGTAGAAGACGCACCGGGCAGTTGACTCAGCGGGCAGACCAAGCGCCTCCGCTATCAGTTACTGCCAAATTTTTTCCTGGTATCAAACTATCTCCTGGTATCGGGTAGCCGAATGATCAAATAGAGTCGTCAACTACAACGTGCGAGCCCGTCACCTCAGGAAGTTTTAACGTATAGTCATTCTATCTCCCGTGAAGTGAGCGCAGAAGACTTGGACAAAACAGTCCACCGTCGTCGTCCGATCGGGTAGCCGATGGTCGCTTCAAGAGCAGTCGCCGTAAGGTCAAAATAAAATTCAAAATTAAATATAATAAGTACTGACCTTATGAAGCTCGGCGACGAAAGCGAGACGGGGGCCGCATAGACGTGGAACGGCAAGCGCGCAACATATCTGAAAAATAAAACAAGATCGTTGATAATCTGACCAACCTTAGAAGAATAGTCCGGTCTCTCCGCTGTTGACCGTTGAGGGAGTTAATGGGCCCTAGCTGAGGTGGCCACGAAGACCCATTCTGTTCAGGGTTGGTCACACTCACGGGTCGACACCTATCCGACGGGGCCTCCACCGACTTAGGTTGGTGCGCGAGGACGGCTCCGCAAATAGATTATGAATGCGAGCACCATTATAATTGTGCGGGACAAAAGAGACAAACCTTCGCTAGCATGCTAGGATTATCAACTCTTTCCCTAATCAGCTTGAATTCCCCTAACTTATGGTCAGTTTCCCCTAGGAATCAAACTTCTGGCGCGTCTGGACGGTCTGCGCACCGTGCGGCATAAGCCAATCGACTGTGCACTCTGACTAACAACTTGGGTTGTCGACTACAACGGGCGAACCCGTAACCCCAGGCTGGTATAACGATATGTGATCGTTCTTTCAGCCGCGGGATGAGCGTAGAAGACGCACCGGGCAGTTGACTCAGCGGGCAGACCAAGCGCCTCCGCTATCAGTTACTGCCAATTTTTTTCCTGGTATCAAACTATCTCCTGGTATCGGGTAGCCGAATGATCAAATAGAGTCGTCAACTACAACGTGCGAGCCCGTCACCTCAGGAAGTTTTAACGTATAGTCATTCTATCTCCCGTGAAGTGAGCGCAGAAGACTTGGACAAAACAGTCCACCGTCGTCGTCCGATCGGGTAGCCGATGGTCGTTTCAAGAGCAGTCGCCGTAAGGTCAAAATAAAATTCAAAATTAAATTAATAAGTACTCACCTTATGAAGCTCGGCGACGAAAGCGAGACGGGGGCCGCATAGACGTGGAACGGCAAGCGCGCAACATATCTGAAAAATAAAACAAGATCGTTGATAATCTGACCAACCTTAGAAGAATAGTCCGGTCTCTCCGCTGTTGACCGTTGAGGGAGTTAATGGGCCCTAGCTGAGGTGGCCACGAAGACCCATTCTGTTCAGGGTTGGTCACACTCACGGGTCGACACCTATCCGACGGGGCCTCCACCGACTTAGGTTGGTGCGCGAGGACGGCTCCGCAAATAGATTATGAATGCGAGCACCATTATAATTGTGCGGGACAAAAGAGACAAACCTTCGCTAGCATGCTAGGATTATCAACTCTTCCCCTAATCAGCTTGAATTCCCCTAACTTATGGTCAGTTTCCCCTAGGAATCAAACTTCTGGCGCGTCTGGACGGTCTGCGCACCGTGCGGCATAAGCCAATCGACTGTGCACTCTGACTAACAACTTGGGTTGTCGACTACAACGGGCGAACCCGTAACCCCAGGCTGGTATAACGATATGTGATCGTTCTTTCAGCCGCGGGATGAGCGTAGAAGACGCACCGGGCAGTTGACTCAGCGGGCAGACCAAGCGCCTCCGCTATCAGTTACTGCCAATTTTTTTCCTGGTATCAAACTATCTCCTGGTATCGGGTAGCCGAATGATCAAATAGAGTCGTCAACTACAACGTGCGAGCCCGTCACCTCAGGAAGTTTTAACGTATAGTCATTCTATCTCCCGTGAAGTGAGCGCAGAAGACTTGGACAAAACAGTCCACCGTCGTCGTCCGATCGGGTAGCCGATGGTCGTTTCAAGAGCAGTCGCCGTAAGGTCAAAATAAAATTCAAAATTAAATTAATAAGTACTGACCTTATGAAGCTCGGCGACGAAAGCGAGACGGGGCCGCATAGACGTGGAACGGCAAGCGCGCAACATATCTGAAAAATAATACAAGATCGTTGATAATCTGACCAACCTTAGAAGAATAGTCCGGTCTCTCCGCTGTTGACCGTTGAGGGAGTTAATGGGCCCTAGCTGAGGTGGCCACGAAGACCCATTCTGTTCAGGGTTGGTCACACTCACGGGTCGACACCTATCCGACGGGGCCTCCACCGACTTAGGTTGGTGCGTCAGTTTCCCATAGGAATCAAAATCAGACTGTGCACTCTGACTAACAACTTGGGTTGTCGACTACAACGGGCGAACCCGTCACCCCAGGCTGGTATAACGATCTTACACCGCATGGTGAGACACAGCCTAGATTTCCTCAGTAAATAAGCCCAAATTGAAAAAAAGTTGTATGTTATTTTAAGCTGCATTTTAGTTTCTCTATAAAATCCGATATTCAAATAACCAAATTTCTCAAAAATAAAAATATCGAAAATAAATTTTTTTTTCCGTATTTTTGTTGTTGTTTTGTATCGATAGAAATGCAAGCCTTCTCTATACACATTGAGAAATTTCGGCTTTTGCCGCCAAACTATGAACTCTGAAAACGTGGTCAGTTTGTAAACGACGTGTAAATATCAAAATACATCTAATTCCTTGAGTATATACCTCCTACATTGAATAATAACGATTTTATAAGCGAAATAAACCGAAATAAACACTACACTCCCGAGATTTCGTTCGTTTCGAAAAAAATGTTGATCGCGACCGCCATTGACGTGTTACGTCATTTCACAAATTTACTAAAAACTACGTGAAAAAAAGGAAATGGCCTTCTCCAGTCGGTAATTATCATTCCTAGACAATTTTAGAATGCATATAACTCACTTTTACGGGTAAAATCCAACTAAAAACACTTACAATTGTAATTTCAGTTACGAGCCGCGCGGCGTTCGTTCGACCGAAATGTCGCACTGCCGAAGCGGAATTTTCCACGAGTTGGCACAGTTGCCATGTATCGTACAGATTTTATCGCATGTTACTATCGTATACAGTAATGGTAACGAATCATTGGCTATTTTCTGGCATCAAACGATAAAATATAGAAGCGCGTTCTATTTATTAATGGATTTTTTCCCAAACAGCGACTGTGGCCTCCATCATGATGTGGTTATTGGGACGCCTCACATTTCAACGTATTAAAGTTTATATCCCTAATGGGACGCCTCACATTTGACGGGTTAAGGAAATTAAATTTATTTTAAACTACCATAGTTTTTATTCGTGCTGTCTGTATTTGGTGCTCTTGAACCCTCGGCCTGGCAGCTTTGAAGTTATTGCGGCATTGTAGATTTGGGGCGAATTGATTGCTCCTGACGTATGCACCTGATGTGCAACCGAGCCACCCACACAGGTGGAACACGTTTCAAAAAAATTGGGACTTCCGCAAGCAATATATACAGAACAGTTAGGTTTTGGTGAGATCATAAATCAGAAAGGTCCATGACAAATGAGAAGTTTGGTAGTTGTCATGGATCTAAACCTTTCGAGGGCCCGTAATTAGCAAGTTTACTTTTTTTTTTGCCAGGTTACTACTGAAATGCTCTATGATATGATCGGCAGAGAGGGGTCCCTACTCTGATGGGTGATATTCCTGCCATGGAATTTAAAATTATTATGTTTATGATAATGTATTATTAAGAGATAATGCATTGCTACAATAAATAATACACGTCGTCGTAAGCCTAATTTTTCGGACTTTTTAGAAAACGTCCTCATTTTTAAGGAAATTAAATTTATTTTATACTACCATAGTTTTTATAAATAGGATAGAAACGAATTTACCGCGTGAAATTTGTAGCACCCGACGTTTCGGTGACCAGGGTAGACTAAAAGTGCTGTCAATCCGTTGTTTTGCGGGTAGGCCGCAAACTGCTGCCGCCACTGCGTAGGTTATAACAGTGGTGGGGGGCCGGGCTCGGAGCTCGAGAATTTCGAAAATCCGTCTTGCACAAAACACTCACTGAATCCTGTCTTACGTCCTTGCATTCGGCGTTCGGCGGCGGGAACATTTTCAGAAGAGGATTCCACGTAGAAGAGAGTTTAAACCGTCGTCTCTATTGAAGTTCGGAGTTCTTCTTATTTCAATAGCTTCCTGGATCATGCGAGGAAAGTAGAATTGTTGCTGGGATAGCACAATGGGATTTTGAATCTGCATCCAAAGGTTACTTCCGCTATCCAATATATGTGCGCAGGTCGCCGATTTTTCTCGCTGAACGTTTTTAACAGCTTTGATGTGTTCTGTCAGTCGCGTGGCTATGGGCGGTTTCGTTTGTCCAACGTAGGCTAAAACGCAACTGCATTCGACTTTATACACACTCGGGGTTTGCAGTGGTATTACATCCTTTACACGCCTCAAAAATCGAGCTATACTTTGGGTCTGATTGAAGATCGTTTTTGGATGTCAAAGTGACGAGGAGAAGTGACAATACTCTCGGAGATACGGTATATCGGAAGCCCACACATACTGACAGATATTTGCATGCAAGCTCACACCATCATCCCTACCATCTACGTTCAGTGCAAACGTCGCTCGTGGATCTAGCACGCGATATATGCGACGCTGAGCATTTTCAGCAGGAGATGGAACATGTCAATGATGTCCTTAGGAGAAATGGATACGGAAAATATCACGAGACACGCACACGATCTATTACAGACGAAACTCAGAAACCGAGCAGATCGAGAGCATTCTTACCATAAGTCAAGGGCGTGACAGATCGAATAAGTAAGATGCTAAACAGATTCGATATAAAAACGATCTTCAAGCCGACCCAAAATATATCTCGATTTTTGAGGTCTGTGTGTATAAAGAGTTTTTCATGACATGGCTGCTGCATCCAGGGTTTGCTTCCAACGAAGGAACTCCTCAACGGTCAACAGCACATACATATAATTTTGTATACGCATATAATTATGATAGCCCGTTCTAAATATCACCATGACATGGCTGCTGCACTTACAAAATAAATTGGAGTCGGTTCTTCTTTTTGTTACAATTTGGTCTATTATATATAATATTTAATAGTTACTAAGTCGATTTATGATAATATATATATGATACTGATTATTAAAAACATGTCATTACAGAGACGAAACACATATAATAAATAATCTACAATATAATAAATAATCTACAATACAATAAATAATCTATATTTATTATAATAACAATATAATAAATAATCGAAATACAATATAATAAATAATTTTAAACATGATATTTATCCTAAATATGGTATAAGTTTATAGGTTTATTATTAGGACTTCGTTTTTTGCTTATTAACTAGATGATAATTTTAATTGCATATTAGTATTTAAAACATATTTTGTATAATCACGTATTTTATGTTATAGTTCTGATGAAAACATTTTTTTTACTATCGATTGTTTTTTTTTCATTTTGACTACATTTTAATATTTTACTATCACTTTTTTGAACTAATTTTAGCAATATAATTCAGATATTTATTCATTTGAAATACTGTTGACTAATTTAAACTAATTCTTTAACTTTAATTCTATGCTAAATCTGTTTTTCTACGTGATATTTTATTATTTTTAAATTCTTGTAAGTATCTGATTTGATAAATTTGTTTTTTCATTAAATTACAACCGAACATATTCACAAGTAAAATATTTTTTTGGTAGGCCGGCCTTAGTACAGGCCTGGGCATAGTTAGGCAACGTTTACGTAGTGATCATAATTCTTTAGTATGCTTTCTTTCTTGCTACTGTTTAAGACACGAATACTTTGTAATGCTGCAGGAATGTATCTCTCGCTTTACTTTTAAATTATTAAATAAATTAATAATAGTGAATACCATTGAAAGCAGTGCAGTTAGTTAGTGCTTGTTCCCTAAAATAACTGGTTTTAAAATACGTGCAATATGGGTCGTTGGTCCGAGTATTGTCGTAACGTTTATTTGTGTTTTAAGAACAGGTCACGACCATTTGTGTGATCCGAAAGGCTTGTAGAATTTCCTCGAATGGAAATTCCATTAACACCAGTTAAACAACTAGAGCTGTCAACTACAACGGGCGAACCCGTCGCCTCAGGAAGTTTTAACGAAATGTATCGTTCCGTATCCCGTGAGGTGAGCGCAGAAGACCTGGGATTATAAACAATCTTTAGCTACGTCACCTGCCCGTCAGAGGCCAAAGCCTTACGGCGAGGCACCGGGAAAGGTATACAGCGGGCAGCCACGCCCCTTGACTACGAGTTTGGAAGGATATCTCCGTCTGGAATTAACCTTCAGGATACCTCCTACCTCCTCACTGGTTACAGGATCGAGGTCGCTTGCACAGACCTCTCCCTTATGAAGCGGTGATACGGTATCAACCGAATCTATCGCGGACCTAAAGCCACCTCCGCTCTATAGGGAACATTATTGTTCCCAGACTCCCCCGGCTGTTAGTCGGAGGGCACAACCGATTAGCTACCGCCGCACGGTGGGAAAACCGTCAAGGAGCACCCGAAGATTGACTCCTAGGGAAGAGTGGCCCGCGTGCCATCGGCCTACCCTGGCTCTCCCTTCTGTCTGGAGGCCGCTGGATGGGTGTTGACCCGTGAGTATGACTGACTGGGTCTTCGTGGCCAACTCCAACAGGGCCCATTAGCTCCCAGCAGTTAAACAGACTTTTTTTTAGGTTGTAGTTGAATTATGTAGTTGCGTTATGCGTGTTGCCAGTGATTACATACGACACTGAGACGTGGTCGCTAACTATTAACTTCATACACAAGCTCAAAGTCGCGCAACGAACCATTGCGAGAGCTATGGTTGGTGTTTCACTGCGTAATAGGATCTGAATCGAGGAAATCCGCAAAAGAACCATGGTCACTGACTTCGTTCTAAAATTAGCAACTTAAAATGGCAATGGGCAGGTTATATAGCTCGCAGCACCGACAACAGTTAAGGAAAAAAGTTTTCGTATGGCGACCACGAATCGGCAAACGCAGTGTAAAACGGCCTCATGCAAGATAGAGCGATGAAATTGCCACGGTCGCATGAAGTACGTAGATAGATGAGGGCAGCCTCAGATCGTTTGTCATGGCATTTTATGGGGGAGGCCTATGTCCAACAGTTACATTTACCGGCTATGACGATGATGATGGTAATGACAAGTTAAATTATCTTGCCTCCTATATTTTTTAGTCCTAATTGCATACATATTTTTTTCTTGTTTTAATTTTACTTTTAATTTGTTTAAACACATTTGTTAGATTAAAAAATTTAAATCAAATGCGTCAGTTCGCGAGTCAACAAACATACAGTTGATATAGCACAGCACAGTCAGATATGCTAGCATATGTATATGCATAGAGCTATATTTTCGCTGTATTGTTTGTTTTTAATGATTCTTCATATACAACAGTATGCATGTCCTTGTAATATTTTGTTTGTTCGTTATAAATAAAAAAAAAAAAAAAATAATAATATAGGTACAAATATTGGTTCATTTCATTTTATACTAGATTATTACATAAAGAGGTCTTTTTGGTATAAGCACAGTTTATCAATCGCAGCTAGGACACATTACTGCAGAAAGATAACGACTTCATAAAATCGTAATGTTTTGGTAGCAATTATAAAACCCTTCCTTTTAACCCGACTGCAGTGTGATAAAGCATATTCGTTAAAAATAATTAAAATAACATAATTTTTTAATGTTCTACAGAGCTCTAACTGCATTATGAGCTCTTAATATGCATTTAATGCAAATATGTTACGTTTTATTCATGTTTACGTTGAAATGTAACTTCACATCGACATATCAAGGATATTAAAAACGTTCAGAGAGATAAATCTGTGAGCACATCTTGGATAGCAGGACAAACCACTTGTTGCGGATTTAAGAATAAGAATAAAAAGGATTCCGAACCACAATAGAGACGAAGGTTTAAAATTATTTACTACATTAAAGTTTTCCTTAAAATGTTTTCAACGCCCGTCGTCGTGTGCAGACGCCGCTTCCTCCCCCCCTGCCTACAATCTACACAGTGGCAATAGCAATATGCCACCTACCTGCAGAGCAACAGCGGACAACTACTGAAAGCACTTTAGTCTACTCTGGACAACTCTTCAAAGTTCAAGTGGTAAAATAAAATGCTATTTTGTTGTATTTATAACTAGCTGTACCCTGCGCGCGTTGCTACGCCAATTCCGTCGCATTCGAAATTCAAACTCGCCGCTTTAAAATTCATTCGACTATATAAAAAAACTCACTCCTGCTTCGCGGTCGCATTCAAAATTCAAATTCGCCGCTTTAAAAAAAATAAGAATGTTGGTTTTATTGAGGACACTAAAAAATTCCTTTGGTCCGATCGGCACCAAACTTCACAGGAACCATTTCCAAACTAATCTAAAGTTTCCTTCAAAATTTCATCAAAATCGGTCGAGCGGTTTAGTAGTCCATAGCGAACATACAGACAAACATTCATTTTTATATAAATAGATGCCCAACGACCGCGATAGTCTTCGATTTCAAAATGTAAAACTTTTTTTCAAAATTTAAAATGTATTGTCGATTCTTATGTATCAATTTGATTTTGAGCTAGGGTGAATAAAAGAACAATGTTATGTCTACTGATAGGATTTTTTAATATTAGGGTTTTAATATTTTGTATTTATTCTGTCTCACTATAAAAAAAATCGGTTTTGTCACCCCAAAAATGTCCCGGCAAGTAGCAAAGAACTTTAAGCGTGATGTCCCTTAGGGAAGGAGGTTGACTGTGTTGACGTCAATTTTTCACAGGAGGAACTGACACCGTACGGCGATGAAACGTCGAATCGCGAATCGCTCGTCGGCGATGACCGCGGAGAGTGAGAATGCATCGCATTAAACTCGTTTGATTGAATCGCTTACGTAAATATACTTAACGGCGAAAACTCAATATGACTTCGGATCAACAAGGCACCAGTGTACGAAATTTCAAGTTATTACAACTTTCTATGCCCAATATTTCGATATTGAAACATGGCTAGTGCGCCCTCTGGTAGATCGGTTTCTAACACAAACTTTTCAACTCTTGCCGTGAGCAAATGATGCATGTATTACAAATTTCAGCTCAATCGGATGAAGTGTTTGGGCGCTATCGCGGAGGAGTACACACAGACAGACACACAGACTGACTGTCTGTAAATGGTCTTAACCCCTTGAGTATGATACGACCAAATCTGGTTCTGAAACAATTATCCGTTGAGTATGATACGACCAGATCTGGTTCCGCGTTTTTTTCACTTCTTTGACGTTCTCATATTTATTCATAATTATTTAATTGTTTTACAAAATGATATTTCAATATTCTATATTCGAAATTTCAATGCAATCATTGTGCAGTTGTTCTTTTAATGATTGGTGTAGTAGTTTCGTAGTTATAGTACTTTAAGGTCGATGTCGCCGAAAATCCTCCAAAAGAGACAGATGCATCCATGAAAATACCCAATTACTCCAAGGGTTAATCGTCTCAGACCTCGCACCTTAGGCATCGTCTGACATCTTGAATAGTGAAGCATTTATGATTTTTTATATAAAAGTTTTGTTTAGGTTTCTTGAAAAAATCATGAAAGGCTTTCATGAAAAAATCCAAATTTTTGACATGGATTTTTCGTCTGCGAATGCGCAAGCTGCATTTTGAAAAATTGTGTCATAATTTAACTTCCGAAACGCCAGAATTATCTTATATAGTAACCAGGAAAGCAAAAAAAAATGGTTTTGTGACCACAAGACTTTCCCAGCAAGCAGAAAAGGGCTTATTTTATTGAATTTCATAAATAAAATATCTCTGCGGACGAATCCGTATGGGTTGCTTTACACAACCGCCTCGGGCGGCGCGGTTTGTTTCTCGGCAAGCGTCGGGCCGTTCAGCGTTAATACTGAATTAAAATGTATGGCGGAATTTTAATACAATTCGTGTATATGGTTTTTTTATATATTTTTTTATTTAGGTAAAAAACAATCATAAACAACTGTTTTAACAAATACACTTAAACAAATAGACCTACATTACCATTAATTTTAACAAAACTTGTAAATGTAGCCACAACAATGTAAATTTCTAGTCGGATTGAACTATTTTCATTTAGTACGAGTACCTAAATTATTAGCTGTAAACTAAAACTAATTCAACAACAAATCACTCAATTGTTTCTTAAAAGTAATTAATGACACTGAGAATATATCTATGTCATTCAAAACTTCATTATAACACATGCAAGAGAGTCTGAAGAAGGTATTTTTTGCGTAGTTTGAATGAAAAGAGGGAATATAGAAAGTATCTTTTGAACGTGAGGAGGAAGACCGCGGGATTTTAAAAAGATTTTTTTCCATAAGGGGTGCAGAGTTGATGTGGTTATGAATAATTTTATATAAGAAAATGCTGTCAAAGAATTTTCGTCTTGAATACAGATAATGCATTTTGTGTGTTGTTACTCTCTCTCCGTAGTCGGTGCAGAGGCTACCTGTCCGAAAGTCTAATGATTTTAAACATTTATTTTGTACCCTCTCAATCCTATGTACGTGAACAGCATACTGGGGACACCAAACTACACTTCCGAATTCGCGGACACTACGAACAAATGCATTGTAGAGTATTTTAATGGTGTTGCCTCTGGTAAAAGGTTTACTTATGCGCAGTATCAAACTTATTACACACTGAAGGGTACAAGGTCCAGGGAGTCATTAAAAAGAACGCGTCACTAAAGGATGTAATTATCAATATTAACACTATCGGCCAAAACATGACAAAAAAAGACCACATAATTATTTCTGCAGGAAGCAATGATAAAAATCCTCTCTTGTTTTCCTATGAACTGTCAAATCTTTTGAAGGTTACATCTAACACCAACATCCATTTTATTAGTATTGATTATGGATTTTACTTAAATACAACTATGTTGAACCGGGAGATTAAAAAATATATACCATATTTTCAAAATTCGTCCTTTATAGAAGTTAACAGATCGTCACTCGCCAAAAATATAAATTATATTGCTGATAGCATCATAAAATCGATAAAGACAAAAGATTACCACAATAAATATTTATCCTATAATAACATTGAATTAAGTAAGATCAAGAAAAGTGCACCATTATTTAGTTCTATAGTAAAGAAAATGGCAGCCGCAGAACAAACCACGACAGGTTTTCCAATTACCAAAAATACAATTTATCACTATTTTAAGCCAAAAGAGATCCCACAATCACAAAAGAAAAGTAATACTTTTGAAAATAAACCAATCAAGCAGCTTAAAGGCAAAATCGACTATTACTTCAAAAAACAAACATCTTTTTTATGAGAATCAAGCCTAGAAACTGCAAAAAAACATATATTGATAAAAATATTTTTAATATTAAAGAAAAGTCTGATTCTTACAACAACAACAATGAAAACTGTCAAGAAAGTCAAAATTTAATTATATTCTTCCTAAATATTCAATGCTTGAACACAGGCCGTGATGAATTAGAGGTATATTTAAATGAAAAAAAGGAAATTAGTATAGTGTGTCTTTGTGAACACTGGGTCTCCGAGGGATGCGAGCTCCAGAGCGTCCATAATGACTTTAATTTAGCAACTAAATACTGTCGAAAAACTTACTCACACGGTGGAGTTGCAATATACATAAAAAAGAATATACCATACGAAGACATCACTTTGCAATACAGTATTTTCGAAAATATTTCAATAGAGCGACATTTTGAGTGTTGCGGAATTAAGTTAAAATCAAACGAGTTAATAATATTGTGTATTTATAGGATACCAAATGGTGACTTAGAAATATTTTTCAACAATTTGAGTTGTATATTAAACAAGTTAATCTCGAAAAAAATTATAATTACCACGGACCATAATATTAATCTACTAGAAAACAATCGTAATGTAAGAAGATTAAAATCGATTTTAGCAGAAAATTATATGAGTCTAACAGTAAATTCACCAACTAGAATTACTATCACTTCTAGCACCCTCATTGACAATATATTTACAAACTTACCAAAATTCATATATGAAAGTAGAGTACTCTCACTAGGTATCTCTGACCATGAAGCAATATCTCTGACTATTAAAAATGTAAATCCAAACTTAATTGAAGCAACCAGTTTAAAATCTCTTAAAAGAGTATTTTCAAATAAATCACAAGAAGAATTCAACTACAGATTATCTAAAATTAATTGGAAATATATTTACAATCAAGAAAGCGATAAATCTAGATGGTTTTCTATATTTTTAGCAATTACGACAGAAATCTTTAACAAATCATTTCCTTGTAAAAATGTCAAAATCAAATCAAATTTCAAAATAAACTGGATTACAAAAGGAATAAAAGTTTCTTGCAAAAATAAAAGAAAATTATATGTTACTTTAAAAAAGAATAATCACGATCAAAGTCTAAGACATCATTGTAGACAATATAATACCAGATTAAAAAAGGTGATAAAGCTTCGTCGGCGATTAGCGACAAAAAAATATATAGAGACGTAAAAGAATAAAAGTAAAGCAATTTGGAACGTTGTAAAATTGAATACGAACAGAACAAACGAACCCAGAAGTAATATTGAAATACTCTCGGGAGATAATTTAATAATAGATAACCCGAACCTTGTAGCAACCGAATTTAATGAATATTTTATAAATTCCTCGAAAGTAAAGGTGCCTCAAAATAACAAATACGAATATAAATTATATTTAAATAATGCAAGGAAGATCACAAATTCACTGTTCATGAAACCCACGACTAGTGGGGAAATTGAAAAAATAGTTCATAAATTCAAAAACACAAATTCTGCGGGATTGGATGAGATTCCAATGTTCATAATCAAAAGAGCGATCGAATATATAAAACATCCTCTAACTCAAGCTATCAATGCCTCCATAGAGAGCGGAATATTTCCTAAAGAATTAAAAGTGGCAAAAATAATTCCACTACATAAAAAAGGCTCGAAAACTGAAAAAGGTAATTATAGACCAATTGCAATTCTGTCTTCTTTTTCAAAAATAATAGAAAGCGTTGTAAAAATTAGGCTTATAGATTATTTCGAGGCTTATGGTATTCTTAGTGATAGGCAATTCGGATATAGGAAACATATGTCTACCAATAAAGCGATTGGGGAATTCGTATCATATGTAACCCGCTCACAAATAGATAAATGGTTAACGTTAGGAATTTTTTGCGATTTATCTAAAGCATTCGATTGCGTAAATCATGATATTTTATTGAGCAAACTCGATCATTATGGTGTCAGAGGATATTCTTTACAGTGGTTTCAGTCTTACTTGGAAGATAGAACGCAGGTAGTCGAAATTAAACATCGTCAGAATGGCACCGTACGAAACAACTACTCAGCCCCTATAGTAAATAGCCTCGGCGTTCCACAGGGTTCTATTTTGGGCCCAATTTTATTTTTAGCGTACGTCAACGACTTGCCAATAAATTTCAAAGAAATAGACGTAACAATGTTTGCAGACGACACAAGCCTAGTAGTTGTGGGTAAGGATACACTCGAATTGCAATCGAAGTCAAACGATATTTTATCCAAGCTTTATAGATGGTTCAACAGCAATAACCTCGCTTTAAATGCTTCAAAAAGCAACTTTATTTATTTTTCAAATTCCAAAAACAGAAATCATGACAAACCAATACATTTATCAATTAATAATTATACAGTCCCTCAAACAGCAAGTGTTAGATTCTTAGGTGTGAATATCGATGAAAATCTAAAATGGAATTTGCACTGTGAGAACCTCGAGGACAGATTAAGTCGGGCATGTTATGCATTACGAATCATAAGGAAAACGCTAAATGAAGTCCAGACTAGAAATGTGTATTTTAGCTACTTTGAATGTATTTTAAGTTACGCTATTAGTACTTGGGGTAATTGTTATGCGTGCCACAGAGAACCTCTATTCAAACTGCAAAAAAGAGCAATACGCATTATAGCAAATTTGAAATGGGACGAATCCTGCAGAAGTCATTTTAAACGACTGAAAATTCTAACGTTCATTTCATTGTACCTTTTAAATGTACTAACGGATTTCCACAAGAAAAGAGACCTTCAAAAAAAAAATTCAGATATTCATGACATAAACACCAGAAACAAATCAAAATACATATTACCTAAAGCAAATTTAAAAATAGCGAGACAAGTCAAGGAATACTCCGGTCCCTATTTTTTTAATATGTTACCTCCATATATTAAAGATATCAAAAATAACAATATATTTAAAAAGTCCTTAAAAAAGTTTCTTTTAGAAAATATTTTTTACACCTTTGAAGAATACGTACAATTCACCAAGAACGGCTAACGAAAGTATTGTGTAAAATCGAAAATTAAATATGTATAAATAACTTTTTATAAGTTTTGAAGACGATAACGATTTTAAATGAAATGATTATAAATTGTAATTCCTTTTCTAAATTTTATATTTTTTAAATTTTATTTGTTTTAAGTGAATGCGACTAAATATTATTATTATTGTGATTTGATATTTTTAAATGATATTTTAATTTAAATTTTAATCGTTCAAATTACACTAATTTTGTTTGTTATTCTTTTAATTTAAGGTATTTCTCATGCTTTCAATTATTATTATTATTTTAGTATGTTTCTACAATCTGTAAAGATTTTTGAAAAATAAACAACTTGAACTTGAACTTGAACTTGTATCAGTCCGAGTATATCAGATATACAAAAAAAAAATACAGTGTGATTTCGGCCCAAAAAGGCATCTCTGTACCAAATTCAATCAGTAATCAAGTCTCTAAGTTCAATATTTCGAGATTGATATGAGAATAGTGCGTTAGTGGTGAACCCTCTGGGCTCCTCCCCTGGTGGACCGGACCTGGTGGACCAAATTATGCACGCATACCAAATTTTAGCTTAATCGGATTAGGCGTTTGGAGCGTACTCTTATCGTGGTGGAATATACACACACACACACAGACAAATATAAAATACAAACTTTATTCTGGAAATGATCCTAATCTTCTCAGGGGGGCTCACAATGGATTTTTCCGTCTTCATTTCGATTTTTTTCCGCGTTCACAATATTTTTTTGTCGGTTGGTGGGCTGGTTAAAAAGAATTATTCAAGCTAAAGTATTGAAGAACGAAACAGCCAATACAACTGGACTTAAAGCTTTAAAATATTATTATTAAATTACCCTCATAGCGTAAACAAGTGCAATTTTGAGCATTTAGAAAAATCCAAGTATAAGTGTGGGGGGGGGGGGGGGTAAAGGGGTTAGACCAGGGGTTCCCAAACTAATTGACCCCGCGACCCACTTTTTAAAATCACAATATTTTGCGATCCATTGAGAACTTTTTCAAAAACGTTAGTGAGTGGTTTGATGTAAAAAAAAACAATTCATTTGTAAGTATCATAAGTAAGTCTTTATTTTGTAGGAAATTGTAATGTGCGACAATACAAAAAATAGACACTAAGAACTACGTTTACATACCTACCTACCTACCTACTTTGAAAATGATAGGTAGGTACGGCGAAATAAATCAGTGTCACGTATGAGCTTGCTTTCTATTTTTCAAAATTACAGCTTCTACGTCAACTTTAATTCGAGATATTTTTAAGCGCAGAGAATTTGACAAATCTACCTTGTTCCTGTACTTTTTCTTTATACTTGTCATAACAGAAAACCCTACTTCACACAAATACGACGTTATGCCGCCCGGCGGCGCGGTCACCGGAGGCGAGCGAGACGAGGCTAGAGACGCGGCACTGTCTCTTCGTGCGACTATTTCATCTTCCCGCCCTATTGCAAGGTTGCAAGTTTTATATTATATTATTGCAAGAGTAAAGCATTTGCAATATTATATTGCAAGAGTAAAGCATTTTTCCAAAGTTGAAAGTACGCTGTCAACCTCCATCATTGTATACCCCTTCTCCAGGATGATTTGTTGAATTTCGACGGACTTCAGCCTTGATATGTCTGCCAACGTACTACTAGACAATACCTTGTTTCGGTTTTGATACCCGCAATATATAGATATATATATATATATATATATATATATATATATATATATATATATATATATATATATATATATATATATATATATATATATATATATATATATATATATATATATATATATATATATATATATATATATATATATATATATATATATATATATATATATATATATATATATATATATATATATATATATATATATATATATATATCACTTGCATAGTATCAATAAGTGATACTATGCAAGTGACATATTCATTGGCAGTAACACCACCATCGCCTTTTGCGATGATAAATATTTAGACAGTTAAGATACCCTATGACACTCGGGATGACATAACAATTCTAACAATATTAAACACTTCTTAATCGGTTCAAGCGTTTAGAAGTTATGGTGGAATAAAGAAACTGAAATCATATATAGATGAACCCTGAACACATTACTCCTTTTTTTTCGGACAGTAGTGTAAAAACTAAAATTGAACGAATTCCAATCGTTGCAATTACATGAAATTGGGTTAGCGGAATGATAATTTTGGTTTTTTCTTGTAGTAAGCAATAATTACCTACAACTTTAATATATTCCAGACGTATTTAAAAGTATAAATATGAGTCATTTCAAAAAGTTTTATTATTTACTCGCATAGTATACATATATATTAGTTGTTGGGTCACCTGATCCTATATTGCATAGCTGAGGGTTCGATTCCCAGGTGGGTTACCACGTTTCATTGGGATAAAATTAAGGGAACAGCATTAAAATTCCTTCAAGCCAATGTATTACGCTTACACTTACGTTCACGTACAAGTACACCCGCCCACACAATTTATGTAGTGTTGGTTTAAATAGATTATCGTACTACACTGAACCCGCCTATGTGAAACGTAAGCAATATAGAGTATTACAAGTATATACTTTTTAAAATAATGGCCGAAATTCTGTTCATCCTGTAGATTGCAACCTGTTAGGCAGACTCAAACCTATGAACGGCATAGTCTCTCGTGTAAAGGAACATTCCAATCCAATTAAAATTGGGCCTCCGCTGCATTTGTTTTTATTTTCAGCTGAAGATATTTATTTATTGGGATAGATTACCATTTAAAAAAGATATATTTTAAGGAGGTATAATAGATAGGAGTATCTATTGGTTAGCATTTAGGGTAGCTACACATCCAATAGATAGGAGTATCTACCCTAATTGTAAAGTTGTAAATTAAAAAAAAAAAAGAGAATTATCAAATCTTCCGATCCCCAGCCATGCGTGATCGCACGGCAAAAGCTTCGATGAGTGCTTCACTGTGCAAGTCATTGGGGATTTTCCAGAAAACACACCGGAAATAAAATTTAAAACGTGGGAAAATGGGCATACATATATGGGTGCTGGGAGCAAGCAATGGGTGCGGACTAAACGTCCAACACTGAAGTTTCCAATATTAACATACATCAAAACGATATTAACACATACATATCACACACACACACACACTCACACAAACACACACACCAAAACACACACACACACTCACCTTCCCACACATATATAGTTAAAACACTTATTAACACATACACGATATGCACTCACTACAAGTTATTTTGAAAAAAAATAAAATAACTTTAATAAAAACCTAAAATTAAAATTATTTCAAATTAAATTCACATTATCATCCCGCCAAATCACAAGTTTCATGGAAGAAAAGCGGGTAGACGTTGGTGACAGCAGCGGATGCCAGTATTCTTCTCGCCACTGAGGAAGCAGCCAAGGCTCCAAAACGTACGGCTAAGGTACTCACCTTTATCCTCTTACTAACTAAAACCTTTCAAGTGTTTACAAAAATACAAAATTTTCATTAAATAGTGAATAATCATCAGATAGATAATTACAAACACACACCTACCCTCTTCGATTGGCAAAAAAATAATAAAAAAATTACCGGGTGCGATCAATAGCTAATACAAGAGAATAATACACAGTGATTTCTGCGAGTAACAAGATTGGGCAAATGATGCCGACAACAGGAAGAAACACCACAGTTACATAGAATTCATTTTCTTTTCCTTCTATTATACTGTCTATTTTTTATTTTCTTTAACTTTTGCATTTCTAAATTCAAACACTTACTTGCAAGAACACATTCAGACATTCTTTTTTCTAAGACACTGTTTTCCAGACTCACACATACAAATCCACTCTCACATACACACCTTTACACACACCCGCACACACACTATCTGTAATATCGATACAAATTATGGACATCGATAACTAAATTAGAATTAGACGACTAAGAGACGACGCCGACAAGATAGCTTAATTTATGGCCCACAGCGAATTTCTGAGCAAACTGTCTCATTGCAGGAACACCACCCAATGGCCTGGTAAAACGCATTTCACTCTCATCGATACCGCCCCCGATTCACGGTACTTTCTATGTACTTTTCTTCAAACAGGCAATTGATACGACCCGAGTATTGCAACAATACTAGGGATTAGCACAGCAACATCTCAATCTATTTGTGGCAAACATCAACGAACTAACCCGCACACCTACAGAGCCCATTATAACTAACATAAAGTCAATAATAACGAGAGCGGTGAAAAAAACTGAATAATATGCGACTAAATTATTCCGAAAAACTTGTTTTCTTGGGACGATGGTACCAGAAAATCGACAAACATTCATTTATAAACTAATGTCTGTTACAAATACAGCCTCCACCGAGGTACGAGGTCAATTTAATAATCCTAACCCTCGCCATTCCGAATAACCTAAGGCAGCAATCCCATTTAGCCCTCTGTCCCATGGAAAATTCGAGTAACTCCGCCAGCGAACGGATGTCAATAGTCAATCAGTCATCTAAACATCTATCAGATGACGAAACATCCGTACTCTCTAAAGGGTTAAAGTTCTGCCTCACCCCGCGAATTAACATTTTCAGCGGCTGATCTTATTGACTTTGTCGCAATCTAAGACGGAAAGCATTTTGGCAAACGCGTCCGAATTCGCAAACAGAAGCTATACACCCCTCCCTGGCAAGATTTCAAGAACCCTCGAACCGTGAACCTTCCTCGTTACCACTCAACCACCTCGTTTAAGTTTTTAATAATACTTTTCATCCCTCTTTTCTTGTGTCTTTTAAACCTTCATCGAACCTTTCGTTTAGAGAAAGATCAGCGCTAGGCAGCCTTCGCCGAAACGCTGACATAATCATTATTCCAGCCGACAAAGGCTCGTCCGTCGTCGTGCAGGACAAAAATGATTACATAACTGGGTTAGGTTAAGGGTTAAGGTAAGGGTTAGGTAAGGGTTAAGACAATTAGGCGACACAGATAGCTACTCCAAACTACCGAATGACCCCAACCCGGAAATTATGCGGGTAATGAAATCTTTCGTTCGCAGCAACGGACCTGCAGAAAATCTCACAGAAAAAGAGATCTTACTCCGAGATACCTGACAACACCGATCCTCTACTTGTTGCCAAAAATACACAAGGGGGAATTCCCGGTAGACCTATTGTTTCATCTTTCAATTCTCCGACAGAGCGGATATCCGCATATCTAGATTTGTTTCTGCAACCGTTTGTCTCATCGCTGCCATCGCATATTAAGGATACGTATCACTTTCTGGAAATAGTAAGAAATATAGCACTTATCATTCGAACATTCTACTCGCCATCGTTGATGTCGTATCACTGTACACGAGCATCCCACATTCGGAGGGATTGAGTGGCATAACACACTATTTGGATCTCCGGCCACCACCTCATTCACCTTCCACCGGCTTCCTGGTCGAATTAACTGAATTCGTGTTGAACCGTATTGTCTTTAATTTTAACGGGGACTTTTTCATGCAAAACAAAGATGTGGCGATGGGGTCTAAAATGGCACCCGCCTACGCCAATTTGCACATGGGTCGTCTGAAAGAATCGTTTCTATGTACGTAGCAACTGCAACCGTCCGTATTATTGCGATAGACTGACGATATCTTTGGGAGGTAATGGGACCTTGCTGAGTTGGCCACGAAGACCCATTCTGTTCAGGGTTGGTCACACTTACGGGTCAACACCCATCCGGCGGCCACCACGCATGAAGTGCGAGCCCGGGCAGGACTCTGACCTTAGGGCTAGTTTCCCTTAGGAATCAACCTTCTGGCGCTCCTGGACGGTCTGCGCGCCGTGCGGTGTAAGCCAACCGATTGTGCACTCTGACTAACAGTCTGGGGAGTCTGGAAACAGTACTGTTTCCTGTAGAGCGGGGGTGGTTGCGGACCTTACGGCGACTGCTCTTGAAACGACCATCGGCTACCCGATGAGCAGCCGGGCAAAGGATGCCCTAGTCCGCGATAGATTCGGTATACACCGTTTCATCGCTTCGTAAGGGAGAGGACCGCGCAAGCGACCTCGAACTCGTAACCAATCGAGAGACCGGAGTAATCTGGTCGAAATTGGAAGTAAGGGCGTGAGTGTAAGCCCGCTGGGTAACACACCTGATTATCTCGCGGTTAAGGCGTTGGCCTCTTATGGGCACGTGGCGGAGCTTGACGGTTGACTGTTTTGTCCAAGTCTTCTGCGCTCAATTCACGGGAGATAGAACGATTAATCGTTAAAACTTCCTAAGGTGACGGGTTCCCCCGTTGTAGTTGACCACTCTATTTGACGATATCTTTCTTCTGTGGACGTGTCTGGCCACGTGGTGACGTATCTCGATGTGAACCTAACTCTCTTGGGAGGCCATTGCACTACTTCGGTTCAAATCAAACCCACAAACCACCAGCTGTATCTACACTACAGCAGTTGTCACTTCAGAAAGAGTTTCTGGACACGTTCGAATCAGCTCTGCTGAATAGGGATTAAACAGATAATTCCGAGCAACAGGCGCTTCCAGCAGAATCCCCCCGGAAATTCTTTAACGACGGAATCTCTGCTCTTATGCACTAAGTACTTCCCTGGGGTGGGAAAATTAAGACCTATCCTAAGAAATTTATTCCTCATAAAAAGCCTCTTGTTGGGCCCACCCATTGTCGCGTATCAGTGAGATCCTAATCTGCGGGATATTTTGTCTCGTACCGCCCCTAAGGCCAGCATAAACACAACCCTACCGCCAGGCTATTTTCCTTGCAACAAGAGCCGATGTAAAACATGCCTTATTCATTATCCCGCCACTGAGTTCACTAGCACTAATACTAAAGAAGTCTACAAAATTAGCACGCATGCGGACTTCGCTAAGCAAAACTGCATTTACCACTTACAACGCAGATTTTGTTATCTAATAAACCCAACCTTCGCAGGAATCATCGTTGCTCAACCTTGGTAAAGAAACTGTCGTTGTTGGTTCCGCCACGAAGGGTTCGCTCTCCTCGTACGTTCGAAATCCCTCGTGTGAACACTAGTTACGCCCAAAACTCTGTTATGCACCGTTTGGTGACCACCTACGATAGTCGATTCGAAGATATCGTCATTTTTTAATTGAATCAACCTAAATTCAGCGAGGCTGTCCTTAGCTCACTAGGCGTCTAGGAAGTGATTACATAGTGAGTATACAAATTGTCTCAAAACACTCAGAGCGAAAATGAGAATAGCAAAGAGTATAATCTGAATACCTACATATATCCTATCCTACATATATATCATCTCTCTCCTTTCCTATCTTTGCAATAGTTCGATTGTAATTTAATTTAATTTAATTTAGTGCAATGCAACTTTCGATTTACTGTATAAGAAAATAATGTAGGAAACAATTAATCGGCCAGCGAAACACTGTATTAGAATAATTAGTAATAATTAATGAAGCGCTGTATGTTTCCCGAAAATAAAATAAATAAATAAATCATCGAAGCTAAGCAAATCATCAAATCTTCCGATCCCCATCCATGCGCGATTGCACGGTAAAAGCTTCGATGAGTGCTTCACTGTGAAAGTCACTAGGGCTTTTCCGAAAAACACACCAGAAATAAAACTTAAAACGTGATAACTTGGGCATACATATATGGGTGCTGGGAGCATGCCAGGGGTGCGGACTAAACGCCGACAATGAGGTTTCCAATATTAACACATATTAAAACGATATTAACACATACATATCACGCACACACACACACTTACACACACATACTTACACACACACACCAACACACACACACACAGAGATGTTTCCAAAAAAGTGGAATTATGTTCGAACAAGGTGTGGCGAGTACGTTGAGTGACGAAGAGTCTCCCCAGTCGCAAATTTGTGACCGCATTCTGTGAAGTGGGTGGTCAGATGCAGTGGCGAAGAGCGATTAACCAGGATCGGTTTTTTTTAATCACGAGCTTCTCCAACATGGTTAGCATTTATTTTCAGTATAGATTTACCAGACTGCAAGAGTATTACACCGGCACATGAAAATTATGCGTTTTCAAAGTCTACGTCTAAAAACCTCAATTATATAGTCAATGGCCTAATATGTAATTAAGGAAATGTAGAAGTGTTAAACTAAAACACAAGTTTTTCTCATAATTCTGTTATATTTTGTTATTTGTACATTACACAATATTTTATTTATTTATTGATTATTTCAATATTGTAACTATTTTATCAACGAGGAGTTTTGGTACAGTAATAATAAGATTATTTAATACTTATATTCGAAAATAATCACGACTATCTTTCAATAAAAATCTCGTAATGCTAAATACTATTTCTAATAATAATAATAATAAATTTGATATGCTTATACGAGTATTGTTTATATCATGAGTATGTTATGTTATGGGTATCAGTAAAAACAGCTGTAATTATGTAGGGAGATTCTATATACAATATTTAATATGAACTGTTTATTAGTATCACTATTTATTGCAGACGATGCTACCACAATATACAAATGGAAAATAACATTGCCAAATATAGTCAAAAATTACATATTTCTCTTTATGCCGAATATGGAACGTCATGGTCGACTAAGAATAATATAAAAACAACAACTTTGCAGAAACACACTTATTAAAATGGAAAGTTGGCAGCTTGTTAACAAATTTTGTTACTTTCAGCAATTTCAGTGTTCTACGTTCACGCGGTAATATCAATTTTGGAATTATTGAATTATAGGAACCTTTCTCAGAAATCGATAAAATAAAGAAATACTACTAGATTCGATCATTGTAATGCTAAATATGAAAGAAAAAAGTTTCGGAAGCGTAAAATTTCAAAACCAAATGTTTTTTTAAACTCAGTTTTTGTTGTTTTAAAAAAAAATTATCTAACCTACCGCCAAATAGGTGTTTATGTATTATTACAAATAAAATAAAAATCTTAACCTACCGAAATGTATGGATTTGGCGCTTTTTTGAATGCCTATATCTCGCTTATTTATTGAGACCGAATACATATGCAGATTCGGAACCAGCGTGGTGAATATAGTCTGGTGACGTTAAAAAATCAACAATCTAGAAGAGGTTCCTATACTGCAATAATACCTCAATTTTATCTTAACTTCTGTTTTTCAGATGCAGCGATAAAATCAATAATGTTGTCGTAATTTATTAATAATATAATAAAACCATAGAGGTCCCATGAGCGACTGCCACATTTTTTCTAGAAGTTTTTACCCATTTATACATATAGTTAACTACATGCATGGAGTAGTTCTTATTGACTACTATACAAAGGAGTTTCTAGCATAATTATATTCAGAATATGACTAGAGTGACAGTAAGCACATTAGCAAAAATATAATACGAAATAAATAAATTAATAAAAAACTACTCCCCTAATTGAACGACTGAAAACTATTAATTTATGCGAGTCGTCAATATAGGTCTGTGAATCCCATGACAGAATGGTTGCTGTGCAGGTTTCGCTGCAAATCCTCGAGATGGTGATGGGTCAGATGTGTCATTCCATCACCCATCATGCCAGGAGATGAGACCATGCCACCAACTCCTGAGCCTCCAATAATCCCTGCTACTCCAGGACTTTGACCTGATTCTTGGCGCATAATATTTCTTCTCCATTTCGCGCGAGCGTTTTGGAACCAGACCTGCAATGGCAAAATTAACCATTTAAAAAAAGATATGAATGTATAAATAGCATGATAAAAAATTAACCGCGAGATAACTAGGTGTGTTACCCAGCGGGCTTACACTCACGCCCTTACTTCCAATTGCGACCAGATTACTCCGGTCTCTCGATTGGTTACGAGTTCGAGGTCGCTTGTGCGGTCGTCTCCCTTACGAAGCGGTGAAACGGTGTATACCGAATCTATCGCGGACCACGGCATCCTTTGCCCGGCTGTTCACCCAGGATCGGGTAGCCGATGGTCGTTTCAAGAGCAGTCGCCGTAAGGTCCGCAACCACCCCCGCTCTATAGGAAACAGTACTGCTTCCAGACTCCCCCGACTGTTAGTCAGAAATAGTCAGAATGCACAGTCGATTGGCTTACGCCGCACCGTCGCAGACCGTCCAGGAGCGCCATAAGGTTGATTCCTAGGGGAAACTAGCCCTAAGGCCAGAGCCCTGCCCGGGCTCGCACTTCATGCGTGGAGGCCGCCGGATGGGTGTTGACCCGAGAGTGTGACCAATCCTGAACAGACTGGGTCTACAGCCTGACAGTACAGCTCCAAAACCTGACCTAGACACCCCAATATGTGGGGCTAGCTTTCTGTTGGGAGGAGGGAATGGCTGCCCCTTCCACCTGCTCCGCCATTCCATCGACTCCATTTCTGCCTTTGCAGCCGTTGAGGTATTCTATATTTATACAATAATTATTCCAGATAAAACATCTTTGATGAAAAAAATCGGTTGTCTGTAAAGTCGGTTTACTGACGATAGTTGAACGCGACAACGTCATAAAAAAATACTGATGGAATGGTTGAATTTGAAGCAGTTTCATTTAAGATTCTGATATTGTTTATTACAAACACCCAAAAATATATGCTTTTATACTCACAGATTTGACTACAACATTTAAATGTATTATTGTATAGCAGTATAATTGTTTATTGTTTAAAGTTTATTGTTTTTTTAATTTGAAAGTTTGAAATCTCATACTGTTAAATAACGGTTTGAGAAGCGTTTGAGCACGCTGCGCCATCTAGCGGTAGGTAATACGTCGTAAATAAACAATATCAGCGACATTTTACCAACCGTTCGATAGCGCATCGTAATGATAGCTTTCATACTTTTTTTTTTAATAAAAGTTGCTTACTTTGTTGCACTTTGTTGTACCCACAAGAAAATTGTCCGTTCAGTAATAACATTCCGTATATCAAGAATACATATAAAATTATGTCAAGAATTTAAATTAATCTAGTGATTTTCATTCGTACTATTTTAGACTGAGGTTAGTAAATAATTCTTGTCGCAACCGGTAGATGGCAGCATTTAAATTGAATAATAAATATAATAAATGGAACGCCTCAGAGCAAGGTAACGCCGCATGAGTCATGTTTTTTCGTGCGTGCAGCAGGCTCTATCGATTTATAAGACGTTGTCACGTCAATAAACTTTAATAACATAATAAAATTAGGGCCAAAAAATAAATTGAATAATTTCTAACAAGAATTTTCGATTGCTTTCCTGCATTGAAAGAATCCCCTACCTGTAAAACTCGTTTCGATAATCCAGTCTTTTGTGCTAGTTGTTTCAAGTCTTTGGCATCCGGATTTTGGTTTATAGCGAAATACGACTTCATGGTGCGGAGCTGGTGGTGTTTGAAGCTGGTGCGCATGCGTTTTGTTCTCTGGGAATGGTGACCAGATACACTGCCTGGCGATCCAACTGAGTTCTCATAGGTTAGCGATTCCAGCGATGAGCTGAGGTCTGAAGTATGCATGATTTCTGCAACAAAAATAACAAATCAAATGAGATTTTAAATTGAAATAAAGAAAGAGATTACAAGGTATGAACTATGTTTGAGCTTTATAAAGTTTTTTTATCAGAATTGCAATATAGGATTCGATGTTTTCGTTGAATTTATATCCCATTTTATACACCGTTTTTCAGCAAACGCTGCTGGGCCAAGCACTGCTGACCAAGGTTTTCCTAACATAAAATATAAACGTTTTTTTTTGTGTCATAGTACATATTTTGAGTTTTCAGGATATTTGTTTCTTTTTTAATCTTGGGATAAGGAGAGGGGAGTACAGCGCAGAATCCTGTTACATGGCCGCGTCGCAATCGGCCAAACCACCATTTATTTATGGCGTTTACACTATGAACTAATTAATGAATTACTATTCTAATAGAAAACACTAGAACTCCCAAATTAGGAGAAAAATGGTAACAAGAGTTTCTTTTTGCTAATAATCTCATGAATCACTTGCCAAATTTACTGCATTGTTTGAAAAAAATCTATAAAAAGTGTTTTTTTTTATTAAGGACATCCTTGTCATCATACGTTTTTTTTTAAATTTTAAGTTTGACAATCATTTCCATTTAAGAAAAGTTTGAGAAGCGTTGAGTGCGCTGCGCCATCTAGCGGTAGGTAAAATTTCGCTAATATACAATATTACCGATATTTTATCTACCGCTTGATAACGCATCGTGCTCATAGGTTTATAAACATTATTTTTTTTAAAGTTCGAAAAATTCGGTTTTTCCAAAAAAAATTAACAAAAAATGCTTAGTTCGCCGTACTGATTCACCTCTTACAAGGATGTTACTAATTAAAAACTCACCTTATATAGGAGGATACGAGTTTTAGCAGAAACGAAGAGAATAGGAGTTTTAGCATTATGTTGATACTGATATTTTTATTGCCTAAATAATTGCATATGAGTCTGCTATAAGTTTAAAAAAAAAATATATAAGTAATTTTTTTTTGAAAATTTTATTTTTTTTTCGTTTTTCTCTGTTTGTAAGTTCAAAAAATATTCTTCATTTACATTCCATAACTACATGAATATTACGCTATTCTAAGTTTTTATTTTTTTCTTCGAATATTTCCCAAAAATAGTATCCCCAAAAATATGATAGTTACAGGATATTTTTTTTTCTACAAACAGTGCTAATAAGTAGTGACAAGCCAAACGCAAGTTTGTAGCACCTGACGTTTGGCGATGTTGCAACATCCGTTTTCTAGGGTAGCCCAGTTTACCCTAGACAATGGCGGTTGCAACATCGCCAACACGTCGGATGCCGCAAAGTTCACGCGGTAAAGCCCTTTTCGACTTATTTATAATGTCAAATAGGCGCGATAATCTGCGATTTCATAAAAGTAGTAATGTTGTCGTAGGTACTGGATTGCCGTATATTTACAAGATTTTCACGATACATGATTTTTGAAAAATCATGTGGATGTGACAGGGGCAAGTGAGGAGACACGTGCGGTAGGTGGAAGGCGGTGAGGGGGGAAAGCTGCATTGCCGCGTCCCAGTCGCGAAAACCACAGTTTGTTTAGGGCATTCGCACACCAAACTAATGAAATATTATTCCAATGATAAAGACAACATGAGTATATTATTGCTTACGTCATTTTAACTTAATGCTTGTTTGTAATAAGTTTGTGGGACCTTAGCATTCCCATGTGAAGGTGAACGAAGAGAACGAAAAAAAAAATACATGTGGCACTCGGGGACTGCCGCGGTAAAGCTATTGCATAGCATTTTTAACAACTTATGCAACTATAATTATATATATATTTTTTTTTTCTGATATCAGATAACTGCGCTCTATCGGAAAAAGTTGAAATTATTCCGAATCATCTGCGGCTTCGGAATAATTTAAACGTCTTCCGATAGAGCGCCGCGCACGATTTTTTTATTCGATAAAGCAAAAAAAACGGATTATTCCAAAAAAATCCTAGATAAAATGATAGATAATTAAATTACCTTTAAAATGGTGCAGGTTTCATAATAATACGCCAGATATTATTTGCGTAGTAGTTGTTTTTGTGTTCGGTTAAACCTAATTTCACAAATTAATTACACTATGTAATATAAACAAAATCTAAAATATTCAAAGCTAAGAATATTAGGAAAATGTTCTTGTTTAACATATATTTTTTTCGAATTGTAAGCAGTACTCGTTTAGACGTAATATCAGTTTAAAATCATTAATTTTCGTTAAGAAATTTCTTCATTCGGTCGCCGCGCTGGCCTAGGCCCGCGATAAAAGCTACGCAATAGCTTTAAAATAATACGATTTTTTTCGAATAATCCGTTTTTTTTGCTTTATCGAATAAAAAATTCGTGCGCAGCGCTCTATCGGAAGACGTTTAAATTATTCCGAATCATTTGCTTTCGCAGCCGCAAATGATTCGGAATAATTTCAACGTTTCCGATAGAGCGCAGTTATCTGATGTCAGAAAAAATAAAATAAATAAATAATTATAATTGCATAAGTTGTTGAAAATGCTATGCAATAGCTTTACCGCGGCAGTCCCCGAGTGCCACACGTATATTTTTTTTTTTCAAAAATATAGTTTTAGAGCCAATACTCGGTTAGAGATATTACGTCAATGTAAATGTCACCAAAATACTTCTCTTTGTAGTAATTTGAAAAAGCTTTGTATATTTTGAGGAAGTAATTTTTATTTAAACCTCGTTTCCTTTGTCGGTTTGTTGGTTTACATGACTATTAAAGTGTTATGCCAGAATTAGCAAGAATAGTTACGTCATTATTTAAATTGTCATTAATAGGTTTGTGACATAAATATTCTTTGAAATATTTTAGCAACTTCAAATAAGGAATATATTATGATAATAATTTAGCAGCTGTTTTTATAAAATTTAGGTACAAATAAGGTGACAAATGTGAGGCGTCCCTTAAGGGATGCCTTGGCAAAATGTATACAAAATGTATATAAATTTATATAAATGTAAATATAAATGTAAATGTGCGCCGCTTTATAGTGATCCGCTCTATAGTAATGCTATAGCTCTATAGTAAACCCCGCTCTATGTAAATGTAAATGTAAATATAAATTTATAAACATTTTGCCGTAGGCAACCCGAGCTAATCGCCATTCATTTGAGGGGTTAAAGACAATTTTCATGATAAATGCATTAGCGTGAAAATAAAAAAAAACATTATCCTATAAACCCACATGTTACATCAGCAAATTCTATTTATAAATTTGCTTAAACTCTGATTCAACTTGGATTGATTAATTTTAGTTCTATAGTAAACTACATCGAGCTCCCGGTCTTTCGCGTACTGACGAACCGGAAAATAGCAGCCACGCTACATAAAAGGGGAAGTGGTATGCTGGATAGACAGCGCACTTTCGTATAATAAGCTACGTTGGGTATCATCATACGAAATTTAGGTGTTGGGATTGATATAAATGGGTTTAAAATGTCAATGGTCTGGGGATATTCGATTTATAAATATGTCTACAACATGTGAGTAAATTCCGAGTAATTATTTCGGTGTACCTACTACGGGTCCAACAAACTGGTTTGGCCCAATCGATTTATCGACGGCCCGATAGCATAGTGGTTAGGTCGCCTGTTCCGGGTTCGATTCCCGGCTTGGTCACCATTTTCCGTTGGTATAAAATTAACGGAATCGCATTTTATTTCTGTCAATTGAATGCAATAACATGACACGCATCTCACATGAACACATACATATAAAAACTTCATAGGAGGGTTGGTTGTAAGAGAATGTCTATAGGAATAATAATAGACCCGTCCATTGTGAAATTTTACAATAAAGCGTAGAAACAATCAAACATCCATGTCATGTAGTTTTAATTTTTTAAATGTTGTTAGGACCCATGCCAACAATAAGATACCAAGTTTTCAGCTTCGAAAGACCTGTGTAAGCTGTGCAATGTCCAAAAACAGCGAATAGTATGTGCTTGTTTTTATCTATATCAACTAAAATATGCGTTTCGCAGAAAATGATATTGTTTTTTTTTAACAGATTGAAAGGCATATTGCTTGGATAGGGTTGGATATTTTGACAAACTGCCATGTACATGAACGAAACCTACCTATTGAAATTTAGAGCTCTCCTTGTTGTTTCCGAAGTTAAGCAGCGTTGGGCGCGGTCAATACTTGGATGGGTGACCGCCTAAGTGTCTGACTGCGTGATGCTATAAATGGCGAAGATTCCACGATATAACACCGTTCTTGTAGGTAAAAAAAAAACCTTAACCTACTAAAACTTTTTCCGAATCTAACTCCATTAAAAATAGAAATTGGCATGTTAATGAGATTGCGACAAGTATTCTATTACGATTTAGTAGAAGTAGTAATCCATCCTAAAATGGAAAACACGCGAAGGATCCCCACTGGTTTGCCGTTGCCCTCGCTGCTTGAGGACGGCCTCTGTTCCCCTTTGGCGGAACTGGATCAGTATATTCGTATCGTCGTACCTACAGATGAGTCGTAACGACATGAGTGTCGTTGTGACTCATCTATAGTTGACATGGTGGCAGCAGACGTTATGGCATCCTAAGGCGGCGGAATTCTCGAAGCAATTGACAAACTAAGCAGATATCTTTGAACGCAAAATGCTAAACGCAAAATTAAAAGAAAATTCGGTGCCATGCAGGGCAGGAGGATGACGCGTGGAAAAGATGAGCAAACAACTAACTGTATAACCTGTATCATTATACATTATCATCATTATACACCATTACGTGCAAGTTTTGAGATTCCTGAAAATCGAAATACTCTAGTGGTGAGACGCATCGTAAAGTCGGCCGACCAAAACTACCGTAGATTGATACTGTGATCCTAAAGTCCTAGGTGATCTTAAAGTCCTAAATGCACATAGCATGAATAACTGAAAAACTAAATCAGTGTAGTATAGTATAAATATACTATATATAATATAATACAGTATAGTAGAGTATATGTATAGCGTGGAATGGAAATAGATTCCTGACGAAGCCAAGATTCACAATGAGGTGTAGCGGTAATGATGATGAACGATGGTTATCTGTACTTGTATTTGGTAGTCCAACTCTTGGAGATTTTTTATACACGGCATGGCCTCGTATCAGTATGCATCTTGGACTCGTATCAGTATGTATCTCATGCTGGGATGAATCTTTCTGGGCAGGGGCACAGTATACCAGACAGTAGCTTCTCTTAGAACCAAAATTGAAATCGAAGTGACGTCAAGAATCTTAAGGGCTACCAAAAATCGTAATATGATTACTCGTCTTCTTCTTGAAGCATCGTCCCGGCCACATTTACGGTGACCCGGCGACACAGATGCCACCGATTTGTTCTGAGAATATCATATGGCGTCGGCTCGTAAATCTGCACATCTGCACGCGGACACAAACGGCGCCCACAGCGTTCACAGCCCCGTAACTATGGGCCTAAGGACGCGACATGACTTACCCCTCGCCCCACTTCCATCGCACCCTCTTCCCGCATTGCATTGTAGCTCTTGGGTGAACTTACTGGGTGTTATTATACTGTGGCAGGGGTGTCTTATTTGAGTTAATTGCTGCCATTTTTACTTAAAAAGGCAGTATGTGTATTAGAGCAGTAGTACTAAAACTTTAAGGCAGCGTGGGCCAATTATCAATACATTCCTAACGCAATAGCGCCACACACCACCTCAAGTTTTCTAAGGAACTAGGATGGGGGGTTGGAGGCTCCCTAATCAACATTGACAAGTATAGTGTTTAAACAACAATTTTATTGTCTTGTTGAATGATGTGTTTTCCCAATTGACTATTCTCTGCAACACATTTCTGAATTATATACAATAAACACATAGTCAACTTTTCTATTGTCTCATTTTGATTAAATTCTAGTATTTTTTTTTACTTTATAAGACTGAAATAATATATTTATTTTTTGGGTTCCGTCAGAAAATTTATCGCAGTTAATTTAAACGTCACTTCAGACTTTACATCAGAAAATAGTTCGAACAAATTTGATTACTATTTTCTACATAAAATATCCTATCCTCATCAAAAACCAACTAAATTCGGTGTTGAAAACCAGATTTCGTAAATTATATTTTTTTGGTGATCGGATCTTCTCGGCTCCACGTACTATTGGTGGCTCGCGGACCACCGGTTGAAAACCACTGTGTTCAGCGCGGATTTAGACTTGACAAGGCCCTAAGTTATTTGAGCTATGGCTGCAGTATATTTAAGTATTTATGACAATTGCTAACTCGGGCAATATTTTCGGGGGATCCCAAGAATGCGGGGGCCCTAAGCTATAGCTTGTGAAGCTTATACGTAAATCCTGCACTGACTGTATTAGAGGTACTCGGTTATAAGCCCTTCGGTTTGGTTTTATTCATGTAACACAATAGTTGAATAATTTGTGTGTAGAGTAGTTGTAGATACTCGATACTTAAGTAGGGACTGATTGTGTCCTTAACATATTTAGGAAATAATGTAAGGTTGAAGAAAATGCTAAAAGTTGAATCGCACTACAAATTTAGATAATCGCATAAAATTATTAATAAAATAAAATATGTAATAACATTGAGTTCGCATGGCAGTTTCGCCGAGTTACGCATAAGGCTGTATCGCTCGCTTAACATACGCCAGGCATTTTATGACACAGCTGCAGTGCTGTTAAACAAAGTGTTAAAAGATCCACACAACCTGTAATAAAAAAATACGGCAATGCTATAGGCATTGGGTACAAACATGTACGCAAAGCTCTAAATAAAAGAGAAGACACTCACTCAGCCTGGGTCCGAAATATTGTTATAAAAACAAAAATAACAAAAGACGCACGCCTGGGTGTTAAAAGTCGACTTTACAATCTCGAAAGGTGTAAAGTGTTACGGATTGTTCAGAAAAAATAGTCTCTGTTGTTGGTATTTCTTTGAAATAAGCGGCGGTGTCGTCATAGTGAAGGAAGTGATGAGGCCATGGAAATGTCTGGATAAGAATAGCAAGGTACGCGTACGACTACAGCGAAAGTTTTGAGGATTTTTGTTTTGTGTATGGGAGTGACGGTTCTGACAGCTTATTTTTTTTGCCACTACCCTTGCTGTTTATTTTACCCTTCTCTATTAAAATAAATTATTTCGCAGTTAACTCTAAATATGAATAGGTTAACTATAAAAATATATATCAATTAACAATGGCCTCCAATTGAAAAAAAATGTGATGTCGATTTAATGGTGCATTTGAAATCCCCTGATATCTAAAAGATATTGGTATTCATTAGGCACCAGGATATTGGACCTAAAAGGTCTTTTTCGGAATTTGGATAACTTAAGATGGTAAAAATTCAACTCTGATTGGCCAGTGAAAATCGTATTCAGAGCACTCATCTATTCAAGCATGAAGCAAGCATCTATTCAGTAAGCATCCTTCTAACCACGAGAGTTTTACAGCAGAGACAAAAACCAACTCATTATAATACAAATTATTGGTCCTTAAATTTCCTTTGTAAAATTGAATAACTTGGATTATGAAAAATACAATATTTAAAATGGTAATGACAATGTCGAAACAGTGTGTATTGTTATAATCACAATGTTTGTATGTTTCGTGTGAGGACAATAATAATTTATAATCGCTAAAGATAAATAAAATAAAAAACGTTAATCTTAGCGTCAAAAAGTTGAAGGACACTCTAAACAATTTGGAAACATTTCGAAGTTTACTAATTGTTTGTGAAGATTCTTCTCGAAGTGCCTCTGCATTACTGGAGGTTGGCCGTTAGCTCTGAATACTTTTGTCGGTCTTGCGCCATCCGGAAAAGCTGTTGCGTACTGGTGATCCAGGTCCACTCTCTGACATTGCACAACCACGACTTTTTCCTCCTTCCACGGCGTTGTTTTCCCCTTAATTTTGCCCATCAATATCAGTTGAAGCAGCTGATATCTGTCATGCCGCAGAACGTGCCACAGATATTCAACCTTGCGCTTTTTGACGGTGTGCAACAATTTTCGGCTCGTACCAGAACGCTGAAGCACTTTTTCGTTGCTAACTTTATGGGTCCAGCTTATAAGGAACATTCGACGATAG
Source organism: Micropterix aruncella (assembly GCA_944548615.1). Lineage (NCBI taxonomy): Eukaryota > Metazoa > Arthropoda > Insecta > Lepidoptera > Micropterigidae > Micropterix > Micropterix aruncella. Next base: position 7,427,711 of record OX155980.1, read on the forward strand.
CACCACATCTCAAAAGATTCTAGCCGCCGTCTGGTGTCTTCTTTTATGGTCCACGCTGGCCACTGGTCAGATGTAGCATTTACTGGCCAGATGTAGCAATGTAGGATCCGAGTTAGATTAGATTAGGATCTAATCTAACTCTTAGGATTAGATGTAGGATCCGAGTTAGATTAGTTAAATTTATTTTCCGGCAATTCAAGACTTTTCTCATTTTATTGAATGATGCACGGGCGATTTCTATCCGGGTCTTAATTTCTTGTTCTAAAATTAAAAAATGCTAAATGTTACTAAAAATATATATATTATAAAAGATTTACACCCTTTTAGGGATTCGTCAACTTATTGAATTATAAAAAATAACTGTGATAGGTTTAAAAATAGTTGGAATGTCATTTTACCTCGTTTTTGTCGATATTTTTTTGCATATTTCTCATAGGATATACAAGTATATTAAATTGAATCATAGTCATATAAAACTTTAGACAGATATCTTACTAATCATATAACATTTGTAGTGAAATCATTTGTTTTTACACGACTGCCCAACAAAAAAGGAGTGTAATGTGTTCAGGGTTCATCTATGTATGTTTTCCGTTTCTTCATTCCAATATAACTTCTAAACGCTTGAGCCGATATAGAAGTATGTGGTATTGTTAGAACCGTAATGTCATCCCCAGTGTTATAGGGTACATTAACTGTCAAAATATCAAGTAAATAATTGTCTAAATGTCCAAATCTCCACATGTCAATAAATTAACGTGTTTGGTGTCAAATGAAAGATCTGATCGAGTAAATTCTGTAAATGTGTTGTATCTATATGGATACATACATAAACCACAAATATTTCATTAAAAAACCGTAAAAAAATATTATAAACTCAGTAATTCAGTTTTTGTAACGGCAGTTGTGTTTTTAATTCCTTTTAATATATACCTTTTCATTTGATTATACGATTTAATATTTAGGGTTGTACTTAGACCTCTCCCTAGCGCAATGAAGATTAATGAATGATGACTGGCAAATAGCTTGATATGCATCATAAACAACCGGCTCGATTGCGTTTCTCTTGACCTAAAATCGGAAATTAATTCATGTAAACGAGACAGAGCAGTACGTCAGAGCGGAAGCTGAAACCCAGCGAAGATAAAGCAGTTAAATCTAACCCCGCACGAAGTGTGTTCAAACTTATTCTGGCGTCTATAAGTTCGACAGGTATTTTTGGTGCGGGAAAATCGACGATAGTTCATTTTATATTCCGTTCTAACGTATTGCTCTGTCTCGATCGGTTGAAGTAAGTTTCTATTTAATTTCATGAAGAAACGAAATCGGGCCCAATGTAAACAAGTCTTAGCTAAAATTTCAGAATAAGAGTCATGTCGTTTCATGTCGTCTTGTGAGCCATTACGTCAGCCTTTAATAATAAATCACGGAAACAGGCTTTTATTCGATCTTATCTAACGTGGGCAAGCATTCTATATCTCGAATATAGTTAAACTGGAGGCTATTTCTCCACACTGTCGAAATAATGTGAATTGATAAACTCAAGGCTGTCCCTCGGGACTCGCGTCCTCAATCATCGAGATTGCATGGGCATTATCGACGGCCTGGAATTGTGGCCTATTAAATTTAGAGTGGGGCAGATATAAAGAGAGAAAGGTGATTTCTCCTGGCAGCTGTCACGCCATAGAAAGACCTGTAAAATTATTTTACGGTCAACAAGCGATTTAACGGAAGTCTTCAAAAATTAAAGTGCAACTCACCCGGCAATAAACGTTCCTTAAGTGCAAATGGTTTGAGGCTTACCTGAAAGTAAAAGAAAAACATAAAATTAATAATTATCGTTATTTAATAATATTTCTATTTTTAATACGCTTTTATTAGGTCGAGCTGTATGTAACTGTGTAATGGAATCAAAGGTAACTAATTTAACCATCTTCCAAGGATCGTAGCGTCATTAAAATTGGCAGCTGTATGTAGTTCTGATGACAATACAATAATATTGTACTGTCGAACTGATCTGATGATTGAGTCGGAAGATATGAACTGGAACTTCATGATGGAACATCGTATCATAGCTGTGTTTGGACTTGTTAGAAAAGTCTTGGAATGAACTTTGACCACGATTAGGTTTTCAAGGTCTGATGATGAAGCCGGAAGATAGGCACTGGCATTCCATGATGGAATATCGTATCATAGCCGTGTGTATGTGAATATCGTATCATAGCCCAAAAGCGTGTTTTTAGTGTTTTTTTTAACTATTAACATTTAATTGTATTTATTTCCAAAACAACTTTACATACTTAATAATATAATAAGTTTTTTTGACACAAGCAACTATTTACAGACATAAGCAGTTAATAAATATGTAATATTACAATGTAATAATATTAGTTTCTTCATAGAGACCGCGCCAAAAATTCTCGGTCCCTCGCCCACATGTTCAGATCACACGAATTGCATTTATTTAACATTATGCACTGCCAGTATGCGCGGCCAGTAATAATACTTACAAGATACGACAATACGTAACAGTATTTAGTAGATTTTAATATTTACAACATGCATCTAGATAAATAAGATATACATCCATTACTTAGGTAGCGAATGGTTTCGTGCAGCTTGGGCCACGAGATCCATTGTGTACTCGAATCGGTCCAACTCCCTATTCAACTCCTATTCAGTAGCCTCCTCGTGTGGACGGCTACCCCGGGTAAGACTTCGCGTCCCAAGCCTCACGGCTGGTGGATCGGTTTCCCCTGTGGGAATTCCTCTTAGCGCTACTCAGTGTGTACAACAATCGGTTGTGCACACTGACTAATTGCTGAAGGAGTTTGGGGACTATGGAAATATGGACTGTGGATGTTGACCTGTCATCAACCACTCTTGAAATGACCGTGTGGCTACCTGATCCTGAACTCAGAGCCGGGTAAATATGCCATTGGTCCGCTATAGATTTAAACCGAATCACCGCTGAATATACGGCAGGTAGAGGTCGCGCAAGCGAATTCCTACCCGTAACCAGTCGGGAGGTTGAAGACACCCTAAAGGTTAATTCCAGACGGAGATATCCTTCCAATACTGGTAGACAAGAGGCGAGACTGCCCGATGTTTACCTTTCCCGGTGCCTCGCCGTAAGACGTTGGCCTCTGTCGGGCATGTTGGCTTAGCTAGACGGTAGATTTCTATTGTCTCTTACAAAACATATATTTCCCGAATTGAGGCAGTTCAAAAACGGATGACGAAGCGTTTAAATTTGTTATATTTTGTAAAACCATCTTCGTCGCTTCGGTTTCATAAGATGATGTCGTTAGAAAAGCGCCGAAGCATGATCGACGCAGTATATCTGCATAAGCTAATTAACAATCGTGTTGATGCTAGTCAAATCTTGGAGCAGATAATTTTTTTCGTGCCCCCTCGACCAGCTCGCTCTCAGCGTTCCTTTTAACTGCCAATTGTCAATTCTAACAAAATGCTTTTCTTCATAGAGCTTGTCATCATCACAACTCGGTGTTTATGTATGTTGATATATTTGCCACAACCCCAGATACATATAAAAATCTAATTATGAATATATTACAATTTAATTAAGTAATCTGTTTATTATGAAAATAGTTATTCTTCTCTTATCTTTGTATTTCTATAACTTATTCCTTTTTTCTATTTTTCGTTCTCATAAAATGTGTCATAATTCGCATAATTATATATTTTATTTTCTAATTACTATCTATTTAATAATTAATTCATTATTACCATATACATGTTTATGAATCTATTTACTGTTTTTTCTGCTCTATTTACATTTACTCTTTTAATACGTTGAACTGTTTAGTAACTTAGCAATTACTTTTCAGAATATTTTCTGTTTTTTTAAAAAACCCTAATAATTTCACTTTTCACTTTAAAAAATTCTTGTCTATTTTAAACTTTTCTTTTATATAGAATTACGCACTATATGACCGTTTAATTGGTGGAAACATATAAATGGTTTATGTTTGTTATATTTTGATTATGTAAGTAAAAATGTTTTTTGTACAGTCTGTTTCCTGAATAAAATAAAAAATAAAAAATAAGTCCTCTACGCTCAGCTTACAGGTGGCGGGTTCGCCCGTTGTAGTTGACAACTCTTCTTACACCATCCCAGGAAGGTATAACCATATTGATATTTTTTCAAACGTGGGCTGAACGTAGAGACTTAGAGACGAAACAGTCCATCGTCTATAGGTACGCCAACATACCTATGAGAGCCCAACGCATTACAGCGTGGCATTGGGAAGTAAAAACAGCGGGCAGCTTCGTGCCCTTACTACCAGATTTAGACGGATTTCTCCGTCCTACCGTCTCGTCACAGGTCCAAGGTCCTCCAAGACAAAACTAGGTTCCTTCGACTATGTTAGGGATATTTTGCCCACATTGACTATCAGCGGACTTTGGCAACAAGCTACTGCCGAAAAGACAGAGCGAGCATTTCTTATATAAGCATTGTAGATACTTTTTATTGCAACGAGGTGGGGAAAAGCTTACTTATTCTTCGAGTAAATCATAACGTTTTAATGGCCTTCTCTGTCACGACTGAAATATGCTCGTTAAAGAAAGCTCACAAACGACCGGCATTCGTGAAATTTTCGATTTGGGACGGGTTAGCTTCTCGGACGTGGCTGTGCGCGCAACGAAGTACGGAGCATCGCAACAAAAGGTGCGCGGCGCGCTGCTCCTTTGGTCATCGACCGCGCTATCTGCGGCGCGTCGCGCCAACCGAGGAACCCGTTTCGAGGAGAACCGTGACCGGCTATCGCACCAAGCCGTGCTGCCGGGAGCGACAATGTCTGAAATCGTAAATCGAGCAGAACGACATCCCAAGGTAACGGCTTTTGGCGGCTGCCAAAATCGCAACCCCGTGCTGTCAGAATGAATTTGAGCGGTTACCGTTTACGTTTCGAGCGAACGACATCTCAAGCTTCCAGATACATACGTTTCGGCGCTTAACGGCTCTTTAGCGGCCAGATAACCTCTTTAATTGCAATGATTGGTGCCTATAATACAACATCATCCTTGGCAATACTGGTGATAGAAGAAGTATTCTCAGCCGACTTTGAAGTCCCTGAACACCAGGCTAAGACCTGGATTTGTCTAGGAAAAGAAGTCCTCTATATCTATCTATTTTGCGACCCAAATCAATTGGAGCTGCAGGTTCATCAGAAATGACAATTTGCGTGTTTGGCAAGAACGTTGGAACTGCGTGGAGACTGGGCGTTTGACATACCGTTACTTCCCCTCGTTAACCGCAGCCAGCTATTAAATGAAAATAAAAATAAAATACTTCATTTGCTCGTTCCCATGAAATAAGATATAAATCGTAATTTCTGGTCGAGAAGTTTATACTTGAGGCTATATGATATTTACAAGAGCTCAAAACATAAGATAAAATTGTACAATATTGTTAATATTTGATTGGTTTGTTGTAAAATCTTTTTAAAAAATTCGTTTAAAGGATGGCACTTTGATGAAAAAAATAAAAATAATAAAAGCCACTTACATAGCTGGAAGGTTTTCCCGGACTGTATTATGAAATGCTTATTTTAATGAGATGTATATTTGGATGAGCACCACTTTCGACAGTGCAATGTAGGTTTAATGGGATCCCTTTATCGCTAGCGAACGATCGCCCTTCATCCGCATCTCAAAAACAAAGCGTATCCTTTTGCAAACCAAAATAAAATGTCTTTATTAAAGACAATTTAAAGCAAAAACAATGAAAAAAATCACAATCAATCGTCTCTTAAATGCGGAATGACATATCGAAAATTCGAATATATCCACTCTTTAAAAGGACGATATACAATTGCTGGGCTCGCTATCAGCAAGCTATTAAATGAAAATAAAAATAAAATACTTCATTTGCTCGTTCCCATGAAATAAGATATAAATCGTAATTTCTGGCCGAGAAGTTTATACTTGAGGCTATATGATATTTACAAGAGCTCAAACCATAAGATAAAATTGTACAATATTGTTAATATTTGATTGGTTTTTTGTAAAATCTTTTAAGCTATTGCATAGCTTTTATCGCGGGCCTAGGCCAGCGCGGCGACCGAATGAAGAAATTTCTTAACGAAAATTAATGATTTTAAACTGATAATTACGTCTAAACGAGTACTGCTTACGATTCGAAAAAAATATATGTTAAACAAGAACATTTTTGTAATATTCTTAGCTTTGAATATTTTAGATTTTGTTTATATTACATATTGTAATTAATTTGTGAAATTAGGTCTAACCGAACACAAAAACGACTACTACGCAAATACTATCTGGCGTATTATTATGAAACCTGCACCATTTTAACGATAATTTAATTATCTATCTTTTTATCTACGATTTTTTTCGAATAATCCGTTTTTTTTGCTTTATCGAATAAAAAATTCGTGCGTGGCGCTCTATCGGAAGACGTTTAAATTATTATTCCGAATCATTTGCTTCCGCAGCCGCAAATGATTCGGAATAATGTCAACGTTTTCCGATAGAGCGCAGTTGTCTGATATCAGAAAAAAATAAAATAAATAAATAATTATAATTATAATTCCACAACCTTAAATATGCTTTGGTATTTCTTCTGCGATAGCTAAGACACACTCTTTTACTAATTCACTATCGGTAAACGGACGTCCACTTTTTGCTAGAATCTCTGCTACCCTGTAGCTGGCACGAACATTCGTTTCGCTGTTGTCGGCCACAACCTTAAATATGTTTTGACGATTTCAAAGTGGAAATTTTACTTTTTCGTATTTCTCCTTCAAGACAGTCAAATTTAGTTTTGTGTTCAGTGTCGTAATGTCGCTTCAGGTTATATTCCTTTACTACAGAAATACTCTTTTGACAAATCAAGCATAACGGTTTTCCTTTAAACTCGATAAAAAAGTATAATTCTGTCCATAATTCGTTAAAAACTCTTTTTTCTTCTTCTAGCTTCCTTTTTCTTGAAGCCATGTTTATGTAATTATTCTGTAACAATAATGAAGAAATTTAAATTCGGTGTAAAATTAAAAATAAATTTGTTCCAGTTATAATAAATATTGCTTCTTCCAGTTATAATAAAAAATGCTCGCTATGTTACTATCTTCATGTCATGTCTAGTACTATCCATGTCCTTATAATATTTGCCCATCAATCTGAAGGTTCACATAAACAAGCAGTAAATAAAATATAACAAATTGCTCGCGAGTGCATACAACTTACTTACCTCATACGTCGTTCGTAAGCTATCAGCGAAGGGAAGAAAGGTGAAACGAAATGCGTAGCTGGCAACCAGATGAGACGTGATTTCCCGGCAAGTTACACAACGGAATGAAGCGAGAGCTGCGCGCGGGTGTGATTTTAACTAAAGCCGGTCGCTTTGAATTTTTTCACCGCCGCACACCTGCGTCTAATCAAAGAGTGCCGCCGCCTATTGTCTCAAGGGAGCCGCCGCGCCGCCGCCGATGGCAAGATGCGGCGGATAATCGCGAAAGAAATTGCTAAGAATTGAATACTGCAAATCTTTATTTTCGGTAGAAACAATACATATCATCACAGTCTTGATAAACAGTTCTTAGGAAATGAAATAGGTACATTTTTATCACCCCGCGTAAGAGCGAACTTTCAAGAATACTCTCATGGCCCAGCAGCATGACCGTATAAATTCTAGAGAATTTATATGGCCTTTTGCTTTGGTATTTTTTCTTACGGACCTCAGGCTTGCGGGCCGCACCGAGATAGTCCACGGGCCGCACGCGGCCCGCGGGCCGCCGGTTGCCGACCGCTGGTTTAAAGGATGGCACTTTGATGAAAAAAATAAAAATAATAAAAGCCACTTACATAGCTGGAAGGTTTTCCCGGACAGTATTGGGAAATGCTTATTTTAAATGAGATGTATGTCTGGATGAGCACCACTTTCGACAGTGCAATGTAGGTTTAATGGGATCCCTTTATCGCTAGCGAACGATCGCCCTTCATCCACATCTCAAAAACAAAGCGTATCCTATTGCAAACCAAAATAAAATGTCTTCATTAAAGACAACGTAAAGCAAAAACAATGAAAAAAAATACAATCTATCGTCTCTTAAATGCGGAATGACATATCGAAAATTCGATTTGAAATTCGAATATATCCACTCTTTAAAAGGACGATATACGATTGTTGGGCTCGCTATCAGCCAGCTATTAAATGAAAATAAAAATAATATACTTCATTTGCTCGTTCCCATGAAATAAGATATAAATCGTAATTTCTGGTCGAGAAGTTTATACTTGAGGCTATATGATATTTACAAGAGCTCAAAACATAAGATAAAATTGTACAATATTGTTAATATTTGATTGGTTTGTTGTAAAATCTTTTTAAAGAATTCGTTTAAAGGATGGCACTTTGATGAAAAAAATTAAAATAATAAAAGCCACTTACATAGCTGGAAGGTTTTCCCGGACTGTATTGGGAAATGCTTATTTTAATGAGATGTATATTTGGATGAGCACCACTTTCGACAGTGCAATGTAGGTTTAATGGGATCCCTTTATCGCTAGCAAACGATCGCCCTTCATCCGCATCTCAAAAACAAAGCGTATCCTTTTGCAAACCAAAATAAAATGTCTTTAATAAAGACAATTTAAAGCAAAAACAATGAAAAAAATCACAATCAATCGTCTCTTAAATGCGGAATGACATATCGAAAATTCGAATATATCCACTCTTTAAAAGGACGATATACAATTGCTGGGCTCGCTATCAGCCAGCTATTAAATGAAAATAAAAATAAAATACTTCATTTGCTCGTTCCCATGAAATAAGATATAAATCGTAATTTCTGGTCGAGAAGTTTATACTTGAGGCTATATGATATTTACAAGAGCTCAAAACATAAGATAAAATTGTACAATATTGTTATTATTTGATTGGTTTGTTGTAAAATCTTTTTAAAGAATTCGTTTAAAGGATGGCACTTTGATGAAAAAATAAAAATAATATAAGCCACTTACATAGCTGGAAGGTTTTCCCGGACTGTATTGGAAAATGCTTATTTTAATGAGATGTATATTTGGATGAGCACCACTTTCGACAGTGCAATGTAGGTTTAATGGGATCCCTTTATCGCTAGCGAACGATCGCCCTTCATCCGCATCTCAAAAACAAAGCGTATCCTTTTGCAAACCAAAATAAAATGTCTTTATTAAAGACAATTTAAAGCAAAAACAATGAAAAAAATCACAATCAATCGTCTCTTAAATTGTATCAGTGTTACCTCGTGGTGGTAGACGAAGGGGATCTGGCCGTCGCCCACGCCGTCGCGGTAGATGACGACCTTGGCGGGCAGCGCGCCGTTGAGCTGGCGGTACTTGTGCAGCGCCTTGACGATGTTGAGCGACAGCTCGTTGGACAGCTCCTCGCCGTTGGCGTGCGGCGTGACGGCGCTGAAGTAGCGCGTGAGCCCCTTGTCCATGGAGGCCACCATGGCGCCAAAGGAGCGCACGCGGCTCTGCGTGTCGTGGCACACGTAGTAGCCCATCATTACGTTGCTCATGGGGATGTCGGCCGCCCAGGCCGCGCCGCCCGTCTTGCAGTTCATCTGCAGCACCACCTTGGTGGCCACGCTCATGGCGTTCTTGCCGCCCAGCGACTTTGCCAGCACCACCTGAGTGAGAACACCGCGATCCACGCAGCACTTTTTCTTGATGGCAGAATAACGATCGATGCGGTTGTTGGGGACCACCAAGAAGATGATGGTCGGGTTATATTGAGAGATGGCCTTCTCACATTCTTCTATGTAGGAGCCCGAGCGATCGTCCTGGATGCCCATGAACTTAGGCTCGGGTAGATGGATACTCATCCCGTTCCCGGCGGTAATCAGCTTCCGCGCAAAGTCCTCCCCGCCGCGCCTCGCCCGGTTTGGCACAATCACCACCCAGCACGTTATCTTAGCGGCGCTGAAAATGGGGCGAGAGCGCAACTCCTTGGTCCATTCTCCCGTAGCGAGGGCGCTGCCGCCATTTTTGTTATTTATTTTTTTTATTTATTTAAATCCAAAATAAAAATTTACAATGTTTATTTATTTATTTTATTTTTTGTTTATTCAGTTATTACTAATCAACATAACAGTAAAACCAATGCATTGAAAAGTAAAATTAATAAAGATATTACCATAACTATACAAATAGAATGATACGTATAATACTAGCTATCATGTAAAAATAAATAATTAATAGCTTGCAATTTAAACAAGTGACGGTTGGCGGTAAAAATATCGAAATCTGGTGCCATCGAGTGAATTTCATTTAAGCGCCGCAAAGCACGCGCCAACAAGTTCCACCTCGTAAGGTTAGTGCGCGAGAACGGCTCCGCGAAAAGATGGTGCGATCGAGTACGGAGATAATTATTTGGTATGAATAGATCCACCTTTGCTAGTAAGCTAGGGTTATCAGTTTTACCACGAATTAGATTGAAAACATAGGACATGGTCAGCATTTCTCTTCTGAGACAGAGAGAATTATAGCCAACCATGCCTGTGATAAATGCAGTCGGATACAAAAATGGATAATATCCGTACTGCTTGAAGTACAGAAATCTCATAAAACACTTCTGTACCTTTTCCAGCATGAGGGTATAAGTATCTTCATGTGGATTCCAAATAGGTGCATTCGTTTCCATGCGACTTCTAACAATCGAGTTGTACAACGTGCGCATAACCCGAATATTATTGAAGTGTTTGGATTGCCGTATTACAAACCCTAGAAGCTTGAAAGAAGTTGTAGATAGTTGTCTAATATGTTCCTTGAAGTTTAACTTGGGGTCGAAAAAAACTCCCAAGTCCTTGACTTCAGTAACTCTGGGAAGCACACATCCAGCGATGGAGTAATCATACATCAGATGAGCAGGCGATCTTGTGTATGTCATCACTGCACATTTGTTAATATTGAAGTGAAGGTTACGAGCTTGGCTCCATGCATAAACTGCATCAATATCACGCTGGAAGAGCTCGCAGGCCTCAGCACTTCCAGTTGATAAAAACAATTTGACGTCATCAGCAAACATTAGACAATGTGCAGATGCAGACTTTACTCAGATTATTAACAAATAAGTTGAATAACAAAGGCCCCAAGTTTGATCCTTGGCTAACCCCCGATTGAGTGTTATATAGTTTGGATTCAAAATTGCCAAATTTAACGAATTGCTGGCGCCCCCCCATGTAATCTGCGAAAAATTTCAACAGTTTACTTGAGCATCCAGCAGCAGCCAGTTCTTGGAGTAACGCATCGTTGTCGTCTCTGTCAAAGGCCTTCTTGAAATCCAAATATACGACATCCACTTGTCCCCTTGAGGTGCTATCCAAATCACCAGTAACATAATCTGTAAAAACGGATAGGTTGGTAGTTGTGGAACGATTAGGACGGAACCCGTGTTGGGCATCCGATAGTGTACCGCATAGTTGGGTATAAATTTCTCGGTGGAGAATCGTCTCGAAAAGCTTAGGAAAGGCTGATAACACTGCAATCGGCCTGTAATTATCAACCTTCACCTTATCGCCACTTTTTGGTATTGGAGCTACTCTAGATATCTCCCACTTATAGGGGTATACTGCAGATTCCAACGATCTGTTAAATATATACATCAGGGGTTGTATAAAAGACTCACAACATGCTTTAATAACATAAGGAGGAACTCCATCAGGTCCAATAGTGCGGACTGATTTCAGCTTGCGTATTGCAAACCGAATATCATCTTTTGAGATGTTGACATAAATAACACAGAGTAAAAAAGAGCAAATACTTAGTCATTGTTTGTGAAGCAAAGAAAGTACAGATTTGATGGATTTTATCAGCTCCACTAGACTACAGTCTGTTCTGGAGTGATACCACACTTATATTTGTTACATAGTACAATTTTTTATAAATTTTCGGTTAAAATAAAAAATAAAAAAAAATTGCAACATAATTAAGAAAATTTGAAGAAAAAGACATCTAATATTAGTTAGTAAAGCGGATAAAAGGATAAAAGGGTAATTACCTTCATAGGCATTATAATATATAGATATATTTATATATAAATACACACTTATACATATAAAATATATATATACACATACACCTATATTCAATATATACTGTATATATATACTTACATAATAATATATAAATAAACAAAAACGTGTGGCACTCGGGGACTGCCGCGGTAAAGCTATTGCATAGCATTTTTTACAACTTAGGTATGCAATTATAATTATTTATTTATTTTATTTTTTCTGATATCAGATAACTGCGCTCTATCGGAAAACGTTGAAATTAGTCCGAATAATTTGCGGCTACGGTAGCAAATGATTCGGAATAATTTAAACGTCTTCCGATAGAGCGCCGCGCACGAATTTTTTATTCGATAAAGCAAAAAAACCGGATTATTCGAAAAAAATCGTAGATAAAAAGATAGATAATTAAATTATCTTTAAAACAGTGTAGGTTTCATAATAATTCGCCAGATAGTATTTGCGTAGTAGTCGTTTTTGTGTTCGGTTAGACCTAATTTCACAAATTAATTACACTATGTAATATAAATAAAATCTAAAATATTCAAACCTAAGAATATTAGGAAAATGTTCTTGTTTAACATATATTTTTTTCGAATCGTAAGCAGTACTCGTTTAGACGTAATTATCAGTTTAAAATCATTAATTTTCGTTAATAAATTTCTTCATTCGGTCGCCGCGCTGGCCTAGGCCCGCGATAAAAGCTATGCAATAGCTTAAAAATAAATCATTGCAAAAACTTTTCTTTTTTAATATTTTAAGACACAATTTCCATGAGCTGCCTTTCGCATTCGCCTCTACTTTTTCCACGTAACCATTTTGTGACCTCAGCTTTGAAAGCGGTACTGGTTCTCAGCTTCTGCCCTTCGGTGAGTGTCGCAAGGAATGCATCATACATCCGAGGGGCCAGAAACAAATAATGTCTCTGGGCAAACCTTGTGTTCGTCCGAATTTGCTTCTGGGTTTGCTTTTTTCTTGTGTCGTGTTTGTGATCTCGGCTGGAATGCCGATCTGTGTCGTGGTGAAAATAAGTGACAATCGATTTTATGTACAGCTGTCTGATATCAAGTATCTGGAAGTCATTGAAAAGTAAATCGGATGGGTAGCGATACGGTTTTCTGTTTATAACTCTCACTACCGCTTTTTGAGCTTTTACTAGTGGGTCCAGGTGCAGTTTAGCCGCACCGCCCCAACCGATATTGCCATACATCATCAGTGACTGTGCCAAAGCACAATATATGGATCTCAGAGTTTTTATATCAAGAACATTTCTGATACTCCTGAAAATATATATTAATTTACGGACTTTTTCGGCGACCTTTCCGATATGTATTTGCCACCGGAGATGTTTATCGACATGAACACCTAGGTACTTTACAAAAGGCACACGCTCAATTTGTACACAGTTACAATCAAGACTGTCGCATTCGTGTAGGACTAGGTTATAATTTTGTGGAGGTTGCTGACGAGCATCTATGCTGAAGGCTACAAGCTTAGTTTTATCCACGTTCAGCGTTAACAGATTATAATCAAGCCAGCCCTTAACACTTTTCATCGCGACAGCTGCCTTGTTATATACACTTTCCCAACTATTCGATTCGAATATGAGGGCAGTATCGTCAGCGTAGGATATTATATCTGCACCAACATCCATTTCACAAAGCCCATTTATGTAAAGTAGGAAGAGAGTCGGCCCAAGAGTACTTCCTTGTGGGACCCCATGATTATTGAAAAGACTATTACTTAAAGAATCGCCTATCCGGGTACGCTGTTTTCGAGATCCAATATAACTGCGAAACCAGTTTAGTTCGATACCCGTAATACCATATTTCACAAGTTTCATTAGGAGTATTTCATGGGATATTGTATCAAAGGCTTTTGCAAGGTCAAGAAATACAGTAATACACTTTTTGTTGGCGTCTACATACCTAGTGATATGCCCTGTCATTTTTAGTATTGCATCTTGTGTTCCCATTTTGGATCTGAAGCCGTATTGGTTTTTGGATAGCATGTGGTTGGATTCTAGGTGATTACAGAGTTGTTTATTTACTATTTTTTCCAAAATTTTGGCTAAAACATTAAGTACAGATATCGGTCGATAATTTGAGGGATCAGACTTCAGTCCAGCTTTAAAAATGGGTGTAAAATTTGCTTCCTTGAATTTGCTTGGGAATATGCCACTAGCTAAACTACAGTTAAATAAATGGGTAAATGATACTAAATATTCAGCATATTTTTAAGGATTTTGGCACTTATCATATCTGGCCCACAAGCAGAATTTGTTTTTATATTTTTTAAGGCATTATAGACCTCTTCTTCTGTGGTTTTAGTAAGTTTGAACAATGGGTGAATAATAGTCCCAGCCACTTCCTTAGCTACTTTAACTTCACATAAATTTAATCTACTACATAGTTTGTCAGCAAGATTTTTTCCAATGTTAGAGAAATATTTATTCAATTCATTTGCTATTTTGGCGTTTTCTGTTATTAATTCATTATTAATGACCAGTTCGCTTATCCGTAAAATTATCTTCTTCCTATAGCTCAATTCATTAACTATATTCCATACACATTTAATGTCGTTGTTTTCTGATTGTAGTTTTAGTTTATAATAATTCTCTTTTGCAGTTGTTATTAATTTTGCACATAGATTGCGGTATCTTTTAAAGTAGCTTTTTAAGGCGAAGTTGTTTGGGAATTTTTTGACTTTACTGTGTAGTTTATCCCTTTTATGAATGGACTGGACCAGCCTGCGGTGATCCAGGGTTTAATTTTTTTATTCTTATGTGGGATCTGTTTGTTTGTTGTACAGTCTCTAATGTGTGTTTCGAGGGTAGCTACAAATTTGTCGGTTACTTGGTCTACATTCAATTTATCCATGACGTCTGTCCACAGTTCCTTTGACAGTAAATCTAGTAATTTCGAGTCATCATTTTTTCTTAATTTCGTGTACATTATTTGAGTTTTCTGTATATCGCGATCGATGGCTAATATCGTACTATAGTGATCGGTAATTGTGGAATGTATTACTGCAGAGGTGACGTTGTATTTAGTTTTTTAAAAAATATGATCTATACAAGACTCAATATTTGGAAGAACCCTTGTCGGCGTATTTATGGCGGACACGAAACCCAGTATGTATATGTAGGTACAAAAACGATTACTTTACTTTTAGTTTCCCGAAAGGAAAGTATTGTGACAGCGTTAAAAAAATCGAGATGAAGACGGAAATATACATTTTGAGCCTCCCTGAGACGATTAAGACCATTTCCAGACCGATCTCTGTGTGTATGTGTGCGTCTGTCTGTGTGTGTGTGTCTAGGGATTTTTTAAATCTACATCCTATAAGATTAATTATTCACATTGTATTTATTTTATTTATTTATTTATTTATTATTGACTAGTTACATATACATTCAAATTCAAAAACACAAAAGAAAATAGAGGTAATAATACAGAAAAATATACAGGTATAAAAATTATATATGCCTAAGCCCAGGTAAAATAGAGAGTAAATTATGTTTGGTTTTCAGATATGCACAGTAGGGTGCAACTGAGCCCGCTTTGCTAGGAGGGTCTGGTTACCTGGTTGCCGATATTTTTATGAAAATCTGTGATAATTCTTTTTATATAAAGCTGACTATTATGACTATATAATATTATAATGCATAAATTAGGGTTAACTCCTGTTACTAGTAGTGTTTTGTTTTCAGGGGATCCAGCATGAGGCAGGCAGAGCATGCGGTGGAAAATAAAGAAGACGAAACTGGGTAAGACGTGTACAATTTGCTTTCCTTATGACCTCAGGCATGTAAATGAATAAATTTAAAGTAACTTCCAATCCACAAAAGCAATTAGTGAGCCTGAAACCAAATTAGCATTTCGAAATAAAGTCGCGACCGTCATTAGGACCGAACGCTTAATGAAGTTTGTTGCGAAATAGGGCATCAAAATTGCTGTAATATCAGATGAAGCGGTAGAAATTAGCCATTTCTAGGCAAAACTGCAAGAGGTTGCTAACCATGGAAATATGGAATGAGGTTTAGGTTGCGTTGAAATCGTAGGCGAAAAAAGAACGGGATTACATTTGTTGTTTACCTTAAGGTGCAAGATGTGTAACGAAAAATTTTACATGGAAAATGACGCTCCTGGAGACCAACTCACTGTTAACCACTGTGCTGTTGCTGGAACAATTTTTTTTTTTTTTTGATTTTTATTTTTTTTAATAAGCCAGTTGGTAGGAATCCCTACTCTTGGTATAGTCAAGTTGAATAACTGGTATTATACCTTATGTGGTATAATGAATTTTTTAAATATCGACTATTATTTTTTAATTGTAAAACAATTATTATTTCAATTTAGGATCTTTTAAAAATAATTGGAGCTGCTTAAATACTGCAGATAGTCAAAATATAAAAACGAAGAGTCGGTTATAAAACAGTAAAATTTAAATTATAAAAAATATAAAATTAAATCAAAAACAATGTCGCAATTAGAAATGGTCAATATAATTTATTATATTATAATCCATCTTTGATAATCAATGATTGTATTTAGTAAGTAATCAAAATTAGAAAATAAAAAATATGAATAGAAAAGATGGTGTGATCGACGCAATCAAAGGCCTTGGATAGATCATAGAATTAACCCAGAGTTTTTCCGACTTATCCAGGCTGGAGAGCAACTTTTCCACAAGACCCGCAATCGCATCTATTGTGGACAACGACTTGCGGAACCCGAATTGTTTTGGAGTTAAAATGTTATTTAAAGCGAAGAAATTGCTAATTTGCTGTAAAATATTTTTTTCAAAAATTTTACTAAAAGTTGGCAAAAGTGATATTGGACGATAGTTGTTTTTGTCCTCCCGAACATCTTTTTTATAGACAGGAACCAGTTTTGCCAATTTCATTTTACAAGGAAATACTCCACAGTTCGCATATTTATTCGTTACATAAACATTTAAGTATTTGATGATGTCCTCCTCATCGTGATCCGACGACGGCGACCTCTTGATTGACAGGACTTCTTCGAAGATGCTGGAAGTGCTCCTTCCATCTGGATAGGATACCCTTGTCGGTGAGACGCTTGGAGCCATCCTGGCTGCGCATCGGAACAACCTTTTTGACTCGTGGTCCAAAGATGGTTTGGAGACTCTGGTAAAATTTCCCTATCTGTTTAGTGTCAGCCCATCGTTGTAGTTTTTCAGCTCTTTCAAGCCACCAGGTGTCTTTGAGATGATGTAGTAGCCGGATTCTGTCGGAAGTGTCTATGCTCTGCGAGTAGAGTTTTAATTTCAGAGTCATTCTCATCAAACCAATCCTGATGTTTCTTTGCTGGCGGGGGGAGGGATACAGAAACTGCCTGTGATAGATTAGCGGCCATGTTTGTCCAAGTTAAGTCCAAGTTTTCGTTTCCGTTCGCTGTGTTAGACGTAATCAAGTGAAAATTGCTGTCTAGTCTAGCCCTAGCCTCGTTGTCACTGATGAGCACAGTGCTCTGATGGGCTTCTTGTGAGGTGCTCGACGAGGTTTTTGTAGTGCCATGCGCAGTTTGGACCGTACAAGACGGTGATCCGTCCAGCCGTTTGCACCTCTCATTGCATGCGTTATGAGAACGTCTTTGAGATCTTTTCTTCGCACTATAATGTAATCTATGAGATGCCAACGTTTAGATCTCGGGTGCATCCATGTGGTTTTGTGCTTTGTGGGAAGCCGAAAGAAGGTATTTGTAATGCATAGGCCAAACTGCGAGCAAAATGACAGTAAGTCGAGACAGTTGCTATTGCAACTGCCTATACCATGAGGACCAAGTACATTTTTCCAGGCTGAGTTATCCGCACCGATCCGAGCGTTAAAGTCTCCGAGGATCAAAATCTTATCTGCGGGTGGTATTGCTTCAACGGAGATTCGGAGGTCATCATAGAACTTGCCTTTATCTTCGTCGGAGGCCATGAGTGTCGGTGCGTATGCACTGATTAAGGTGGCATATTTGTTGTCTGCGAGCAGAAGGCGCAGGGTCATCAGTCGGTCACTCACTCCTTTGTGTAACTCAAACAGCGATTTGGCGATTTTGGTTTTGATAGCAAAACCGACACCGTTCCCTCTCTTCTCGGTTACTGGTCGACCAATCCAATAATAGGTGTAGCCACTACCTTTTTCGCGTAGTGCACCCTCCTCCAATAGATGTGTTTCAGAGATTGCTGCTATATCAACTTTATACCGTGAGAGCTCCTTAGCTATGATAGCGGTTTTACGTTCTGGGCAGATGTTGTGTTCGCTATCAACTAAAGTACGCACATTCCAAGCGGCAATGCTCAGTTCGTTGGTTGTTTGTTTCAAATGTGTTATCTTATTGTTCGCACCGCGTAAGATTTGATGCTCATACAACCGCGTTTGCTATATGAGAAGGTTTTGGTTTGAGCTTTGTTTAGGCCACCTTTTCTAGGCCCCTCCCTGGATTAGGGAAGGCAGTGCGTCCTTAAATAGGGCTGCCTTGTCGTCAGGCGTGCTGCCGAGCTCGTCCTCTCAACACCGTGAGTCCGAAGAGCGACCGCTCTCGCCTGACCGCCTACGTGTAGCTTCCAGCTAGAGCCGATATTCCATCAAGATACGACCCCACCACCAGTGCACTATCGCCGCAGGTCTTGGGTACAAGTCCGGTCCGATGTTCAAAAACAAGAGGTCATATGCGCGTGAATAGTTTACAGTGAGTAAGCGGTTGCGCTGGTGCAGACTCACTCTCTCGTCCCTGCAATCCGTGCGCCAATGGAGCGGAGATCCGCCACGATTGGAGGAAAGAGGGATGCCGTATCTGGCCGCCGGCTTTTAGCCCTCAACCGGACGCCCTAGGCCTTCCACGATGCCGTGCTGTCCCGCCGCTTCCGCCAACATCCGTCGCTTATAAGCTGTCGAGTTTCCTTCTTCGCCGGGTCAGTCTTCGTACACTATGCGGGAGGTATCCGCAATTAGACCTGTCCGCCGAAGCGTGCAGGCCCCCCTCGACCAGGTTTAGCCCACGAGCCGACGTGGTTTACCGCGGTGTGGCCGCTGCGTGTACAACAGCTACTTGGAGCCACTGGCGAGAGATTTGTAGAACGCCTGTGGACCAGTGTATACTCCACTCCCTCAGTAACGAGAGCCGGCTGAAGTAACCCCAAAGGTGCTACCACTAGACGCTCTACTACACCGCAATTTTTTTTTTATTTTATTTATTTATTGGAATTATTAAATTAACCATTTTACAATAAATATAATATTAAAACAAATGGCAAAAACTTTCCTCTTTCATTCACTGGCTAGTGCTGCCCAACTGGGATATACCCGTTCCAGGGCAAGCAATTTGTATTTTTACATTTAAAACGAGGGTCGTTGAACCAACCAAACACAATAATAATAATAATAATTTTAAAATATATATAATAATAATAAATAAATATAATAATATGTATTTATTCGTTACATAAACAAGTATTTATTCGTTATTTATACAAGTATTTATTCGTTACATAAACATTCAAGTATTTATTCGTGACATAAACATTCAAGTATTTATTCGTTACATAAACGCAATAGCACGCAATAGCACTAGCACGAAATAGCAATTCAAACGCAATAGCACAAAAGAAATATAATGTACAATCCAGAAAATACCGCTATATGCTTCTAAATTTAGTCATACATCTGTCTGTGCCCGTTCACCGCCAATTGCCATCATTCCAACCACTGATCATTGATCACAAATTTTATCAAAATTTACGCTACACTTGCACTGTAGCGTAAATTTTGATAAAAGTCCTACTTGTCGTTCTCCTACAATTTCGACATAGCCCAGGGCGCAGTTCATATTACCATAATTAGCAATTTCTTTCAACTTTGTGAATAAATGTGTAATATTGAATTTAGTAATTTTTCATAATATTTTTTTTTCTTTATTTTTTAAACTATTGATTATTTTTATTTTTTAATGTAATTTTTTTGATAATCAGAGATAGATTATTATTTAAAAAAATGTATTACCTGTTTTAATTGCGTCATTTTATTGTTCTATTTTTTTATATTTGTAATATTTTTAATTTGACTATTCTATCATTCGATCATTCTATCATTCGACATACGAACATTCGTTTTTATATTTTATATCTGTATATTTCATTTATACCTATTCAGGTATTTTAGCAGCCCTAATTATTTCTTAAATATTTTATGTATTTTAAAATAAATTTTATTAATTATTGTTTTTAAAATTTAAAAATAGTCAGTTTGTACGCAAATGAATTATTCTAGCATATAATATAGGGTAAATTATGCAAAATCCATTTGACTATACCAAGAGTAGGGATTCCTACCAACTGGCTTATTTAATTAAAATGAAAATTAAAACTTTTAATTGTATATAAATTGTTTTCTATTCGGCATGAAACCTGAAATAAACATGTTTTTCCATTTGACTATACCAAGAGTAGGGATTCCTACCAACTGGCTTATTTAATTAAAATTAAAATTAAAACTTTTAATTGTATATAAATTGTTTTCTATTCGGCATGAAACCTGAAATAAACATGTTTTATTGATTTTTTTTTCATCTGTCTCGAAGAATATTAAAAGGGTGTCTTCATTTCGTTCTTGAAAGGATAGTGATTTTCTATACTACGTTATCTCAACGTCGAAACAGTCAAGAATTATAGAATCAGTCAAGTCAGAACGGCAGAACGCAGAATGCAGTACGCCTCTGAACGATCTATGCAAACTTGTATTAAACTGTGGTTGTTTGGTGAGCCAGCCGTTTGTTCGGTGAGCCAGCCGAGCTCGCCTCAAACCGTCAAGGTCGTTCGCCTATACTTTCGCCTTAACGGAATTGCATTTTCAATTCTGTCGATGGAATGCAATAACAAGGCACACACTTACAGACATGTTACACGCACACATACATATAATACGTCATAGTAGGGTTGGTCGTAAGAGATTGTCATATGACAATAAACCCGCCCATTGTGACATTTTCACAATAAAGAGTATAAATAATTATTGATGAGGTGAGGCCATGCCAACATTTTTGTTTTTTACTATCGAAACCAGATAAACTTTCGCGGACCCCCACTTACAACTTGTGAACCCCCATTTTTTCTTCACGCCAACGTAGACCCTCGTCGAGTCTCCCGTGGACCCCTGGGACCCCCCTGGACCACTTTGGGAATCACTGGTCTAATGAGTGTGCGGGTCGCCCGCGAATGTATTTAATTTTAATAAGAAGTGCGAAACTCATCGAAAAAATAATGAGTTTGGATTGCGAGGCGGAGTGATAAAAGTAACTAACGCTTGTTAGCTGGCGAAAAACAAAACAAACTGTTAGGGTTAAACGCTGTTTTATAAATGTAAGCAATACGGTTCTTTGTATAAAATATTTCACTAACTCACGCTGGGTGCCATCTAAATCCATAACTAACGTAATAAATAATATTTTTGACAGTGCGTATCTGGTCGAAAAGATATTCATTCTGGCTCCTCGCATTACTCGGAACCCGAACCTGTTTTATATAGATATAACTCTGCATTCCCTAATAAACAGAGCTATGACAACGTATAACGATAGGTTCGGGTACATTGATATTTTTCATCAGTTAAAAGTCACTTTACCATTAAAAAATCTTATCAGTCCTTTGTCCCCCGTATTTCATATAATGACTGTTAATAGCTTAAACAGTTTTATTTATTTTTTATTTATTTATTTATTTATAGTATTACACAAGTTCGTTTGTACAGTTTACCATATCATGTTGTATATATATATGTGACGTTAGCAAAAAACTGATTCTCGAG
The DNA here is from genome assembly GCA_944548615.1 of Micropterix aruncella. NCBI lineage: Eukaryota > Metazoa > Arthropoda > Insecta > Lepidoptera > Micropterigidae > Micropterix > Micropterix aruncella. Next base: position 7,449,569 of record OX155980.1, read on the forward strand.
GAGATATAGTAATGAATAAAAGTCGCCTAACTAGGCCAGGGCCTGTTCTAAGGCAGACTTTATAAAATATTGCTTAAATGTATCTAATCAAATTACTAAATAATTGTTATATAAAAAAAAATAAAAAAAAAATAAAATTAAATAAAAATAAAATTAAAACAATTAAAATTTGTAGAAATTCTATTACTTTGACAATAATTATTAAAGTGTATAGTAAAAGTAAAAATATGTGTGAAAGTAAAAATATATGTCTAAAATTGAAGAATAATGTGAAAAATTAATATACAAAAAATTAATATACAATATTCAACATTCCATTGATGTTTTCCCTGCCTTCTTTAATAAGCCACCTAGAAACCGATTTTTTAAATTTGTTTTTGGTTTCAATGCGTTTAACGACATCAGGCAGGTAGTTGTACATTCTCGGTGCTATGAAGTTGAAATGTCTCTGTCCGAAAGTCGTACGGGTTCTTGGCACTATCATATCGTCATTCTTAGCAGCTCTGGTGAGTCTCACTCGTGCGTTAATAAGTGGCATTTTGAATTTTGCGTGTATCAAGGCTATCTTAATGTACAACAGTCTTGGGTCCAAAATATTACTATCTTTATATAACTGGTTCGTAGGATATCGATACGGTTTACGCTCGATAATTTTTAGTATACACTTATGCGCTACTTCAAGAGGCTGGAGGATAGTTGATGCACAACCACCCCACCCGATTATGCCATAACAAAGAATGCTTTGGCATAATGCATAATACGTATTTTTTAGTGTTCCCGGGTCTAAAATATTTCTCACTTCGCGGAATACGTAGGAAAGTTTTCGAACCTTGCTTGTCAACATCTCAATGTGCTTTTGCCAACGCAGCATATTATCAATTATTATTCCGAGATATTTTACGTGTTCTGTCCTTTCCAGGAAAGGGCATTTACATTGCTGTGTATTTTTACATGAGTGAATAGTTACGGTATGATATGGTGATGGTTGTCCTTTATTATTATTACTAAAAGTTATATATTTCGTTTTTTTTATATTTAGGCTAAGAAGGGATTCATCTAACCATTCACGTACTTGATTAATACCAGCATTGGCTGCACAGAAAGTGTCTCTCCAGGTATGCCCATCAAAGATAATGACTGTGTCATCAGCAAAAGAAATGGTTTTCCCCACCAGATCGCATAATTTATTTATGTAAATGAGAAATAAAATAGGCCCGAGAACACTACCCTGAGGAACGCCAAATGGCAGGTCTTCCGGTTTGCTGGTTACATTATTAATGGTGATAATTTGTTTTCTATTTTGCAAATAGGTCTTAAACCAGTTGAGTGTGACATGCTGGATTCCAACTTCCCCCAACCTCCGAACGAGCTTATCGTGCGAGACCGTATCGAATGCCTTTGCGAGATCCAAGAAAACAGCTATGCACTTTTTATCCTCATCCACATTGCAATTAATAATACGTGTCACTTCTGCGATTGCATCAGTTGTGCCTATTCCTTCTCTAAACCCAAACTGGTTATTAGATAAAAAATTGTTTTCTTTTAAATATTTCAGAAGACGTTTTTTTGCGACTTTCTCTATAATTTTGGATAAGGTGCTTAAAAGAGAAATTGGTCTATAATTATTTATATCCCTTCTGTCACCACTTTTAAATATAGGAACTACTTTAGCGCATTTAAGTGCTTCAGGAAATATGCCCTGCTTGAAACTATGATTGACTATGTGTGCTATGGGACCACTTAGTTCATTTTTTGAGTTTTTGAAAACTTTTGAATTGAGATTGTCAATACCTGAAGAGGAGACATTTTTTAACGAGTCTATCATTTGGGAAATTTCTTCCGATGTTGTAGGAGTTAAATAAAACGACACCGTAGGGGTAGTCTGAGAAGAAACAAACCCTGTTGAATCACATCTACTTTGTATGTGTTTGGCTAAATTCTGCCCTACACCGGCAAAATGTTTGTTAACATAATCGGCGAGTATCCGCGGAGAAGTATCTGTATTTATGATTTCCTTTCCGGTGTTTAACTGATATATAGATTGTTTAGCTTTTGTTCTGTTTGAAATATCGTTTATAACTTTCCATGTATTTTTTGGATCACCATTTGCTTTCCGTAATTCATTTTTGTAATATCTGACTTTAGTGTTGTGGATTATTTTATTACATATGTTTCGATACTGTTTAGCCTTATCTTTTAAACCTAGGTTATCAGGTCTACGCCGTGATGCTAAGTGGAGTTTGTCTCTTCTATGTATACAGAATAATAGTCCATCCGTCATCCAAGGTTTGTATGTTTTATTTTTATGTTTTATAGCAACCGGTTTAATGGAACAGTTCGAATTAACCACGCTTTGAAGTAGATTTATAAATAATTGAGCTGCACTATTCACGTCGACTTGATCATAGATAGCCGTCCAATCAATACCAGTGACTTCTTCTCGAATTTTATCATAGTTAAATGTCTGTTTCATTATTTGGTTTTTTGTTTTTTTCATGTGGTTAAAATTATAATTCATTTTAAATAAAATAACATTATGATCTGTAATTGATGTTTCATAAACTATTGATAAGGTTGGATAACGGGATCGGCACATTATATGGTCTAAGCATGATTTAGAGTTTTTAACTTCACGCGTAGGGGTCTCAACTAGACAAACCAATCCATAAAGTGTAAGAAGCTCTAGATATTCATTTGCCTGGGGGTGCATTTTTTCATTTATAGATATGTTCATATCTCCTGTTAATATTAAGTTATTTATGTTGGAGATTGTTTTTAGCAAATCGTTCAGACTCGTTAAAAATTTGCTGATATTGTGAACAGAAGGACTTCTATAGATAGCTACAATACAGATTGTCTTGTCTAATAAAACCTGTAAGCAGTTTGCCCCAAATATACTCACCTCATTGACGGTTATTTCTGTTACTTGTTCACTCGCATAGATGACAACTCCATCATTTTGTAGTTTATTCAATTTGGTATAGTATGAACTATAGCCCGATATCCCAATTGGAACAAAGTGCTTCCCAATCCAAGCTTCCGTTAGAATTATAATATCGAAATCAATTTGTAAATCTTGTAGCATTACGAGAAACTGATCGAAATTTTTTTGTAGACTTCTGATGTTAAGACAAATCATTCTCAGGCCTGTTCCTTCTGCTAGGACTACCCTACAAGTATTGACATTTGATGTCACATGAGCCTCATGTGAATTTGCGTCAAAAACATTTATTATATTATTATCCATTGCGGTCGTATAATACGGAATGACTAAGATGAATATTATAACTCAAGTGATCCAAGGCACCGACAGATGTGCTGGTTTTATGGTACAAGAGGTAACTCAGAATAGTGTATGAATGTATGAATATTGTATAATCAAATTTCATGAATAATCCATTATTCTTATTATTAAAATACCTAAAGCAAATAAAAAAATGCAATTGAAAGTCTGAATAAAAAATGATAGTCTTATTAATATTATTTATATAATTGTTGTAAATGCAATGGTCATATATTTTTAAAGATATCTGAATAGTAATCAAAAGAAAAATTAAAATTAAAAGAAAAAATAAAATTAAAAGAAATTCCAAGTTAAAAGAGTTGACATTGACAATGTTATATAAAAGTGGTTTTATTTCAATTCTAAAAAAATGCGATCATTAGTTATTAAAACAGGTTTAATGTTATCATCCTGACGGATAAATATCCTGCCGTTGTTTACCCATACATATTTAAAGCGGTTTTCACGAGCAAATGATTTAGCGCGGCCTAGCAGATATTTTGATGATCGAGTTAAATTCTCAGAGACATATATGGGTGCAGTACTATCAGAAATGCCTAAATCCCTTGTATTCAGTTTTTTGCTAACATCCTTACAAGTTTTATTATAATCTTTTACGGCCTTTAGGAGGTTATTTCGCTTCGCTTCGTGATGGAATTTTACTACTAGGGCTCTGGGTTTATTGTCTGATTTTTTGTAGAATTGTCGAGAAATGTTCAAAATGTCGTCCGATTTGATTTCGCAATTTACGTGAGAACCAATCTTTTCAAGAAGTTGCTGTAAATTTTTATGTTCTTCAGGAATTCCTCTAATTTCTACATCACATCTCCTCTGCTGCTGTTCAAAATTGTCGGTCTTATATTGTACGAGCGATAATTTTTCGTTTAATTCTTTATTGGTTTTCTGCAGGATTGGTATGACTAGGTTCTGCTTCTCAAGCATTTCTATTCTTTCAGCCAGATTATCATAGCGATTTGATAGAAAATCGGCCGATTTTATGATATCCTCATTTTGTTTCTTAAGCGAATCCATTCTTTTTGCTATCACATTCATTTTGTCATCTATGTAAGAAATTATGGATTTTCTAAAGTCGATTAAATGTTTTTCAATTAAAGCCGTCAATTCGTCGACATCATAAAACTTCGATTGAGGGGTCGATTGTAGTGCGTTTTTTTCTGAATGCATTGGTGTTAAAGCAGGTGAATTAAACGCATTATCGGACGCCCCATTTTTTGTCTGCCTTGGGTCTAACGAGTTGCAGTGATCACATTGCCACTGGGCCATATTTTTTTCAGACATTTTATTAAAGTTCATTTTCAAGATATTGACGCATTTTAAGAGAAAATGTTCCCTACAGTGCACGCAGGATAACTTATCTTTTGTTGATATAGTTTTTTCGCATTTGCCGCAATCCATTTCGATGATGAAAATTTACTAGAGGATGAACCAATGTATTTCGATTTTATCGTACGATATTTTTGAGAAAAAGTACGTGTACCTCCCTATTCCAAATGAAGTCGAAATGAAGTCACATGCGGCTGTGCCGATTACTACTTGCCGTCCGGGCGACTCTCGCTCTGCTGTCAGCCGTGGTTGAATTCAAATTTGATTGGTCGCCGGGATTGACGTCAGTGGACACGGCGACTGCGATTGGCTACTGCTACCCTTGTCATTCAAACAATGACAAGCTGAAATTCAGGAACCAAAATTTTAAATGGCGATTACTCACGATCCTCTTGGTGAAAACAACCACAATTTCGGCGACGCGACGCCACTTTGCTAATTTATAGAATGATTGCACGTTTATTCCGCAAAACCGACTTAATAATACGAATTTAAATAATTTTCGGAGAGAGAACTAAGTTTACATGAATAGTTTTTTGTATTTTTTTTTTAATATATCTTTGGTACAAAAAAAATATATTGTTTATAATCTCAACGTAAAATTTCATTTTCATTTGTTTTTTGTTCTTTCTCTTTTTCTATAATATTAAATATATATAAATAAGATATAATAACGGATATATGTACTGTACACATTAACGATAAATAGTGTTAACATATAATTAGTCATAGTTTTATTGTTATATTTTGTATTTGTTATGTATAAACGCTGTTTGTTACCAAATAAAATAAAAATAAAATAAAATAAAAACTTTAGAAAATATTATCTACTCAGATTAACGCCAGAGCCATGGCTGCCGGTTTCAAGTGATATCATTTTGAATGACACAGATTTATATAAAGAGTGGTCAAAGTATAAGGCTGCGTATGCTGACGCAGGCGATGTAGGTCCAGGAAGCGCAGGGCAGAGCAGATGTTGTATTGTATGAACTTACTGAGAAGTGCGTACTCTGCGGCGCAGACATGTTCAACGAAGACATGTGTCTACCCTGCTCTGCGCCTCGTTGTAGTGCCGGCACAGATTTCTGCACGACATGTGCAGGGCGAAACGTGGTTTTAGCTAGATTTAATTGAAATAGTTCGTTGTGAGCCTTGTTGTATGATACAAGTCATCAAGATTATTTAAAAGAACGTGCATGAATGTATGTGTATCTGTATCTGTGTCATTTAGCTGCGTAGCAACATACGCTCGTGGCCTAACTCTGCCTCAACTGCCCTGCCCTGCAACATCTGTGTTGTGCCGTCCTGCGTCACCTGCGTCTCAGCATACGCTTAGCCTAAGACTAAGGCCGGATTTAGAATTGGTAAAGCCCTAAGCTATTTGAGATGTGGGGCCCTTTGTGAGATATTTTACTACACATATATGACAATTGCTCACTCGGACATTTTTTTGGGGCGCCCTAAGAAAGTGGGGGCCCTAAGCTATAGATTATGTAGCTTATACGTAAATCCTGCCCTGAATTCTCGTCAGGCACCGACAGATACTGACAGGCAAGAATGAAACCGGCTTCGGCAATTGGTATGGAGCTCAATGAGGAAAATTTCGATGCAATCGTCGTTTGGAAGGCAAAAATGGGACAACATATATCCATACCGCAACAGTCGATCGACTTTATAAAACCGACCATAATATAACAGAGAATGTCTATAAGAAGTGGTCCGATGACTGATATAAGTATGAAGGTATATCGCATCAAATGGGGTTACAAAATATATTTTTTACGATTTGGCTAATATTTTGAACTTTATTGAACAATTACCAGTTTTTATAGACAGAGCAGTACTATGAATTCTCGTGTTTTAAGAGCTCTTTTAGGTTCACGATAAAAATACAAAAGGATATCGCATTTCGCTCGCTGCCCACGTCATAAGAACAGCCGCACTTGAGCAAGTAAGGGGGAAACCTTAGAAACGCCCTCAAATTACGCAAGCGAGAAGAAAAAATATCGAGCGAGTGAGGGTCATGACAAAGGCATTGGCAAGTCTACTTACTACATTCCTTTGCCGTTGACCAGGTTTTTTGTCGCAAAGACGAAAAGTGGGTGAATAAGGCGATTTTTCTTATTATTATAATAAGTTATTAGTAAAAACACATTTTTTAAAACAAGCTTCTATTAGAATGCAGTTACAAACTAACCCTGGGTGCAGAAGCAGCCATGTCATAGTGGAACTTAGAATGGGCAATCATAATTGAATACTTATACACAATTTCATTTCTGTGCTGTTGACCGTTGAGGAGTCCCCTCGTCGCGAGCCAACCCTGGGCGCAGCAGTCATGTCATGGTGAAACTTATAACGGGCTATCATAATTGAATGCGTATACAAATTTGTATGACTACACAGTTGACCGTTGAGGAGTCCCCTCGTCGGGAGCCAATCATGGGTGCAGAATCAGGTCATGCTTACCATAAAAGAACATTGTCATCGGAACTGAACCAGCGTGTAAAATTTCAACTTCATAGGATAAGAGGAAGTGGTTCTAATTCTGCTTGCAAGATTTGACCTAAACAAACATACTGACAAACATTGCAAGGTAAATACAAGCTTGTAACAACTGGATTATTTTATTGTGGTTATAGCTCGAACGCAACAAGCAACGGGTTAATAGTTCATAGAGAGGCCTCTGCAAAGGCGTATTACAATAGTTCGACGAAAACTCAGAAGCTTTCACTACATTCAGAATAATATTATTATCGCGCTGTAACTTTATGATCTAGAATTGAATGGGTCATTTACTTCGCGAAGTTTGCAGTCAGCGTTTGATAAATTTAATCTACTACATAGTTTGTCAGCAAGATTTTTTCCAATGTTAGAGAAATATTTATTCAATTCATTCGCTATTTTGGCGTTTTCTGTTATTAATTCATTATTGATGACCAGTTCGCTTATCCGTGAAATTATCTTCTTCCTATAGCTCAATTCATTAACTATATTCCATACACATTTAATGTCGTTGTTTTCTGATTGTAGTTTTAGTTTATAATAATTCTCTTTTGCAGTTGTTATTAATTTTGCACATAGATTGCGGTATCTTTTAAAGTAGCTTTTTAAGGCGAAGTTGTTTGGGAATTTTTTGACTTTACTGTGTAGTTTATCCCTTTTATGAATGGACTGGACCAGCCCTGCGGTGATCCAGGGTTTAATTTTTTTATTCTTATGTGGGATCTGTTTGTTTGTTGTACAGTCTCTAATGTGTGTTTCGAGGGTAGCTACAAATTTGTCGGTTACTTGGTCTACATTCAATTTATCCATGACGTCTGTCCACAGTTCCTTTGACAGTAAATCTAGTAATTTCGAGTCATCATTTTTTTTTTATTTCGTGTACATTATTTGAGTTTTCTGTATATCGCGATCGATGGCTAATATCGTACTATAGTGATCGGTAATTGTGGAGTGTATTACTGCAGAGGTGACGTTGTATTTAGTTTTTTTTAAAATATGATCTATACAAGACTCAATATTTGGAAAAACCCTTGTCGGCGTATTTATGGCGGACACGAAACCCAGTTCATGCAAGAAACATTCATAGTCATCAGCAAATGTTGATCGATTTCCATATATATTTATGTTTGCGTCGCCGGCAATGACAGTGTGACGGATTTTTTCGTCATAACAAATGCTGTTTAAGCTGAAAATAAGAGAATTTATGAACTTATCAGCATTTGCAAATGAAGGGGATCGATAAATTGCAATTATGTTAACATCATTGTACGTTACTTGCAAGCCATTGCCGTCATAGATATCGAGCTCATTCGCTGATGCGTTTAGGCATGTTTTCGTGTAGACGATTACACCGTCGGATCTATTTCGGTTTCTCAATGTGTAGTTAACGTCATATCCATCTAGATGTGGAATCTGGGAGGCGCAATTTATCCAGCATTCACTTAATACCACTGCGTCAAGGTCTAGATCCAAACAATGCAGAAGAATTAATAACTGATCAAAATTTTTGTTAACGCTGCGGATATTGAGACTTAATATGCACTTGGAAATATTTGTCTTAAGTTTAGTTTTACAGTCACTAGGATTGTTAATATCCGGAATTTGTATAGAATCAATCAGGTTTAACTCTTCGCCTATCACATCAATCATAAAGTAGAATAAAAAGTGTAATTAGTTTAAAGGTAGATAATCTTGTTAACGACAGATTACAACAGTTAAGTACCATTTTTGGGTCTAGCACTGGGAATGATTGATTTTGTTCTTTTAATAACAATCCTAGAGAAAGGTAGTTGGCATGAATGAAAATAATTAATAAAATTATAATAAAAATAATATACTACATATATATAAAGGTAGGTGCATTTGAAAATACTGTAAACTAATGCAATACAAAAGGTATATTCTGATTTATAGTATGTCCGTTTACCAAAATAACCACTTACTAATTTATTTTCGCCAGATCTTGCTCGGAGTAAATTTTTATGAGAGCCGAGTTCTCCTTTTCCCTTACATAAATACGACAGTTTTTTAACCACACAAATCTGTATTTTTTTTGCTTCGCTATGTCCCTAACTTTTTTGTACAGTATTTTATTTGCCATAGTAAGGTGGTCGTTGAAGTAAATTTTTTGAACTGGGAAATCTAGGCCAATGTCTGCAGTAGTAATGGGTCCTCTCTTAGCTCCACGGATCTTACGTAATCCTGCGAGCAGTTGATCCTTTTTTTGGCGTGTTGTGAAGCGCACAATGACTGCGGGCGGCCCGAGTGGTTGTTGACGGTTACTAGTCCTGGCGCGAGCGGCGGCAGCGGTGGTCGATGCCGCTCGATATACGTAATCGATATCGCATTCTTCAATGTTTACTTTTGCAGCGTTCCCGCACTTTTTTAGAAGTTGCATGAGGTCTTCCTGAGCTGTTGGAATGCAGCTGATTTCCAAATTATTTTGACGCATTTCTTGTTCCCAGTTTCGTTGTGCGTATTCCATAGAAGTAACCTTTAATTCCAATGGGTTTATCCTGGCTTCACATTCCATTGTTTTTTTAATGTTTTTGTCCACTTCCTTCATTTTATTTGTAAACTCATCCATTTTGCAGCAGCACATGTCAACAGACGATTTGAAGTCTACCATTTGTGCTTTTATTTCTTGACAGTCACTGCGGAGTAGTTTAATTTCTTTTAGAATTTCCCAGGACCAGTTTTTCAGGCGGCAGAACGCGTCCTGGGATGCGCATCAGCTCTTTCTCCAGACGCATATCCCAGTCCTTGAGCTCTTGGGTCACCACGGGGCCGGAGTTGAGGCGCCGGTTGAAGGCCAGCAGCTTGATACACTAGAAATCTGGCCAGGATATAAGACAACTTATATCCTGGCCAGATTTGTAGTTTATGGTCCGGGATGTCCACCTTTGCCTGTTGGTCGACATAATCTCGCCCCAAGAGCTGCAGATTTAGTCCGCTGAGGCACTTCCTCATAATCAAGTTGAATACTTGAGAGAAGCGTTTCGAGGCTGGAATGTGGTTGGCGATGCAGGGCTTGACCTGCGAGGGTTGCGAGCTTGTGGGCATACTGGCATGGAGCGGGCACCTTGACCTGTCCAGACCAATTAAAATAGACGTAGCAAAGCTTGCAAGTAAGTCTCTGAATGTGATCCGGCTTCAGTGTGGACGTGTCAAATATGACATTGCAGCTCGTCGGGGATACCGTTCCTTCCCTGACTTGCTGCGACACGAGGAAGAAGTCATACCTTTCAGGTAACGTTATGACGTCATCCACTACGGTGCCGGGTTGTGGATTTCGGAACTGTGAGTCAAAGAACCTGGTGTCGATGCGTTTTGAAACGACTATAAACACCATCTCGAACTTGTTCGGACCGTAAACACCCTTAAGCTTCTCTTGTATCAGTGTTACCTCGTGGTTGTAGACGAAGGGGATCTGGCCGTCGCCCACGCCGTCGCGGTAGATGACGACCTTGGCGGGCAGCGCGCCGTTGAGCTGGCGGTACTTGTGCAGCGCCTTGACGATGTTGAGCGACAGCTCGTTGGACAGCTCCTCGCCGTTGGCGTGCGGCGTGACGGCGCTGAAGTAGCGCGTGAGCCCCTAGTCCATGGAGGCCACCATGGCGCCGAAGGAGCGCACGCGGCTCTGCGTGTCGTGGCACACGTCGTAGCCCACCATCATGACGTTGCTCATGGGGATGTCGGCCGCCCAGGCCGCGCCGCCCGTCTTGCAGTTCATCTGCAGCACCACCTTGGTGGCCACGCTCATGGCGTTCTTGCCGCCCAGCGACTTTGCCAGCACCACCTGAGTGAGAACACCGCGATCCACGCAGCACTTTTTCTTGATGGCAGAATAACGATCGATGCGGTTGTTGGGGACCACCAAGAAGATGATGGTCGGGTTATATTGAGAGATGGCCTTCTCACATTCTTCTATGTAGGAGCACGAGCGATCGTCCTGGATGCCCATGAACTTAGGCTCGGGTAGATGGATACTCATCCCGTTCCCGGCGGTAATCAGCTTCCGCGCAAAGTCCTCCCCGCCGCGCCTCGCCCGGTTCGGCACAATCACCACCCAGCACGTTATCTTAGCGGCGCTGAGAATGGGGCGAGAGCGCAACTCCTTGGTCCATTCTCCCGTAGCGAGGGCGCTGCCGCCATTTCCCAGGACCAGTTTTTCAGGCGGCAGAAAGCGTCCTGGGATGCGCATCAGCTCTTTCTCCAGACGCATATCCCAGTCCTTGAGCTCTTGGGTCCCCTCGGGGCCGGAGTTGAGGCGCCGGTTGAAGGCCAGCAGTTTGATACACTAGAAATCCGGCCAGGATATAAGACAACTTATATCCTAACCAGATTTCTAGTGTATCAAGCTGCTGGCCTTCAACCGGCGCCTCAACTCCGGCCCCGAGGTGACCCAAGAGCTAAAGGACTAGGATATGCGTCTGGAGAAAGAGCTGATGCGCATCCCAGGACGCGTTCTGCCGCCTGAAAAACTGGTCCTGGGAAATGGCGGCAGCGCCCTCGCTACGGGAGAATGGACCAAGGAGTTGCGCTCTCGCCCCATTCCCAGCGCCGCTAAGATAACGTGCTGGGTGGTGATTGTGCCGAACCGGGCGAGGCGCGGCGGGGAGGACTTTGCGCGGAAGCTGATTACCGCCGGGAACGGGATGAGTATCCATCTACCCGAGCCTAAGTTCATGGGCATCCAGGACGATCGCTCGGGCTCCTACATAGAAGAATGTGAGAAGGCCATCTCTCAATATAACCCGACCATCATCTTCTTGGTGGTCCCCAACAACCGCATCGATCGTTATTCTGCCATCAAGAAAGAGTGCTGCGTGGATCGCGGTGTTCTCACTCAGGTGGTGCTGGCAAAGTCGCTGGGCGGCAAGAACGCCATGAGCGTGGCCACCAAGGTGGTGCTGCAGATGAACTGCAAGACGGGCGGCGCGGCCTGGGCGGCCGACATCCCCATGAGCAACGTCATGATGGTGGGCTACGACGTGTGCCACGACACGCAGAGCCGCGTGCGCTCCTTCGGCGCCATGGTGGCCTCCATGGACTAGGGGCTCACGCGCTACTTCAGCGCCGTCACGCCGCACGCCAACGGTGAGGAGCTGTCCAACGAGCTGTCGCTCAACATCGTCAAGGCGCTGCACAAGTACCGCCAGCTCAACGGCGCGCTGCCCGCCAAGGTCGTCATCTACCGCGAGGGCGTGGGCGACGGCCAGATCCCCTTCGTCTACAACCACGAGGTAACACTGATACAAGAGAAGCTTAAGGGTGTTTACGGTCCGAACAAGTTCGAGATGGTGTTTATAATCGTTTCAAAACGCATCGACACCAGGTTCTTTGACTCACAGTTCCGAAATCCACAACCCGGCACCGTAGTGGATGATGTCATAACGTTACCTGAAAGGTATGACTTCTTCCTCGTGTCGCAGCAAGTCAGGGAAGGAACGGTATCCCCGACGAGCTACAATGTAATATTTGACACGTCCACACTGAAGCCGGATCACATTCAGAGACTTACTTACAAGCTTTGCCACGTCTATTTTAATTGGTCTGGACAGGTCAAGGTGCCCGCTCCATGCCAGTATGCCCACAAGCTCGCAACCCTCGCAGGTCAAGCCCTGCATCGCCAACCACATTCCAGCCTCGAAACGCTTCTCTCAAGTATTCAACTTGATTATGAGGAAGTGCCTCAGCGGACTAAATCTGCAGCTCTTGGGGCGAGATTATTTCGACCAACAGGCAAAGGTGGACATCCCGGACCATAAACTACAAATCTGGCCAGGATATAAGACAACTTATATGCGTTTTGAAACGATTATAAACACCATCTCGAACTTGTTCGGACCGTAAACACCCTTAAGCTTCTCTTGTATCAGTGTTACCTCGTGGTTGTAGACGAAGGGGATCTGGCCGTCGCCCACGCCGTCGCGGTAGATGACGACCTTGGCGGGCAGCGCGCCGTTGAGCTGGCGGTACTTGTGCAGCGCCTTGACGATGTTGAGCGACAGCTCGTTGGACAGCTCCTCGCCGTTGGCGTGCGGCGTGACGGCGCTGAAGTAGCGCGTGAGCCCCTAGTCCATGGAGGCCACCATGGCGCCGAAGGAGCGCACGCGGCTCTGCGTGTCGTGGCACACGTCGTAGCCCACCATCATGACGTTGCTCATGGGGATGTCGGCCGCCCAGGCCGCGCCGCCCGTCTTGCAGTTCATCTGCAGCACCACCTTGGTGGCCACGCTCATGGCGTTCTTGCCGCCCAGCGACTTTGCCAGCACCACCTGAGTGAGAACACCGCGATCCACGCAGCACTTTTTCTTGATGGCAGAATAACGATCGATGCGGTTGTTGGGGACCACCAAGAAGATGATGGTTGGGTTATATTGAGAGATGGCCTTCTCACATTCTTCTATGTAGGAGCCCGAGCGATCGTCCTGGATGCCCATGAACTTAGGCTCGGGTAGATGGATACTCATCCCGTTCCCGGCGGTAATCAGCTTCCGCGCAAAGTCCTCCCCGCCGCGCCTCGCCCGGTTTGGCACAATCACCACCCAGCACGTTATGTTAGCGGCGCTGAAAATGGGGCGAGAGCGCAACTCCTTGGTCCATTCTCCCGTAGCGAGGGCGCTGCTGCCATTTTTTTTATTTTTTTTTTATTTATTTAAATCCAAAATAAAAATTTACAATGTTGACATAAATAACACAGAGTAAACAAGAGCAAATACTTAGTCATTGTTTGTGAAGCAAAGAAAGTACAGATTTGATGGATTTTATCAGCTCCACTAGACTACAGTCTGTTCTGGAGTGATACCACACTTATATTTGTTACATAGTACATTTTTTTATAAATTTTCGGTTAAAATAAAAAATAAAAAAAATTTGCAACATAATTAAGAAAATTTGAAGAAAAAGACATCTAATATTAGTTAGTAAAGCGGTAATAATAAAAGGATAAAAGGGTAATTACCTACATAGGCATTATAATATATAGATATATTTATATATAAATACACACTTATACATATAAAATATATATATACACATACACCTATATTCAATATATACTGTATATATACTTACATAATAATATATAAATAAACAAAAATAAATCATTGCAAAAACTTTTCTTTTTTAATATTTTAAGACACAATTTCCATGAGCTGCCTTTCGCATTCGCCTCTACTTTTTCCACGTAACCATTTTGTGACCTCAGCTTTGAAAGCGGTACTGGTTCTCAGCTTCTGCCCTTCGGTGAGGCAAGGAATGCATCATACATCCGAGGGGCCAGAAACAAATAATGTCTCTGGGCAAACCTTGTGTTCGTCCGAATTTGCTTCTGGGTTTGCTTTTTTCTTGTGTCGTGTTTGTGATCTCGGCTGGAATGCCGATCTGTGTCGTCTTGAAAATAAGTGACAATCGATTTTATGTACAGCTGTCTGATATCAAGTATCTGGAAGTCATTGAAAAGTAAATCGGATGGGTAGCGATACGGTTTTCTGTTTATAAGAAATAAGAAATAAGAAGAATATAACTCTCACTACCGCTTTTTGAGCTTTTACTAGTGGGTCTAGGTGCAGTTTAGCTGCACCGCCCCAACCGATATTGCCATACATCATCAGTGACTGTGCCAAAGCACAATATATGGATCTCAGAGTTTTTATATCAAGAACATTTCTGATACTCCTGAAAATATATATTAATTTACGGACTTTTTCGGCGACCTTTCCGATATATATATTTGCCACCGGAGATGTTTATCGACATGAACACCTAGGTACTTTACAAAAGGCACACGCTCAATTTGTACACAGTTACAATCAAGACTGTCGCAATCGTGTAGGACTAGGTTATAATTTTGTGGAGGTTGCTGACGAGCATCTATGCTGAAGGCTACAAGCTTAGTTTTATCCACGTTCAGCGTTAACAGATTATAATCAAGCCAGCCCTTACACTTTTCATCGCGACAGCTGCCTTGTTATATACACTTTCCCAACTATTCGATTCGAATATGAGGGCAGTATCGTCAGCGTAGGATATTATATCTGCACCAACATCCATTTCACAAAGCCCATTTATGTAAAAGTAGGAAGAGAGTCGGCCCAAGAGTACTTCCTTGTGGGACCCCATGATTATTGAAAAGACTATTACTTAAAGAATCGCCTATCCGGGTACGCTGTTTTCGAGATCCAATATAACTGCGAAACCAGTTTAGTTCGATACCCGTAATACCATATTTCACAAGTTTTATTAGGAGTATTTCATAGGATATTGTATCAAAGGCTTTTGCAAGGTCAAGAAATACAGTAATACACTTTTTGTTGGCGTCTACATACCTAGTGATATGCCCTGTCATTTTTAGTATTGCATCTTGTGTTCCCATTTTGGATCTGAAGCCGTATTGGTTTTTGGATAGCATGTGGTTGGATTCTAGGTGATTACAGAGTTGTTTATTTACTATTTTTTCCAAAATTTTGGCTAAAACATTAAGTACAGATATCGGTCGATAATTTGAGGGATCAGACTTCAGTCCAGCTTTAAAAATGGGTGTAACATTTGCTTCCTTGAATTTGCTTGGGAATATGCCACTAGCTAAACTACAGTTAAATAAATGGGTAAGCGGAGATACTAAATATTCAGCATATTTTTTAAGGATTTTGGCACTTATCATATCTGGCCCACAAGCAGAATTTGTTTTTATATTTTTTAAGGCATTATAGACCTCTTCTTCTGTGGTTTTAGTAAGTTTGAACAATGGGTGAATAATAGTCCCAGCCACTTCCTTAGCTACTTTAACTTCACATAAATTTAATCTACTACATAGTTTGTCAGCAAGATTTTTTCCAATGTTAGAGAAATATTTATTCAATTCATTTGCTATTTTGGCGTTTTCTGTTATTAATTCATTATTGATGACCAGTTCGCTTATCCGTAAAATTATCTTCTTCCTATAGCTCAATTCATTAACTATATTCCATACACATTTAATGTCGTTGTTTTCTGATTGTAGTTTTAGTTTATAATAATTCTCTTTTGCAGTTGTTATTAATTTTGCACATAGATTGCGGTATCTTTTAAAGTAGCTTTTTAAGGCGAAGTTGTTTGGGAATTTTTTGACTTTACTGTGTAGTTTATCCCTTTTATGAATGGACTGGACCAGCCTGCGGTGATCCAGGGTTTAATTTTTTTATTCTTATGTGGGATCTGTTTGTTTGTTGTACAGTCTCTAATGTGTGTTTCGAGGGTAGCTACAAATTTGTCGGTTACTTGGTCTACATTCAATTTATCCATGACGTCTGTCCACAGTTCCTTTGACAGTAAATCTAGTAATTTCGAGTCATCATTTTTTCTTAATTTCGTGTACATTATTTGAGTTTTCTGTATATCGCGATCGATGGCTAATATCGTACTATAGTGATCGGTAATTGTGGAATGTATTACTGCAGAGGTGACGTTGTATTTAGTTTTTTAAAAAATATGATCTATACAAGACTCAATATTTGGAAGAACCCTTGTCGGCGTATTTATGGCGGACACGAAACCCAGTATGTATATGTAGGTACAAAAACGATTACTTTACTTTTAGTTTCCCGAAAGGAAAGTATTGTGACAGCGTTAAAAAAATCGAGATGAAGACGGAAATATACATTTTGAGCCCCCCTGAGACGATTAAGACCATTTCCAGACTCTGTGTGTATGTGTGCGTCTGTCTGTGTGTGTGTGTGTGTCTGTGTGTATTCTTCCACGATAGCTAAAATTTCCTTCGCCAAACGATAGTTATGGTCTGTAATACCTAGATTTATTCGACTGTCGCTCACAAATGTTATTTTAGACTTTGGACCGTAAATAAGCTAGGGATTTTTTAAATCTACATCCTATAAGATTAATTATTCACATTGTATTTATTTTATTTATTTATTTATTTATTATTGACTAGTTACATATACATTCAAATTCAAAAACACAAAAGAAAATAGAGGTAATAATACAGAAAAATATACAGGTATAAAAATTATATATGCCTAAGCCCAGGTAAAATAGAGAGTAAATTATGTTTGGTTTTCAGATATGCACAGTAGGGTGCAACTGAGCCCGCTTTGCTAGGAGGGTCTGGTTACCTGGTTGCCGATATTTTTATGAAAATCTGTGATAATTCTTTTTATATAAAGCTGACTATTATGACTATATAATATTATAATGCATAAATTAGGGTTAACTCCTGTTACTAGTAGTGTTTTGTTTTCAGGGGATCCAGCATGAGGCAGGCAGAGCATGCGGTGGAAAATAAAGAAGACGAAACTGGGTAAGACGTGTACAATTTGCTTTCCTTATGACCTCAGGCATGTAAATGAATAAATTTAAAGTAACTTCCAATCCACAAAAGCAATTAGTGAGCCTGAAACCAAATTAGCATTTCGAAATAAAGTCGCGACCGTCATTAGGACCGAACGCTTAATGAAGTTTGTTGCGAAATAGGGCATCAAAATTGCTGTAATATCAGATGAAGCGGTAGAAATTAGCCATTTCTAGGCAAAACTGCAAGAGGTTGCTAACCATGGAAATATGGAATGAGGTTTAGGTTGCGTTGAAATCGTAGGCGAAAAAAGAACGGGATTACATTTGTTGTTTACCTTAAGGTGCAAGATGTATAACGAAAAATTTTACATGGAAAATGACGCTCCTGGAGACCAACTCACTGTTAACCACTGTGCTGTTGCTGGAACAATTTTTTTTTTTTTTGATTTTTATTTTTTTTAATAAGCCAGTTGGTAGGAATCCCTACTCTTGGTATAGTCAAGTTGAATAACTGGTATTATACCTTATGTGGTATAATGAATTTTTTAAATATCGACTATTATTTTTTAATTGTAAAACAATTATTATTTCAATTTAGGATCTTTTAAAAATAATTGGAGCTGCTTAAATACTGCAGATAGTCAAAATATAAAAACGAAGAGTCGGTTATAAAACAGTAAAATTTAAATTATAAAAAATATAAAATTAAATCAAAAACAATGTCGCAATTAGAAATGGTCAATATAATTTATTATATTATAATCCATCTTTGATAATCAATGATTGTATTTAGTAAGTAATCAAAATTAGAAAATAAAAAATATGAATAGAAAAGATGGTGTGATCGACGCAATCAAAGGCCTTGGATAGATCATAGAATTAACCCAGAGTTTTTCCGACTTATCCAGGCTGGAGAGCAACTTTTCCACAAGACCCGCAATCGCATCTATTGTGGACAACGACTTGCGGAACCCGAATTGTTTTGGAGTTAAAATGTTATTTAAAGCGAAGAAATTGCTAATTTGCTGTAAAATATTTTTTTCAAAAATTTTACTAAAAGTTGGCAAAAGTGATATTGGACGATAGTTGTTTTTGTCCTCCCGAACATCTTTTTTATAGACAGGAACCAGTTTTGCCAATTTCATTTTACAAGGAAATACTCCACAGTTCGCATATTTATTCGTTACATAAACATTTAAGTATTTGATGATGTCCTCCTCATCGTGATCCGACGACGGCGACCTCTTGATTGACAGGACTTCTTCGAAGATGCTGGAAGTGCTCCTTCCATCTGGATAGGATACCCTTGTCGGTGAGACGCTTGGAGCCATCCTGGCTGCGCATCGGAACAACCTTTTTGACTCGTGGTCCAAAGATGGTTTGGAGACTCTGGTAAAATTTCCCTATCTGTTTAGTGTCAGCCCATCGTTGTAGTTTTTCAGCTCTTTCAAGCCACCAGGTGTCTTTGAGATGATGTAGTAGCCGGATTCTGTAGGAAGTGTCTATGCTCTGCGAGTAGAGTTTAAATTTCAGAGTCATTCTCATCAAACCAATCCTGATGTTTCTTTGCTGGCGGGGGGAGGGATACAGAAACTGCCTGTGATAGATTAGCGGCCATGTTTGTCCAAGTTAAGTCCAAGTTTTCGTTTCCGTTCGCTGTGTTAGACGTAATCAAGTGAAAATTGCTGTCTAGTCTAGCCCTAGCCTCGTTGTCACTGATGAGCACAGTGCTCTGATGGGCTTCTTGTGAGGTGCTCGACGAGGTTTTTGTAGTGCCATGCGCAGTTTGGACCGTACAAGACGGTGATCCGTCCAGCCGTTTGCACCTCTCATTGCATGCGTTATGAGAACGTCTTTGAGATCTTTTCTTCGCACTATAATGTAATCTATGAGATGCCAACGTTTAGATCTCGGGTGCATCCATGTGGTTTTGTGCTTTGTGGGAAGCCGAAAGAAGGTATTTGTAATGCATAGGCCAAACTGCGAGCAAAATGACAGTAAGTCGAGACAGTTTGCTATTGCAACTGCCTATACCATGAGGACCAAGTACATTTTTCCAGGCTGAGTTATCCGCACCGATCCGAGCGTTAAAGTCTCCGAGGATCAAAATCTTATCTGCGGGTGGTATTGCTTCAACGGAGATTCGGAGGTCATCATAGAACTTGCCTTTATCTTCGTCGGAGGCCATGAGTGTCGGTGCGTATGCACTGATTAAGGTGGCATATTTGTTGTCTGCGAGCAGAAGGCGCAGGGTCATCAGTCGGTCACTCACTCCTTTGTGTAACTCAAACAGCGATTTGGCGATTTTGGTTTTGATAGCAAAACCGACACCGTTCCCTCTCTTCTCGGTTACTGGTCGACCAATCCAATAATAGGTGTAGCCACTACCTTTTTCGCGTAGTGCACCCTCCTCCAATAGATGTGTTTCAGAGATTGCTGCTATATCAACTTTATACCGTGAGAGCTCCTTAGCTATGATAGCGGTTTTACGTTCTGGGCAGATGTTGTGTTCGCTATCAACTAAAGTACGCACATTCCAAGCGGCAATGCTCAGTTCGTTGGTTGTTTGTTTCAAATGTGTTATCTTATTGTTCGCACCGCGTAAGATTTGATGCTCATACAACCGCGTTTGCTATATGAGAAGGTTTTGGTTTGAGCTTTGTTTAGGCCACCTTTTCTAGGCCCCTCCCTGGATTAGGGAAGGCAGTGCGTCCTTAAATAGGGCTGCCTTGTCGTCAGGCGTGCTGCCGAGCTCGTCCTCTCAACACCGTGAGTCCGAAGAGCGACCGCTCTCGCCTGACCGCCTACGTGTAGCTTCCAGCTAGAGCCGATATTCCATCAAGATACGACCCCACCACCAGTGCACTATCGCCGCAGGTCTTGGGTACAAGTCCGGTCCGATGTTCAAAAACAAGAGGTCATATGCGCGTGAATAGTTTACAGTGAGTAAGCGGTTGCGCTGGTGCAGACTCACTCTCTCGTCCCTGCAATCCGTGCGCCAATGGAGCGGAGATCCGCCACGATTGGAGGAAAGAGGGATGCCGTATCTGGCCGCCGGCTTTTAGCCCTCAACCGGACGCCCTAGGCCTTCCACGATGCCGTGCTGTCCCGCCGCTTCCGCCAACATCCGTCGCTTATAAGCTGTCGAGTTTCCTTCTTCGCCGGGTCAGTCTTCGTACACTATGCGGGAGGTATCCGCAATTAGACCTGTCCGCCGAAGCGTGCAGGCCCCCCTCGACCAGGTTTAGCCCACGAGCCGACGTGGTTTACCGCGGTGTGGCCGCTGCGTGTACAACAGCTACTTGGAGCCACTGGCGAGAGATTTGTAGAACGCCTGTGGACCAGTGTATACTCCACTCCCTCAGTAACGAGAGCCGGCTGAAGTAACCCCAAAGGTGCTACCACTAGACGCTCTACTACACCGCAATTTTTTTTTTATTTTATTTATTTATTGGAATTATTAAATTAACCATTTTACAATAAATATAATATTAAAACAAATGGCAAAAACTTTCCTCTTTCATTCACTGGCTAGTGCTGCCCAACTGGGATATACCCGTTCCAGGGCAAGCAATTTGTATTTTTACATTTAAAACGAGGGTCGTTGAACCAACCAAACACAATAATAATAATAATAATTTTAAAATATATATAATAATAATAAATAAATATAATAATATGTATTTATTCGTTACATAAACAAGTATTTATTCGTTATTTATACAAGTATTTATTCGTTACATAAACATTCAAGTATTTATTCGTGACATAAACATTCAAGTATTTATTCGTTACATAAACGCAATAGCACGCAATAGCACTAGCACGAAATAGCAATTCAAACGCAATAGCACAAAAGAAATATAATGTACAATCCAGAAAATACCGCTATATGCTTCTAAATTTAGTCATACATCTGTCTGTGCCCGTTCACCGCCAATTGCCATCATTCCAACCACTGATCATTGATCACAAATTTTATCAAAATTTACGCTACACTTGCACTGTAGCGTAAATTTTGATAAAAGTCCTACTTGTCGTTCTCCTACAATTTCGACATAGCCCAGGGCGCAGTTCATATTACCATAATTAGCAATTTCTTTCAACTTTGTGAATAAATGTGTAATATTGAATTTAGTAATTTTTCATAATATTTTTTTTTCTTTATTTTTTAAACTATTGATTATTTTTATTTTTTAATGTAATTTTTTTGATAATCAGAGATAGATTATTATTTAAAAAAATGTATTACCTGTTTTAATTGCGTCATTTTATTGTTCTATTTTTTTATATTTGTAATATTTTTAATTTGACTATTCTATCATTCGATCATTCTATCATTCGACATACGAACATTCGTTTTTATATTTTATATCTGTATATTTCATTTATACCTATTCAGGTATTTTAGCAGCCCTAATTATTTCTTAAATATTTTATGTATTTTAAAATAAATTTTATTAATTATTGTTTTTAAAATTTAAAAATAGTCAGTTTGTACGCAAATGAATTATTCTAGCATATAATATAGGGTAAATTATGCAAAATCCATTTGACTATACCAAGAGTAGGGATTCCTACCAACTGGCTTATTTAATTAAAATGAAAATTAAAACTTTTAATTGTATATAAATTGTTTTCTATTCGGCATGAAACCTGAAATAAACATGTTTTTCCATTTGACTATACCAAGAGTAGGGATTCCTACCAACTGGCTTATTTAATTAAAATTAAAATTAAAACTTTTAATTGTATATAAATTGTTTTCTATTCGGCATGAAACCTGAAATAAACATGTTTTATTGATTTTTTTTTCATCTGTCTCGAAGAATATTAAAAGGGTGTCTTCATTTCGTTCTTGAAAGGATAGTGATTTTCTATACTACGTTATCTCAACGTCGAAACAGTCAAGAATTATAGAATCAGTCAAGTCAGAACGGCAGAACGCAGAATGCAGTACGCCTCTGAACGATCTATGCAAACTTGTATTAAACTGTGGTTGTTTGGTGAGCCAGCCGTTTGTTCGGTGAGCCAGCCGAGCTCGCCTCAAACCGTCAAGGTCGTTCGCCTATACTTTCGCCTTAACGGAATTGCATTTTCAATTCTGTCGATGGAATGCAATAACAAGGCACACACTTACAGACATGTTACACGCACACATACATATAATACGTCATAGTAGGGTTGGTCGTAAGAGATTGTCATATGACAATAAACCCGCCCATTGTGACATTTTCACAATAAAGAGTATAAATAATTATTGATGAGGTGAGGCCATGCCAACATTTTTGTTTTTTACTATCGAAACCAGATAAACTTTCGCGGACCCCCACTTACAACTTGTGAACCCCCATTTTTTCTTCACGCCAACGTAGACCCTCGTCGAGTCTCCCGTGGACCCCTGGGACCCCCCTGGACCACTTTGGGAATCACTGGTCTAATGAGTGTGCGGGTCGCCCGCGAATGTATTTAATTTTAATAAGAAGTGCGAAACTCATCGAAAAAATAATGAGTTTGGATTGCGAGGCGGAGTGATAAAAGTAACTAACGCTTGTTAGCTGGCGAAAAACAAAACAAACTGTTAGGGTTAAACGCTGTTTTATAAATGTAAGCAATACGGTTCTTTGTATAAAATATTTCACTAACTCACGCTGGGTGCCATCTAAATCCATAACTAACGTAATAAATAATATTTTTGACAGTGCGTATCTGGTCGAAAAGATATTCATTCTGGCTCCTCGCATTACTCGGAACCCGAACCTGTTTTATATAGATATAACTCTGCATTCCCTAATAAACAGAGCTATGACAACGTATAACGATAGGTTCGGGTACATTGATATTTTTCATCAGTTAAAAGTCACTTTACCATTAAAAAATCTTATCAGTCCTTTGTCCCCCGTATTTCATATAATGACTGTTAATAGCTTAAACAGTTTTATTTATTTTTTATTTATTTATTTATTTATAGTATTACACAAGTTCGTTTGTACAGTTTACCATATCATGTTGTATATATATATGTGACGTTAGCAAAAAACTGATTCTCGAGGAGATATAGTAATGAATAAAAGTCGCCTAACTAGGCCAGGGCCTGTTCTAAGGCAGACTTTATAAAATATTGCTTAAATGTATCTAATCAAATTACTAAATAATTGTTATATAAAAAAAAATAAAAAAAAAATAAAATTAAATAAAAATAAAATTAAAACAATTAAAATTTGTAGAAATTCTATTACTTTGACAATAATTATTAAAGTGTATAGTAAAAGTAAAAATATGTGTGAAAGTAAAAATATATGTCTAAAATTGAAGAATAATGTGAAAAATTAATATACAAAAAATTAATATACAATATTCAACATTCCATTGATGTTTTCCCTGCCTTCTTTAATAAGCCACCTAGAAACCGATTTTTTAAATTTGTTTTTGGTTTCAATGCGTTTAACGACATCAGGCAGGTAGTTGTACATTCTCGGTGCTATGAAGTTGAAATGTCTCTGTCCGAAAGTCGTACGGGTTCTTGGCACTATCATATCGTCATTCTTAGCAGCTCTGGTGAGTCTCACTCGTGCGTTAATAAGTGGCATTTTGAATTTTGCGTGTATCAAGGCTATCTTAATGTACAACAGTCTTGGGTCCAAAATATTACTATCTTTATATAACTGGTTCGTAGGATATCGATACGGTTTACGCTCGATAATTTTTAGTATACACTTATGCGCTACTTCAAGAGGCTGGAGGATAGTTGATGCACAACCACCCCACCCGATTATGCCATAACAAAGAATGCTTTGGCATAATGCATAATACGTATTTTTTAGTGTTCCCGGGTCTAAAATATTTCTCACTTCGCGGAATACGTAGGAAAGTTTTCGAACCTTGCTTGTCAACATCTCAATGTGCTTTTGCCAACGCAGCATATTATCAATTATTATTCCGAGATATTTTACGTGTTCTGTCCTTTCCAGGAAAGGGCATTTACATTGCTGTGTATTTTTACATGAGTGAATAGTTACGGTATGATATGGTGATGGTTGTCCTTTATTATTATTACTAAAAGTTATATATTTCGTTTTTTTTATATTTAGGCTAAGAAGGGATTCATCTAACCATTCACGTACTTGATTAATACCAGCATTGGCTGCACAGAAAGTGTCTCTCCAGGTATGCCCATCAAAGATAATGACTGTGTCATCAGCAAAAGAAATGGTTTTCCCCACCAGATCGCATAATTTATTTATGTAAATGAGAAATAAAATAGGCCCGAGAACACTACCCTGAGGAACGCCAAATGGCAGGTCTTCCGGTTTGCTGGTTACATTATTAATGGTGATAATTTGTTTTCTATTTTGCAAATAGGTCTTAAACCAGTTGAGTGTGACATGCTGGATTCCAACTTCCCCCAACCTCCGAACGAGCTTATCGTGCGAGACCGTATCGAATGCCTTTGCGAGATCCAAGAAAACAGCTATGCACTTTTTATCCTCATCCACATTGCAATTAATAATACGTGTCACTTCTGCGATTGCATCAGTTGTGCCTATTCCTTCTCTAAACCCAAACTGGTTATTAGATAAAAAATTGTTTTCTTTTAAATATTTCAGAAGACGTTTTTTTGCGACTTTCTCTATAATTTTGGATAAGGTGCTTAAAAGAGAAATTGGTCTATAATTATTTATATCCCTTCTGTCACCACTTTTAAATATAGGAACTACTTTAGCGCATTTAAGTGCTTCAGGAAATATGCCCTGCTTGAAACTATGATTGACTATGTGTGCTATGGGACCACTTAGTTCATTTTTTGAGTTTTTGAAAACTTTTGAATTGAGATTGTCAATACCTGAAGAGGAGACATTTTTTAACGAGTCTATCATTTGGGAAATTTCTTCCGATGTTGTAGGAGTTAAATAAAACGACACCGTAGGGGTAGTCTGAGAAGAAACAAACCCTGTTGAATCACATCTACTTTGTATGTGTTTGGCTAAATTCTGCCCTACACCGGCAAAATGTTTGTTAACATAATCGGCGAGTATCCGCGGAGAAGTATCTGTATTTATGATTTCCTTTCCGGTGTTTAACTGATATATAGATTGTTTAGCTTTTGTTCTGTTTGAAATATCGTTTATAACTTTCCATGTATTTTTTGGATCACCATTTGCTTTCCGTAATTCATTTTTGTAATATCTGACTTTAGTGTTGTGGATTATTTTATTACATATGTTTCGATACTGTTTAGCCTTATCTTTTAAACCTAGGTTATCAGGTCTACGCCGTGATGCTAAGTGGAGTTTGTCTCTTCTATGTATACAGAATAATAGTCCATCCGTCATCCAAGGTTTGTATGTTTTATTTTTATGTTTTATAGCAACCGGTTTAATGGAACAGTTCGAATTAACCACGCTTTGAAGTAGATTTATAAATAATTGAGCTGCACTATTCACGTCGACTTGATCATAGATAGCCGTCCAATCAATACCAGTGACTTCTTCTCGAATTTTATCATAGTTAAATGTCTGTTTCATTATTTGGTTTTTTGTTTTTTTCATGTGGTTAAAATTATAATTCATTTTAAATAAAATAACATTATGATCTGTAATTGATGTTTCATAAACTATTGATAAGGTTGGATAACGGGATCGGCACATTATATGGTCTAAGCATGATTTAGAGTTTTTAACTTCACGCGTAGGGGTCTCAACTAGACAAACCAATCCATAAAGTGTAAGAAGCTCTAGATATTCATTTGCCTGGGGGTGCATTTTTTCATTTATAGATATGTTCATATCTCCTGTTAATATTAAGTTATTTATGTTGGAGATTGTTTTTAGCAAATCGTTCAGACTCGTTAAAAATTTGCTGATATTGTGAACAGAAGGACTTCTATAGATAGCTACAATACAGATTGTCTTGTCTAATAAAACCTGTAAGCAGTTTGCCCCAAATATACTCACCTCATTGACGGTTATTTCTGTTACTTGTTCACTCGCATAGATGACAACTCCATCATTTTGTAGTTTATTCAATTTGGTATAGTATGAACTATAGCCCGATATCCCAATTGGAACAAAGTGCTTCCCAATCCAAGCTTCCGTTAGAATTATAATATCGAAATCAATTTGTAAATCTTGTAGCATTACGAGAAACTGATCGAAATTTTTTTGTAGACTTCTGATGTTAAGACAAATCATTCTCAGGCCTGTTCCTTCTGCTAGGACTACCCTACAAGTATTGACATTTGATGTCACATGAGCCTCATGTGAATTTGCGTCAAAAACATTTATTATATTATTATCCATTGCGGTCGTATAATACGGAATGACTAAGATGAATATTATAACTCAAGTGATCCAAGGCACCGACAGATGTGCTGGTTTTATGGTACAAGAGGTAACTCAGAATAGTGTATGAATGTATGAATATTGTATAATCAAATTTCATGAATAATCCATTATTCTTATTATTAAAATACCTAAAGCAAATAAAAAAATGCAATTGAAAGTCTGAATAAAAAATGATAGTCTTATTAATATTATTTATATAATTGTTGTAAATGCAATGGTCATATATTTTTAAAGATATCTGAATAGTAATCAAAAGAAAAATTAAAATTAAAAGAAAAAATAAAATTAAAAGAAATTCCAAGTTAAAAGAGTTGACATTGACAATGTTATATAAAAGTGGTTTTATTTCAATTCTAAAAAAATGCGATCATTAGTTATTAAAACAGGTTTAATGTTATCATCCTGACGGATAAATATCCTGCCGTTGTTTACCCATACATATTTAAAGCGGTTTTCACGAGCAAATGATTTAGCGCGGCCTAGCAGATATTTTGATGATCGAGTTAAATTCTCAGAGACATATATGGGTGCAGTACTATCAGAAATGCCTAAATCCCTTGTATTCAGTTTTTTGCTAACATCCTTACAAGTTTTATTATAATCTTTTACGGCCTTTAGGAGGTTATTTCGCTTCGCTTCGTGATGGAATTTTACTACTAGGGCTCTGGGTTTATTGTCTGATTTTTTGTAGAATTGTCGAGAAATGTTCAAAATGTCGTCCGATTTGATTTCGCAATTTACGTGAGAACCAATCTTTTCAAGAAGTTGCTGTAAATTTTTATGTTCTTCAGGAATTCCTCTAATTTCTACATCACATCTCCTCTGCTGCTGTTCAAAATTGTCGGTCTTATATTGTACGAGCGATAATTTTTCGTTTAATTCTTTATTGGTTTTCTGCAGGATTGGTATGACTAGGTTCTGCTTCTCAAGCATTTCTATTCTTTCAGCCAGATTATCATAGCGATTTGATAGAAAATCGGCCGATTTTATGATATCCTCATTTTGTTTCTTAAGCGAATCCATTCTTTTTGCTATCACATTCATTTTGTCATCTATGTAAGAAATTATGGATTTTCTAAAGTCGATTAAATGTTTTTCAATTAAAGCCGTCAATTCGTCGACATCATAAAACTTCGATTGAGGGGTCGATTGTAGTGCGTTTTTTTCTGAATGCATTGGTGTTAAAGCAGGTGAATTAAACGCATTATCGGACGCCCCATTTTTTGTCTGCCTTGGGTCTAACGAGTTGCAGTGATCACATTGCCACTGGGCCATATTTTTTTCAGACATTTTATTAAAGTTCATTTTCAAGATATTGACGCATTTTAAGAGAAAATGTTCCCTACAGTGCACGCAGGATAACTTATCTTTTGTTGATATAGTTTTTTCGCATTTGCCGCAATCCATTTCGATGATGAAAATTTACTAGAGGATGAACCAATGTATTTCGATTTTATCGTACGATATTTTTGAGAAAAAGTACGTGTACCTCCCTATTCCAAATGAAGTCGAAATGAAGTCACATGCGGCTGTGCCGATTACTACTTGCCGTCCGGGCGACTCTCGCTCTGCTGTCAGCCGTGGTTGAATTCAAATTTGATTGGTCGCCGGGATTGACGTCAGTGGACACGGCGACTGCGATTGGCTACTGCTACCCTTGTCATTCAAACAATGACAAGCTGAAATTCAGGAACCAAAATTTTAAATGGCGATTACTCACGATCCTCTTGGTGAAAACAACCACAATTTCGGCGACGCGACGCCACTTTGCTAATTTATAGAATGATTGCACGTTTATTCCGCAAAACCGACTTAATAATACGAATTTAAATAATTTTCGGAGAGAGAACTAAGTTTACATGAATAGTTTTTTGTATTTTTTTTTTAATATATCTTTGGTACAAAAAAAATATATTGTTTATAATCTCAACGTAAAATTTCATTTTCATTTGTTTTTTGTTCTTTCTCTTTTTCTATAATATTAAATATATATAAATAAGATATAATAACGGATATATGTACTGTACACATTAACGATAAATAGTGTTAACATATAATTAGTCATAGTTTTATTGTTATATTTTGTATTTGTTATGTATAAACGCTGTTTGTTACCAAATAAAATAAAAATAAAATAAAATAAAAACTTTAGAAAATATTATCTACTCAGATTAACGCCAGAGCCATGGCTGCCGGTTTCAAGTGATATCATTTTGAATGACACAGATTTATATAAAGAGTGGTCAAAGTATAAGGCTGCGTATGCTGACGCAGGCGATGTAGGTCCAGGAAGCGCAGGGCAGAGCAGATGTTGTATTGTATGAACTTACTGAGAAGTGCGTACTCTGCGGCGCAGACATGTTCAACGAAGACATGTGTCTACCCTGCTCTGCGCCTCGTTGTAGTGCCGGCACAGATTTCTGCACGACATGTGCAGGGCGAAACGTGGTTTTAGCTAGATTTAATTGAAATAGTTCGTTGTGAGCCTTGTTGTATGATACAAGTCATCAAGATTATTTAAAAGAACGTGCATGAATGTATGTGTATCTGTATCTGTGTCATTTAGCTGCGTAGCAACATACGCTCGTGGCCTAACTCTGCCTCAACTGCCCTGCCCTGCAACATCTGTGTTGTGCCGTCCTGCGTCACCTGCGTCTCAGCATACGCTTAGCCTAAGACTAAGGCCGGATTTAGAATTGGTAAAGCCCTAAGCTATTTGAGATGTGGGGCCCTTTGTGAGATATTTTACTACACATATATGACAATTGCTCACTCGGACATTTTTTTGGGGCGCCCTAAGAAAGTGGGGGCCCTAAGCTATAGATTATGTAGCTTATACGTAAATCCTGCCCTGAATTCTCGTCAGGCACCGACAGATACTGACAGGCAAGAATGAAACCGGCTTCGGCAATTGGTATGGAGCTCAATGAGGAAAATTTCGATGCAATCGTCGTTTGGAAGGCAAAAATGGGACAACATATATCCATACCGCAACAGTCGATCGACTTTATAAAACCGACCATAATATAACAGAGAATGTCTATAAGAAGTGGTCCGATGACTGATATAAGTATGAAGGTATATCGCATCAAATGGGGTTACAAAATATATTTTTTACGATTTGGCTAATATTTTGAACTTTATTGAACAATTACCAGTTTTTATAGACAGAGCAGTACTATGAATTCTCGTGTTTTAAGAGCTCTTTTAGGTTCACGATAAAAATACAAAAGGATATCGCATTTCGCTCGCTGCCCACGTCATAAGAACAGCCGCACTTGAGCAAGTAAGGGGGAAACCTTAGAAACGCCCTCAAATTACGCAAGCGAGAAGAAAAAATATCGAGCGAGTGAGGGTCATGACAAAGGCATTGGCAAGTCTACTTACTACATTCCTTTGCCGTTGACCAGGTTTTTTGTCGCAAAGACGAAAAGTGGGTGAATAAGGCGATTTTTCTTATTATTATAATAAGTTATTAGTAAAAACACATTTTTTAAAACAAGCTTCTATTAGAATGCAGTTACAAACTAACCCTGGGTGCAGAAGCAGCCATGTCATAGTGGAACTTAGAATGGGCAATCATAATTGAATACTTATACACAATTTCATTTCTGTGCTGTTGACCGTTGAGGAGTCCCCTCGTCGCGAGCCAACCCTGGGCGCAGCAGTCATGTCATGGTGAAACTTATAACGGGCTATCATAATTGAATGCGTATACAAATTTGTATGACTACACAGTTGACCGTTGAGGAGTCCCCTCGTCGGGAGCCAATCATGGGTGCAGAATCAGGTCATGCTTACCATAAAAGAACATTGTCATCGGAACTGAACCAGCGTGTAAAATTTCAACTTCATAGGATAAGAGGAAGTGGTTCTAATTCTGCTTGCAAGATTTGACCTAAACAAACATACTGACAAACATTGCAAGGTAAATACAAGCTTGTAACAACTGGATTATTTTATTGTGGTTATAGCTCGAACGCAACAAGCAACGGGTTAATAGTTCATAGAGAGGCCTCTGCAAAGGCGTATTACAATAGTTCGACGAAAACTCAGAAGCTTTCACTACATTCAGAATAATATTATTATCGCGCTGTAACTTTATGATCTAGAATTGAATGGGTCATTTACTTCGCGAAGTTTGCAGTCAGCGTTTGATAAATTTAATCTACTACATAGTTTGTCAGCAAGATTTTTTCCAATGTTAGAGAAATATTTATTCAATTCATTCGCTATTTTGGCGTTTTCTGTTATTAATTCATTATTGATGACCAGTTCGCTTATCCGTGAAATTATCTTCTTCCTATAGCTCAATTCATTAACTATATTCCATACACATTTAATGTCGTTGTTTTCTGATTGTAGTTTTAGTTTATAATAATTCTCTTTTGCAGTTGTTATTAATTTTGCACATAGATTGCGGTATCTTTTAAAGTAGCTTTTTAAGGCGAAGTTGTTTGGGAATTTTTTGACTTTACTGTGTAGTTTATCCCTTTTATGAATGGACTGGACCAGCCCTGCGGTGATCCAGGGTTTAATTTTTTTATTCTTATGTGGGATCTGTTTGTTTGTTGTACAGTCTCTAATGTGTGTTTCGAGGGTAGCTACAAATTTGTCGGTTACTTGGTCTACATTCAATTTATCCATGACGTCTGTCCACAGTTCCTTTGACAGTAAATCTAGTAATTTCGAGTCATCATTTTTTTTTTATTTCGTGTACATTATTTGAGTTTTCTGTATATCGCGATCGATGGCTAATATCGTACTATAGTGATCGGTAATTGTGGAGTGTATTACTGCAGAGGTGACGTTGTATTTAGTTTTTTTTAAAATATGATCTATACAAGACTCAATATTTGGAAAAACCCTTGTCGGCGTATTTATGGCGGACACGAAACCCAGTTCATGCAAGAAACATTCATAGTCATCAGCAAATGTTGATCGATTTCCATATATATTTATGTTTGCGTCGCCGGCAATGACAGTGTGACGGATTTTTTCGTCATAACAAATGCTGTTTAAGCTGAAAATAAGAGAATTTATGAACTTATCAGCATTTGCAAATGAAGGGGATCGATAAATTGCAATTATGTTAACATCATTGTACGTTACTTGCAAGCCATTGCCGTCATAGATATCGAGCTCATTCGCTGATGCGTTTAGGCATGTTTTCGTGTAGACGATTACACCGTCGGATCTATTTCGGTTTCTCAATGTGTAGTTAACGTCATATCCATCTAGATGTGGAATCTGGGAGGCGCAATTTATCCAGCATTCACTTAATACCACTGCGTCAAGGTCTAGATCCAAACAATGCAGAAGAATTAATAACTGATCAAAATTTTTGTTAACGCTGCGGATATTGAGACTTAATATGCACTTGGAAATATTTGTCTTAAGTTTAGTTTTACAGTCACTAGGATTGTTAATATCCGGAATTTGTATAGAATCAATCAGGTTTAACTCTTCGCCTATCACATCAATCATAAAGTAGAATAAAAAGTGTAATTAGTTTAAAGGTAGATAATCTTGTTAACGACAGATTACAACAGTTAAGTACCATTTTTGGGTCTAGCACTGGGAATGATTGATTTTGTTCTTTTAATAACAATCCTAGAGAAAGGTAGTTGGCATGAATGAAAATAATTAATAAAATTATAATAAAAATAATATACTACATATATATAAAGGTAGGTGCATTTGAAAATACTGTAAACTAATGCAATACAAAAGGTATATTCTGATTTATAGTATGTCCGTTTACCAAAATAACCACTTACTAATTTATTTTCGCCAGATCTTGCTCGGAGTAAATTTTTATGAGAGCCGAGTTCTCCTTTTCCCTTACATAAATACGACAGTTTTTTAACCACACAAATCTGTATTTTTTTTGCTTCGCTATGTCCCTAACTTTTTTGTACAGTATTTTATTTGCCATAGTAAGGTGGTCGTTGAAGTAAATTTTTTGAACTGGGAAATCTAGGCCAATGTCTGCAGTAGTAATGGGTCCTCTCTTAGCTCCACGGATCTTACGTAATCCTGCGAGCAGTTGATCCTTTTTTTGGCGTGTTGTGAAGCGCACAATGACTGCGGGCGGCCCGAGTGGTTGTTGACGGTTACTAGTCCTGGCGCGAGCGGCGGCAGCGGTGGTCGATGCCGCTCGATATACGTAATCGATATCGCATTCTTCAATGTTTACTTTTGCAGCGTTCCCGCACTTTTTTAGAAGTTGCATGAGGTCTTCCTGAGCTGTTGGAATGCAGCTGATTTCCAAATTATTTTGACGCATTTCTTGTTCCCAGTTTCGTTGTGCGTATTCCATAGAAGTAACCTTTAATTCCAATGGGTTTATCCTGGCTTCACATTCCATTGTTTTTTTAATGTTTTTGTCCACTTCCTTCATTTTATTTGTAAACTCATCCATTTTGCAGCAGCACATGTCAACAGACGATTTGAAGTCTACCATTTGTGCTTTTATTTCTTGACAGTCACTGCGGAGTAGTTTAATTTCTTTTAGAATTTCCCAGGACCAGTTTTTCAGGCGGCAGAACGCGTCCTGGGATGCGCATCAGCTCTTTCTCCAGACGCATATCCCAGTCCTTGAGCTCTTGGGTCACCACGGGGCCGGAGTTGAGGCGCCGGTTGAAGGCCAGCAGCTTGATACACTAGAAATCTGGCCAGGATATAAGACAACTTATATCCTGGCCAGATTTGTAGTTTATGGTCCGGGATGTCCACCTTTGCCTGTTGGTCGACATAATCTCGCCCCAAGAGCTGCAGATTTAGTCCGCTGAGGCACTTCCTCATAATCAAGTTGAATACTTGAGAGAAGCGTTTCGAGGCTGGAATGTGGTTGGCGATGCAGGGCTTGACCTGCGAGGGTTGCGAGCTTGTGGGCATACTGGCATGGAGCGGGCACCTTGACCTGTCCAGACCAATTAAAATAGACGTAGCAAAGCTTGCAAGTAAGTCTCTGAATGTGATCCGGCTTCAGTGTGGACGTGTCAAATATGACATTGCAGCTCGTCGGGGATACCGTTCCTTCCCTGACTTGCTGCGACACGAGGAAGAAGTCATACCTTTCAGGTAACGTTATGACGTCATCCACTACGGTGCCGGGTTGTGGATTTCGGAACTGTGAGTCAAAGAACCTGGTGTCGATGCGTTTTGAAACGACTATAAACACCATCTCGAACTTGTTCGGACCGTAAACACCCTTAAGCTTCTCTTGTATCAGTGTTACCTCGTGGTTGTAGACGAAGGGGATCTGGCCGTCGCCCACGCCGTCGCGGTAGATGACGACCTTGGCGGGCAGCGCGCCGTTGAGCTGGCGGTACTTGTGCAGCGCCTTGACGATGTTGAGCGACAGCTCGTTGGACAGCTCCTCGCCGTTGGCGTGCGGCGTGACGGCGCTGAAGTAGCGCGTGAGCCCCTAGTCCATGGAGGCCACCATGGCGCCGAAGGAGCGCACGCGGCTCTGCGTGTCGTGGCACACGTCGTAGCCCACCATCATGACGTTGCTCATGGGGATGTCGGCCGCCCAGGCCGCGCCGCCCGTCTTGCAGTTCATCTGCAGCACCACCTTGGTGGCCACGCTCATGGCGTTCTTGCCGCCCAGCGACTTTGCCAGCACCACCTGAGTGAGAACACCGCGATCCACGCAGCACTTTTTCTTGATGGCAGAATAACGATCGATGCGGTTGTTGGGGACCACCAAGAAGATGATGGTCGGGTTATATTGAGAGATGGCCTTCTCACATTCTTCTATGTAGGAGCACGAGCGATCGTCCTGGATGCCCATGAACTTAGGCTCGGGTAGATGGATACTCATCCCGTTCCCGGCGGTAATCAGCTTCCGCGCAAAGTCCTCCCCGCCGCGCCTCGCCCGGTTCGGCACAATCACCACCCAGCACGTTATCTTAGCGGCGCTGAGAATGGGGCGAGAGCGCAACTCCTTGGTCCATTCTCCCGTAGCGAGGGCGCTGCCGCCATTTCCCAGGACCAGTTTTTCAGGCGGCAGAAAGCGTCCTGGGATGCGCATCAGCTCTTTCTCCAGACGCATATCCCAGTCCTTGAGCTCTTGGGTCCCCTCGGGGCCGGAGTTGAGGCGCCGGTTGAAGGCCAGCAGTTTGATACACTAGAAATCCGGCCAGGATATAAGACAACTTATATCCTAACCAGATTTCTAGTGTATCAAGCTGCTGGCCTTCAACCGGCGCCTCAACTCCGGCCCCGAGGTGACCCAAGAGCTAAAGGACTAGGATATGCGTCTGGAGAAAGAGCTGATGCGCATCCCAGGACGCGTTCTGCCGCCTGAAAAACTGGTCCTGGGAAATGGCGGCAGCGCCCTCGCTACGGGAGAATGGACCAAGGAGTTGCGCTCTCGCCCCATTCCCAGCGCCGCTAAGATAACGTGCTGGGTGGTGATTGTGCCGAACCGGGCGAGGCGCGGCGGGGAGGACTTTGCGCGGAAGCTGATTACCGCCGGGAACGGGATGAGTATCCATCTACCCGAGCCTAAGTTCATGGGCATCCAGGACGATCGCTCGGGCTCCTACATAGAAGAATGTGAGAAGGCCATCTCTCAATATAACCCGACCATCATCTTCTTGGTGGTCCCCAACAACCGCATCGATCGTTATTCTGCCATCAAGAAAGAGTGCTGCGTGGATCGCGGTGTTCTCACTCAGGTGGTGCTGGCAAAGTCGCTGGGCGGCAAGAACGCCATGAGCGTGGCCACCAAGGTGGTGCTGCAGATGAACTGCAAGACGGGCGGCGCGGCCTGGGCGGCCGACATCCCCATGAGCAACGTCATGATGGTGGGCTACGACGTGTGCCACGACACGCAGAGCCGCGTGCGCTCCTTCGGCGCCATGGTGGCCTCCATGGACTAGGGGCTCACGCGCTACTTCAGCGCCGTCACGCCGCACGCCAACGGTGAGGAGCTGTCCAACGAGCTGTCGCTCAACATCGTCAAGGCGCTGCACAAGTACCGCCAGCTCAACGGCGCGCTGCCCGCCAAGGTCGTCATCTACCGCGAGGGCGTGGGCGACGGCCAGATCCCCTTCGTCTACAACCACGAGGTAACACTGATACAAGAGAAGCTTAAGGGTGTTTACGGTCCGAACAAGTTCGAGATGGTGTTTATAATCGTTTCAAAACGCATCGACACCAGGTTCTTTGACTCACAGTTCCGAAATCCACAACCCGGCACCGTAGTGGATGATGTCATAACGTTACCTGAAAGGTATGACTTCTTCCTCGTGTCGCAGCAAGTCAGGGAAGGAACGGTATCCCCGACGAGCTACAATGTAATATTTGACACGTCCACACTGAAGCCGGATCACATTCAGAGACTTACTTACAAGCTTTGCCACGTCTATTTTAATTGGTCTGGACAGGTCAAGGTGCCCGCTCCATGCCAGTATGCCCACAAGCTCGCAACCCTCGCAGGTCAAGCCCTGCATCGCCAACCACATTCCAGCCTCGAAACGCTTCTCTCAAGTATTCAACTTGATTATGAGGAAGTGCCTCAGCGGACTAAATCTGCAGCTCTTGGGGCGAGATTATTTCGACCAACAGGCAAAGGTGGACATCCCGGACCATAAACTACAAATCTGGCCAGGATATAAGACAACTTATATGCGTTTTGAAACGATTATAAACACCATCTCGAACTTGTTCGGACCGTAAACACCCTTAAGCTTCTCTTGTATCAGTGTTACCTCGTGGTTGTAGACGAAGGGGATCTGGCCGTCGCCCACGCCGTCGCGGTAGATGACGACCTTGGCGGGCAGCGCGCCGTTGAGCTGGCGGT
The DNA here is from genome assembly GCA_944548615.1 of Micropterix aruncella. Classification (NCBI taxonomy): domain Eukaryota; kingdom Metazoa; phylum Arthropoda; class Insecta; order Lepidoptera; family Micropterigidae; genus Micropterix; species Micropterix aruncella. The sequence goes on from OX155980.1 coordinate 7,486,152, forward strand.
ACTTGTGCAGCGCCTTGACGATGTTGAGCGACAGCTCGTTGGACAGCTCCTCGCCGTTGGCGTGCGGCGTGACGGCGCTGAAGTAGCGCGTGAGCCCCTAGTCCATGGAGGCCACCATGGCGCCGAAGGAGCGCACGCGGCTCTGCGTGTCGTGGCACACGTCGTAGCCCACCATCATGACGTTGCTCATGGGGATGTCGGCCGCCCAGGCCGCGCCGCCCGTCTTGCAGTTCATCTGCAGCACCACCTTGGTGGCCACGCTCATGGCGTTCTTGCCGCCCAGCGACTTTGCCAGCACCACCTGAGTGAGAACACCGCGATCCACGCAGCACTTTTTCTTGATGGCAGAATAACGATCGATGCGGTTGTTGGGGACCACCAAGAAGATGATGGTTGGGTTATATTGAGAGATGGCCTTCTCACATTCTTCTATGTAGGAGCCCGAGCGATCGTCCTGGATGCCCATGAACTTAGGCTCGGGTAGATGGATACTCATCCCGTTCCCGGCGGTAATCAGCTTCCGCGCAAAGTCCTCCCCGCCGCGCCTCGCCCGGTTTGGCACAATCACCACCCAGCACGTTATGTTAGCGGCGCTGAAAATGGGGCGAGAGCGCAACTCCTTGGTCCATTCTCCCGTAGCGAGGGCGCTGCTGCCATTTTTTTTATTTTTTTTTTATTTATTTAAATCCAAAATAAAAATTTACAATGTTGACATAAATAACACAGAGTAAACAAGAGCAAATACTTAGTCATTGTTTGTGAAGCAAAGAAAGTACAGATTTGATGGATTTTATCAGCTCCACTAGACTACAGTCTGTTCTGGAGTGATACCACACTTATATTTGTTACATAGTACATTTTTTTATAAATTTTCGGTTAAAATAAAAAATAAAAAAAATTTGCAACATAATTAAGAAAATTTGAAGAAAAAGACATCTAATATTAGTTAGTAAAGCGGTAATAATAAAAGGATAAAAGGGTAATTACCTACATAGGCATTATAATATATAGATATATTTATATATAAATACACACTTATACATATAAAATATATATATACACATACACCTATATTCAATATATACTGTATATATACTTACATAATAATATATAAATAAACAAAAATAAATCATTGCAAAAACTTTTCTTTTTTAATATTTTAAGACACAATTTCCATGAGCTGCCTTTCGCATTCGCCTCTACTTTTTCCACGTAACCATTTTGTGACCTCAGCTTTGAAAGCGGTACTGGTTCTCAGCTTCTGCCCTTCGGTGAGGCAAGGAATGCATCATACATCCGAGGGGCCAGAAACAAATAATGTCTCTGGGCAAACCTTGTGTTCGTCCGAATTTGCTTCTGGGTTTGCTTTTTTCTTGTGTCGTGTTTGTGATCTCGGCTGGAATGCCGATCTGTGTCGTCTTGAAAATAAGTGACAATCGATTTTATGTACAGCTGTCTGATATCAAGTATCTGGAAGTCATTGAAAAGTAAATCGGATGGGTAGCGATACGGTTTTCTGTTTATAAGAAATAAGAAATAAGAAGAATATAACTCTCACTACCGCTTTTTGAGCTTTTACTAGTGGGTCTAGGTGCAGTTTAGCTGCACCGCCCCAACCGATATTGCCATACATCATCAGTGACTGTGCCAAAGCACAATATATGGATCTCAGAGTTTTTATATCAAGAACATTTCTGATACTCCTGAAAATATATATTAATTTACGGACTTTTTCGGCGACCTTTCCGATATATATATTTGCCACCGGAGATGTTTATCGACATGAACACCTAGGTACTTTACAAAAGGCACACGCTCAATTTGTACACAGTTACAATCAAGACTGTCGCAATCGTGTAGGACTAGGTTATAATTTTGTGGAGGTTGCTGACGAGCATCTATGCTGAAGGCTACAAGCTTAGTTTTATCCACGTTCAGCGTTAACAGATTATAATCAAGCCAGCCCTTACACTTTTCATCGCGACAGCTGCCTTGTTATATACACTTTCCCAACTATTCGATTCGAATATGAGGGCAGTATCGTCAGCGTAGGATATTATATCTGCACCAACATCCATTTCACAAAGCCCATTTATGTAAAAGTAGGAAGAGAGTCGGCCCAAGAGTACTTCCTTGTGGGACCCCATGATTATTGAAAAGACTATTACTTAAAGAATCGCCTATCCGGGTACGCTGTTTTCGAGATCCAATATAACTGCGAAACCAGTTTAGTTCGATACCCGTAATACCATATTTCACAAGTTTTATTAGGAGTATTTCATAGGATATTGTATCAAAGGCTTTTGCAAGGTCAAGAAATACAGTAATACACTTTTTGTTGGCGTCTACATACCTAGTGATATGCCCTGTCATTTTTAGTATTGCATCTTGTGTTCCCATTTTGGATCTGAAGCCGTATTGGTTTTTGGATAGCATGTGGTTGGATTCTAGGTGATTACAGAGTTGTTTATTTACTATTTTTTCCAAAATTTTGGCTAAAACATTAAGTACAGATATCGGTCGATAATTTGAGGGATCAGACTTCAGTCCAGCTTTAAAAATGGGTGTAACATTTGCTTCCTTGAATTTGCTTGGGAATATGCCACTAGCTAAACTACAGTTAAATAAATGGGTAAGCGGAGATACTAAATATTCAGCATATTTTTTAAGGATTTTGGCACTTATCATATCTGGCCCACAAGCAGAATTTGTTTTTATATTTTTTAAGGCATTATAGACCTCTTCTTCTGTGGTTTTAGTAAGTTTGAACAATGGGTGAATAATAGTCCCAGCCACTTCCTTAGCTACTTTAACTTCACATAAATTTAATCTACTACATAGTTTGTCAGCAAGATTTTTTCCAATGTTAGAGAAATATTTATTCAATTCATTTGCTATTTTGGCGTTTTCTGTTATTAATTCATTATTGATGACCAGTTCGCTTATCCGTAAAATTATCTTCTTCCTATAGCTCAATTCATTAACTATATTCCATACACATTTAATGTCGTTGTTTTCTGATTGTAGTTTTAGTTTATAATAATTCTCTTTTGCAGTTGTTATTAATTTTGCACATAGATTGCGGTATCTTTTAAAGTAGCTTTTTAAGGCGAAGTTGTTTGGGAATTTTTTGACTTTACTGTGTAGTTTATCCCTTTTATGAATGGACTGGACCAGCCTGCGGTGATCCAGGGTTTAATTTTTTTATTCTTATGTGGGATCTGTTTGTTTGTTGTACAGTCTCTAATGTGTGTTTCGAGGGTAGCTACAAATTTGTCGGTTACTTGGTCTACATTCAATTTATCCATGACGTCTGTCCACAGTTCCTTTGACAGTAAATCTAGTAATTTCGAGTCATCATTTTTTCTTAATTTCGTGTACATTATTTGAGTTTTCTGTATATCGCGATCGATGGCTAATATCGTACTATAGTGATCGGTAATTGTGGAATGTATTACTGCAGAGGTGACGTTGTATTTAGTTTTTTAAAAAATATGATCTATACAAGACTCAATATTTGGAAGAACCCTTGTCGGCGTATTTATGGCGGACACGAAACCCAGTATGTATATGTAGGTACAAAAACGATTACTTTACTTTTAGTTTCCCGAAAGGAAAGTATTGTGACAGCGTTAAAAAAATCGAGATGAAGACGGAAATATACATTTTGAGCCCCCCTGAGACGATTAAGACCATTTCCAGACTCTGTGTGTATGTGTGCGTCTGTCTGTGTGTGTGTGTGTGTCTGTGTGTATTCTTCCACGATAGCTAAAATTTCCTTCGCCAAACGATAGTTATGGTCTGTAATACCTAGATTTATTCGACTGTCGCTCACAAATGTTATTTTAGACTTTGGACCGTAAATAAGCTAGGGATTTTTTAAATCTACATCCTATAAGATTAATTATTCACATTGTATTTATTTTATTTATTTATTTATTTATTATTGACTAGTTACATATACATTCAAATTCAAAAACACAAAAGAAAATAGAGGTAATAATACAGAAAAATATACAGGTATAAAAATTATATATGCCTAAGCCCAGGTAAAATAGAGAGTAAATTATGTTTGGTTTTCAGATATGCACAGTAGGGTGCAACTGAGCCCGCTTTGCTAGGAGGGTCTGGTTACCTGGTTGCCGATATTTTTATGAAAATCTGTGATAATTCTTTTTATATAAAGCTGACTATTATGACTATATAATATTATAATGCATAAATTAGGGTTAACTCCTGTTACTAGTAGTGTTTTGTTTTCAGGGGATCCAGCATGAGGCAGGCAGAGCATGCGGTGGAAAATAAAGAAGACGAAACTGGGTAAGACGTGTACAATTTGCTTTCCTTATGACCTCAGGCATGTAAATGAATAAATTTAAAGTAACTTCCAATCCACAAAAGCAATTAGTGAGCCTGAAACCAAATTAGCATTTCGAAATAAAGTCGCGACCGTCATTAGGACCGAACGCTTAATGAAGTTTGTTGCGAAATAGGGCATCAAAATTGCTGTAATATCAGATGAAGCGGTAGAAATTAGCCATTTCTAGGCAAAACTGCAAGAGGTTGCTAACCATGGAAATATGGAATGAGGTTTAGGTTGCGTTGAAATCGTAGGCGAAAAAAGAACGGGATTACATTTGTTGTTTACCTTAAGGTGCAAGATGTGTAACGAAAAATTTTACATGGAAAATGACGCTCCTGGAGACCAACTCACTGTTAACCACTGTGCTGTTGCTGGAACAATTTTTTTTTTTTTTGATTTTTATTTTTTTTAATAAGCCAGTTGGTAGGAATCCCTACTCTTGGTATAGTCAAGTTGAATAACTGGTATTATACCTTATGTGGTATAATGAATTTTTTAAATATCGACTATTATTTTTTAATTGTAAAACAATTATTATTTCAATTTAGGATCTTTTAAAAATAATTGGAGCTGCTTAAATACTGCAGATAGTCAAAATATAAAAACGAAGAGTCGGTTATAAAACAGTAAAATTTAAATTATAAAAAATATAAAATTAAATCAAAAACAATGTCGCAATTAGAAATGGTCAATATAATTTATTATATTATAATCCATCTTTGATAATCAATGATTGTATTTAGTAAGTAATCAAAATTAGAAAATAAAAAATATGAATAGAAAAGATGGTGTGATCGACGCAATCAAAGGCCTTGGATAGATCATAGAATTAACCCAGAGTTTTTCCGACTTATCCAGGCTGGAGAGCAACTTTTCCACAAGACCCGCAATCGCATCTATTGTGGACAACGACTTGCGGAACCCGAATTGTTTTGGAGTTAAAATGTTATTTAAAGCGAAGAAATTGCTAATTTGCTGTAAAATATTTTTTTCAAAAATTTTACTAAAAGTTGGCAAAAGTGATATTGGACGATAGTTGTTTTTGTCCTCCCGAACATCTTTTTTATAGACAGGAACCAGTTTTGCCAATTTCATTTTACAAGGAAATACTCCACAGTTCGCATATTTATTCGTTACATAAACATTTAAGTATTTGATGATGTCCTCCTCATCGTGATCCGACGACGGCGACCTCTTGATTGACAGGACTTCTTCGAAGATGCTGGAAGTGCTCCTTCCATCTGGATAGGATACCCTTGTCGGTGAGACGCTTGGAGCCATCCTGGCTGCGCATCGGAACAACCTTTTTGACTCGTGGTCCAAAGATGGTTTGGAGACTCTGGTAAAATTTCCCTATCTGTTTAGTGTCAGCCCATCGTTGTAGTTTTTCAGCTCTTTCAAGCCACCAGGTGTCTTTGAGATGATGTAGTAGCCGGATTCTGTAGGAAGTGTCTATGCTCTGCGAGTAGAGTTTTAATTTCAGAGTCATTCTCATCAAACCAATCCTGATGTTTCTTTGCTGGCGGGGGGAGGGATACAGAAACTGCCTGTGATAGATTAGCGGCCATGTTTGTCCAAGTTAAGTCCAAGTTTTCGTTTCCGTTCGCTGTGTTAGACGTAATCAAGTGAAAATTGCTGTCTAGTCTAGCCCTAGCCTCGTTGTCACTGATGAGCACAGTGCTCTGATGGGCTTCTTGTGAGGTGCTCGACGAGGTTTTTGTAGTGCCATGCGCAGTTTGGACCGTACAAGACGGTGATCCGTCCAGCCGTTTGCACCTCTCATTGCATGCGTTATGAGAACGTCTTTGAGATCTTTTCTTCGCACTATAATGTAATCTATGAGATGCCAACGTTTAGATCTCGGGTGCATCCATGTGGTTTTGTGCTTTGTGGGAAGCCGAAAGAAGGTATTTGTAATGCATAGGCCAAACTGCGAGCAAAATGACAGTAAGTCGAGACAGTTTGCTATTGCAACTGCCTATACCATGAGGACCAAGTACATTTTTCCAGGCTGAGTTATCCGCACCGATCCGAGCGTTAAAGTCTCCGAGGATCAAAATCTTATCTGCGGGTGGTATTGCTTCAACGGAGATTCGGAGGTCATCATAGAACTTGCCTTTATCTTCGTCGGAGGCCATGAGTGTCGGTGCGTATGCACTGATTAAGGTGGCATATTTGTTGTCTGCGAGCAGAAGGCGCAGGGTCATCAGTCGGTCACTCACTCCTTTGTGTAACTCAAACAGCGATTTGGCGATTTTGGTTTTGATAGCAAAACCGACACCGTTCCCTCTCTTCTCGGTTACTGGTCGACCAATCCAATAATAGGTGTAGCCACTACCTTTTTCGCGTAGTGCACCCTCCTCCAATAGATGTGTTTCAGAGATTGCTGCTATATCAACTTTATACCGTGAGAGCTCCTTAGCTATGATAGCGGTTTTACGTTCTGGGCAGATGTTGTGTTCGCTATCAACTAAAGTACGCACATTCCAAGCGGCAATGCTCAGTTCGTTGGTTGTTTGTTTCAAATGTGTTATCTTATTGTTCGCACCGCGTAAGATTTGATGCTCATACAACCGCGTTTGCTATATGAGAAGGTTTTGGTTTGAGCTTTGTTTAGGCCACCTTTTCTAGGCCCCTCCCTGGATTAGGGAAGGCAGTGCGTCCTTAAATAGGGCTGCCTTGTCGTCAGGCGTGCTGCCGAGCTCGTCCTCTCAACACCGTGAGTCCGAAGAGCGACCGCTCTCGCCTGACCGCCTACGTGTAGCTTCCAGCTAGAGCCGATATTCCATCAAGATACGACCCCACCACCAGTGCACTATCGCCGCAGGTCTTGGGTACAAGTCCGGTCCGATGTTCAAAAACAAGAGGTCATATGCGCGTGAATAGTTTACAGTGAGTAAGCGGTTGCGCTGGTGCAGACTCACTCTCTCGTCCCTGCAATCCGTGCGCCAATGGAGCGGAGATCCGCCACGATTGGAGGAAAGAGGGATGCCGTATCTGGCCGCCGGCTTTTAGCCCTCAACCGGACGCCCTAGGCCTTCCACGATGCCGTGCTGTCCCGCCGCTTCCGCCAACATCCGTCGCTTATAAGCTGTCGAGTTTCCTTCTTCGCCGGGTCAGTCTTCGTACACTATGCGGGAGGTATCCGCAATTAGACCTGTCCGCCGAAGCGTGCAGGCCCCCCTCGACCAGGTTTAGCCCACGAGCCGACGTGGTTTACCGCGGTGTGGCCGCTGCGTGTACAACAGCTACTTGGAGCCACTGGCGAGAGATTTGTAGAACGCCTGTGGACCAGTGTATACTCCACTCCCTCAGTAACGAGAGCCGGCTGAAGTAACCCCAAAGGTGCTACCACTAGACGCTCTACTACACCGCAATTTTTTTTTTATTTTATTTATTTATTGGAATTATTAAATTAACCATTTTACAATAAATATAATATTAAAACAAATGGCAAAAACTTTCCTCTTTCATTCACTGGCTAGTGCTGCCCAACTGGGATATACCCGTTCCAGGGCAAGCAATTTGTATTTTTACATTTAAAACGAGGGTCGTTGAACCAACCAAACACAATAATAATAATAATAATTTTAAAATATATATAATAATAATAAATAAATATAATAATATGTATTTATTCGTTACATAAACAAGTATTTATTCGTTATTTATACAAGTATTTATTCGTTACATAAACATTCAAGTATTTATTCGTGACATAAACATTCAAGTATTTATTCGTTACATAAACGCAATAGCACGCAATAGCACTAGCACGAAATAGCAATTCAAACGCAATAGCACAAAAGAAATATAATGTACAATCCAGAAAATACCGCTATATGCTTCTAAATTTAGTCATACATCTGTCTGTGCCCGTTCACCGCCAATTGCCATCATTCCAACCACTGATCATTGATCACAAATTTTATCAAAATTTACGCTACACTTGCACTGTAGCGTAAATTTTGATAAAAGTCCTACTTGTCGTTCTCCTACAATTTCGACATAGCCCAGGGCGCAGTTCATATTACCATAATTAGCAATTTCTTTCAACTTTGTGAATAAATGTGTAATATTGAATTTAGTAATTTTTCATAATATTTTTTTTTCTTTATTTTTTAAACTATTGATTATTTTTATTTTTTAATGTAATTTTTTTGATAATCAGAGATAGATTATTATTTAAAAAAATGTATTACCTGTTTTAATTGCGTCATTTTATTGTTCTATTTTTTTATATTTGTAATATTTTTAATTTGACTATTCTATCATTCGATCATTCTATCATTCGACATACGAACATTCGTTTTTATATTTTATATCTGTATATTTCATTTATACCTATTCAGGTATTTTAGCAGCCCTAATTATTTCTTAAATATTTTATGTATTTTAAAATAAATTTTATTAATTATTGTTTTTAAAATTTAAAAATAGTCAGTTTGTACGCAAATGAATTATTCTAGCATATAATATAGGGTAAATTATGCAAAATCCATTTGACTATACCAAGAGTAGGGATTCCTACCAACTGGCTTATTTAATTAAAATGAAAATTAAAACTTTTAATTGTATATAAATTGTTTTCTATTCGGCATGAAACCTGAAATAAACATGTTTTTCCATTTGACTATACCAAGAGTAGGGATTCCTACCAACTGGCTTATTTAATTAAAATTAAAATTAAAACTTTTAATTGTATATAAATTGTTTTCTATTCGGCATGAAACCTGAAATAAACATGTTTTATTGATTTTTTTTTCATCTGTCTCGAAGAATATTAAAAGGGTGTCTTCATTTCGTTCTTGAAAGGATAGTGATTTTCTATACTACGTTATCTCAACGTCGAAACAGTCAAGAATTATAGAATCAGTCAAGTCAGAACGGCAGAACGCAGAATGCAGTACGCCTCTGAACGATCTATGCAAACTTGTATTAAACTGTGGTTGTTTGGTGAGCCAGCCGTTTGTTCGGTGAGCCAGCCGAGCTCGCCTCAAACCGTCAAGGTCGTTCGCCTATACTTTCGCCTTAACGGAATTGCATTTTCAATTCTGTCGATGGAATGCAATAACAAGGCACACACTTACAGACATGTTACACGCACACATACATATAATACGTCATAGTAGGGTTGGTCGTAAGAGATTGTCATATGACAATAAACCCGCCCATTGTGACATTTTCACAATAAAGAGTATAAATAATTATTGATGAGGTGAGGCCATGCCAACATTTTTGTTTTTTACTATCCAAACCAGATAAACTTTCGCGGACCCCCACTTACAACTTGTGAACCCCCATTTTTTCTTCACGCCAACGTAGACCCTCGTCGAGTCTCCCGTGGACCCCTGGGACCCCCCTGGACCACTTTGGGAATCACTGGTCTAATGAGTGTGCGGGTCGCCCGCGAATGTATTTAATTTTAATAAGAAGTGCGAAACTCATCGAAAAAATAATGAGTTTGGATTGCGAGGCGGAGTGATAAAAGTAACTAACGCTTGTTAGCTGGCGAAAAACAAAACAAACTGTTAGGGTTAAACGCTGTTTTATAAATGTAAGCAATACGGTTCTTTGTATAAAATATTTCACTAACTCACGCTGGGTGCCATCTAAATCCATAACTAACGTAATAAATAATATTTTTGACAGTGCGTATCTGGTCGAAAAGATATTCATTCTGGCTCCTCGCATTACTCGGAACCCGAACCTGTTTTATATAGATATAACTCTGCATTCCCTAATAAACAGAGCTATGACAACGTATAACGATAGGTTCGGGTACATTGATATTTTTCATCAGTTAAAAGTCACTTTACCATTAAAAAATCTTATCAGTCCTTTGTCCCCCGTATTTCATATAATGACTGTTAATAGCTTAAACAGTTTACATGAATAGTTTTTTGTATTTTTTTTTTAATATATCTTTGGTACAAAAAAAATATATTGTTTATAATCTCAACGTAAAATTTCATTTTCATTTGTTTTTTGTTCTTTTTCTTTTTCTATAATATTAAATATATATAAATAAGATATAATAACGGATATATGTACTGTACACATTAACGATAAATAGTGTTAACATATAATTAGTCATAGTTTTATTGTTATATTTTGTATTTGTTATGTATAAACGCTGTTTGTTACCAAATAAAATAAAAATAAAATAAAATAAAAACTTTAGAAAATATTATCTACTCAGATTAACGCCAGAGCCATGGCTGCCGGTTTCAAGTGATATCATTTTGAATGACACAGATTTATATAAAGAGTGGTCAAAGTATAAGGCTGCGTATGCTGACGCAGGCGATGTAGGTCCAGGAAGCGCAGGGCAGAGCAGATGTTGTATTGTATGAACTTACTGAGAAGTGCGTACTCTGCGGCGCAGACATGTTCAACGAAGACATGTGTCTACCCTGCTCTGCGCCTCGTTGTAGTGCCGGCACAGATTTCTGCACGACATGTGCAGGGCGAAACGTGGTTTTAGCTAGATTTAATTGAAATAGTTCGTTGTGAGCCTTGTTGTATGATACAAGTCATCAAGATTATTTAAAAGAACGTGCATGAATGTATGTGTATCTGTATCTGTGTCATTTAGCTGCGTAGCAACATACGCTCGTGGCCTAACTCTGCCTCAACTGCCCTGCCCTGCAACATCTGTGTTGTGCCGTCCTGCGTCACCTGCGTCTCAGCATACGCTTAGCCTAAGACTAAGGCCGGATTTAGAATTGGTAAAGCCCTAAGCTATTTGAGATGTGGGGCCCTTTGTGAGATATTTTACTACACATATATGACAATTGCTCACTCGGACATTTTTTTGGGGCGCCCTAAGAAAGTGGGGGCCCTAAGCTATAGATTATGTAGCTTATACGTAAATCCTGCCCTGAATTCTCGTCAGGCACCGACAGATACTGACAGGCAAGAATGAAACCGGCTTCGGCAATTGGTATGGAGCTCAATGAGGAAAATTTCGATGCAATCGTCGTTTGGAAGGCAAAAATGGGACAACATATATCCATACCGCAACAGTCGATCGACTTTATAAAACCGACCATAATATAACAGAGAATGTCTATAAGAAGTGGTCCGATGACTGATATAAGTATGTAGGTATATCGCATCAAATGGGGTTACAAAATATATTTTTTACGATTTGGCTAATATTTTGAACTTTATTGAACAATTACCAGTTTTTATAGACAGAGCAGTACTATGAATTCTCGTGTTTTAAGAGCTCTTTTAGGTTCACGATAAAAATACAAAAGGATATCGCATTTCGCTCGCTGCCCACGTCATAAGAACAGCCGCACTTGAGCAAGTAAGGGGGAAACCTTAGAAACGCCCTCAAATTACGCAAGCGAGAAGAAAAAATATCGAGCGAGTGAGGGTCATGACAAAGGCATTGGCAAGTCTACTTACTACATTCCTTTGCCGTTGACCAGGTTTTTTGTCGCAAAGACGAAAAGTGGGTGAATAAGGCGATTTTTCTTATTATTATAATAAGTTATTAGTAAAAACACATTTTTTAAAACAAGCTTCTATTAGAATGCAGTTACAAACTAACCCTGGGTGCAGAAGCAGCCATGTCATAGTGGAACTTAGAATGGGCAATCATAATTGAATACTTATACACAATTTCATTTCTGTGCTGTTGACCGTTGAGGAGTTCCCTCGTCGCGAGCCAACCCTGGGCGCAGCAGTCATGTCATGGTGAAACTTATAACGGGCTATCATAATTGAATGCGTATACAAATTTGTATGACTACACAGTTGACCGTTGAGGAGTCCCCTCGTCGGGAGCCAATCATGGGTGCAGAATCAGGTCATGCTTACCATAAAAGAACATTGTCATCGGAACTGAACCAGCGTGTAAAATTTCAACTTCATAGGATAAGAGGAAGTGGTTCTAATTCTGCTTGCAAGATTTGACCTAAACAAACATACTGACAAACATTGCAAGGTAAATACAAGCTTGTAACAACTGGATTATTTTATTGTGGTTATAGCTCGAACGCAACAAGCAACGGGTTAATAGTTCATAGAGAGGCCTCTGCAAAGGCGTATTACAATAGTTCGACGAAAACTCAGAAGCTTTCACTACATTCAGAATAATATTATTATCGCGCTGTAACTTTATGATCTAGAATTGAATGGGTCATTTACTTCGCGAAGTTTGCAGTCAGCGTTTGATAAATTTAATCTACTACATAGTTTGTCAGCAAGATTTTTTCCAATGTTAGAGAAATATTTATTCAATTCATTCGCTATTTTGGCGTTTTCTGTTATTAATTCATTATTGATGACCAGTTCGCTTATCCGTGAAATTATCTTCTTCCTATAGCTCAATTCATTAACTATATTCCATACACATTTAATGTCGTTGTTTTCTGATTGTAGTTTTAGTTTATAATAATTCTCTTTTGCAGTTGTTATTAATTTTGCACATAGATTGCGGTATCTTTTAAAGTAGCTTTTTAAGGCGAAGTTGTTTGGGAATTTTTTGACTTTACTGTGTAGTTTATCCCTTTTATGAATGGACTGGACCAGCCCTGCGGTGATCCAGGGTTTAATTTTTTTATTCTTATGTGGGATCTGTTTGTTTGTTGTACAGTCTCTAATGTGTGTTTCGAGGGTAGCTACAAATTTGTCGGTTACTTGGTCTACATTCAATTTATCCATGACGTCTGTCCACAGTTCCTTTGACAGTAAATCTAGTAATTTCGAGTCATCATTTTTTTTTTATTTCGTGTACATTATTTGAGTTTTCTGTATATCGCGATCGATGGCTAATATCGTACTATAGTGATCGGTAATTGTGGAGTGTATTACTGCAGAGGTGACGTTGTATTTAGTTTTTTTAAAAATATGATCTATACAAGACTCAATATTTGGAAAAACCCTTGTCGGCGTATTTATGGCGGACACGAAACCCAGTTCATGCAAGAAACATTCATAGTCATCAGCAAATGTTGATCGATTTCCATATATATTTATGTTTGCGTCGCCGGCAATGACAGTGTGACGGATTTTTTCGTCATAACAAATGCTGTTTAAGCTGAAAATAAGAGAATTTATGAACTTATCAGCATTTGCAAATGAAGGGGATCGATAAATTGCAATTATGTTAACATCATTGTACGTTACTTGCAAGCCATTGCCGTCATAGATATCGAGCTCATTCGCTGATGCGTTTAGGCATGTTTTCGTGTAGACGATTACACCGTCGGATCTATTTCGGTTTCTCAATGTGTAGTTAACGTCATATCCATCTAGATGTGGAATCTGGGAGGCGCAATTTATCCAGCATTCACTTAATACCACTGCGTCAAGGTCTAGATCCAAACAATGCAGAAGAATTAATAACTGATCAAAATTTTTGTTAACGCTGCGGATATTGAGACTTAATATGCACTTGGAAATATTTGTCTTAAGTTTAGTTTTACAGTCACTAGGATTGTTAATATCCGGAATTTGTATAGAATCAATCAGGTTTAACTCTTCGCCTATCACATCAATCATAAAGTAGAATAAAAAGTGTAATTAGTTTAAAGGTAGATAATCTTGTTAACGACAGATTACAACAGTTAAGTACCATTTTTGGGTCTAGCACTGGGAATGATTGATTTTGTTCTTTTAATAACAATCCTAGAGAAAGGTAGTTGGCATGAATGAAAATAATTAATAAAATTATAATAAAAATAATATACTACATATATATAAAGGTAGGTGCATTTGAAAATACTGTAAACTAATGCAATACAAAAGGTATATTCTGATTTATAGTATGTCCGTTTACCAAAATAACCACTTACTAATTTATTTTCGCCAGATCTTGCTCGGAGTAAATTTTTATGAGAGCCGAGTTCTCCTTTTCCCTTACATAAATACGACAGTTTTTTAACCACACAAATCTGTATTTTTTTTGCTTCGCTATGTCCCTAACTTTTTTGTACAGTATTTTATTTGCCATAGTAAGGTGGTCGTTGAAGTAAATTTTTTGAACTGGGAAATCTAGGCCAATGTCTGCAGTAGTAATGGGTCCTCTCTTAGCTCCACGGATCTTACGTAATCCTGCGAGCAGTTGATCCTTTTTTTGGCGTGTTGTGAAGCGCACAATGACTGCGGGCGGCCCGAGTGGTTGTTGACGGTTACTAGTCCTGGCGCGAGCGGCGGCAGCGGTGGTCGATGCCGCTCGATATACGTAATCGATATCGCATTCTTCAATGTTTACTTTTGCAGCGTTCCCGCACTTTTTAGAAGTTGCATGAGGTCTTCCTGAGCTGTTGGAATGCAGCTGATTTCCAAATTATTTTGACGCATTTCTTGTTCCCAGTTTCGTTGTGCGTATTCCATAGAAGTAACCTTTAATTCCAATGGGTTTATCCTGGCTTCACATTCCATTGTTTTTTTAATGTTTTTGTCCACTTCCTTCATTTTATTTGTAAACTCATCCATTTTGCAGCAGCACATGTCAACAGACGATTTGAAGTCTACCATTTGTGCTTTTATTTCTTGACAGTCACTGCGGAGTAGTTTAATTTCTTTTAGAATTTCCCAGGACCAGTTTTTCAGGCGGCAGAACGCGTCCTGGGATGCGCATCAGCTCTTTCTCCAGACGCATATCCCAGTCCTTGAGCTCTTGGGTCACCACGGGGCCGGAGTTGAGGCGCCGGTTGAAGGCCAGCAGCTTGATACACTAGAAATCTGGCCAGGATATAAGACAACTTATATCCTGGCCAGATTTGTAGTTTATGGTCCGGGATGTCCACCTTTGCCTGTTGGTCGACATAATCTCGCCCCAAGAGCTGCAGATTTAGTCCGCTGAGGCACTTCCTCATAATCAAGTTGAATACTTGAGAGAAGCGTTTCGAGGCTGGAATGTGGTTGGCGATGCAGGGCTTGACCTGCGAGGGTTGCGAGCTTGTGGGCATACTGGCATGGAGCGGGCACCTTGACCTGTCCAGACCAATTAAAATAGACGTAGCAAAGCTTGCAAGTAAGTCTCTGAATGTGATCCGGCTTCAGTGTGGACGTGTCAAATATGACATTGCAGCTCGTCGGGGATACCGTTCCTTCCCTGACTTGCTGCGACACTAGGAAGAAGTCATACCTTTCAGGTAACGTTATGACGTCATCCACTACGGTGCCGGGTTGTGGATTTCGGAACTGTGAGTCAAAGAACCTGGTGTCGATGCGTTTTGAAACGACTATAAACACCATCTCGAACTTGTTCGGACCGTAAACACCCTTAAGCTTCTCTTGTATCAGTGTTACCTCGTGGTTGTAGACGAAGGGGATCTGGCCGTCGCCCACGCCGTCGCGGTAGATGACGACCTTGGCGGGCAGCGCGCCGTTGAGCTGGCGGTACTTGTGCAGCGCCTTGACGATGTTGAGCGACAGCTCGTTGGACAGCTCCTCGCCGTTGGCGTGCGGCGTGACGGCGCTGAAGTAGCGCGTGAGCCCCTAGTCCATGGAGGCCACCATGGCGCCGAAGGAGCGCACGCGGCTCTGCGTGTCGTGGCACACGTCGTAGCCCACCATCATGACGTTGCTCATGGGGATGTCGGCCGCCCAGGCCGCGCCGCCCGTCTTGCAGTTCATCTGCAGCACCACCTTGGTGGCCACGCTCATGGCGTTCTTGCCGCCCAGCGACTTTGCCAGCACCACCTGAGTGAGAACACCGCGATCCACGCAGCACTTTTTCTTGATGGCAGAATAACGATCGATGCGGTTGTTGGGGACCACCAAGAAGATGATGGTCGGGTTATATTGAGAGATGGCCTTCTCACATTCTTCTATGTAGGAGCACGAGCGATCGTCCTGGATGCCCATGAACTTAGGCTCGGGTAGATGGATACTCATCCCGTTCCCGGCGGTAATCAGCTTCCGCGCAAAGTCCTCCCCGCCGCGCCTCGCCCGGTTCGGCACAATCACCACCCAGCACGTTATCTTAGCGGCGCTGAGAATGGGGCGAGAGCGCAACTCCTTGGTCCATTCTCCCGTAGCGAGGGCGCTGCCGCCATTTCCCAGGACCAGTTTTTCAGGCGGCAGAAAGCGTCCTGGGATGCGCATCAGCTCTTTCTCCAGACGCATATCCCAGTCCTTGAGCTCTTGGGTCCCCTCGGGGCCGGAGTTGAGGCGCCGGTTGAAGGCCAGCAGTTTGATACACTAGAAATCCGGCCAGGATATAAGACAACTTATATCCTAACCAGATTTCTAGTGTATCAAGCTGCTGGCCTTCAACCGGCGCCTCAACTCCGGCCCCGAGGTGACCCAAGAGCTAAAGGACTAGGATATGCGTCTGGAGAAAGAGCTGATGCGCATCCCAGGACGCGTTCTGCCGCCTGAAAAACTGGTCCTGGGAAATGGCGGCAGCGCCCTCGCTACGGGAGAATGGACCAAGGAGTTGCGCTCTCGCCCCATTCCCAGCGCCGCTAAGATAACGTGCTGGGTGGTGATTGTGCCGAACCGGGCGAGGCGCGGCGGGGAGGACTTTGCGCGGAAGCTGATTACCGCCGGGAACGGGATGAGTATCCATCTACCCGAGCCTAAGTTCATGGGCATCCAGGACGATCGCTCGGGCTCCTACATAGAAGAATGTGAGAAGGCCATCTCTCAATATAACCCGACCATCATCTTCTTGGTGGTCCCCAACAACCGCATCGATCGTTATTCTGCCATCAAGAAAGAGTGCTGCGTGGATCGCGGTGTTCTCACTCAGGTGGTGCTGGCAAAGTCGCTGGGCGGCAAGAACGCCATGAGCGTGGCCACCAAGGTGGTGCTGCAGATGAACTGCAAGACGGGCGGCGCGGCCTGGGCGGCCGACATCCCCATGAGCAACGTCATGATGGTGGGCTACGACGTGTGCCACGACACGCAGAGCCGCGTGCGCTCCTTCGGCGCCATGGTGGCCTCCATGGACTAGGGGCTCACGCGCTACTTCAGCGCCGTCACGCCGCACGCCAACGGTGAGGAGCTGTCCAACGAGCTGTCGCTCAACATCGTCAAGGCGCTGCACAAGTACCGCCAGCTCAACGGCGCGCTGCCCGCCAAGGTCGTCATCTACCGCGAGGGCGTGGGCGACGGCCAGATCCCCTTCGTCTACAACCACGAGGTAACACTGATACAAGAGAAGCTTAAGGGTGTTTACGGTCCGAACAAGTTCGAGATGGTGTTTATAATCGTTTCAAAACGCATCGACACCAGGTTCTTTGACTCACAGTTCCGAAATCCACAACCCGGCACCGTAGTGGATGATGTCATAACGTTACCTGAAAGGTATGACTTCTTCCTCGTGTCGCAGCAAGTCAGGGAAGGAACGGTATCCCCGACGAGCTACAATGTAATATTTGACACGTCCACACTGAAGCCGGATCACATTCAGAGACTTACTTACAAGCTTTGCCACGTCTATTTTAATTGGTCTGGACAGGTCAAGGTGCCCGCTCCATGCCAGTATGCCCACAAGCTCGCAACCCTCGCAGGTCAAGCCCTGCATCGCCAACCACATTCCAGCCTCGAAACGCTTCTCTCAAGTATTCAACTTGATTATGAGGAAGTGCCTCAGCGGACTAAATCTGCAGCTCTTGGGGCGAGATTATTTCGACCAACAGGCAAAGGTGGACATCCCGGACCATAAACTACAAATCTGGCCAGGATATAAGACAACTTATATGCGTTTTGAAACGATTATAAACACCATCTCGAACTTGTTCGGACCGTAAACACCCTTAAGCTTCTCTTGTATCAGTGTTACCTCGTGGTTGTAGACGAAGGGGATCTGGCCGTCGCCCACGCCGTCGCGGTAGATGACGACCTTGGCGGGCAGCGCGCCGTTGAGCTGGCGGTACTTGTGCAGCGCCTTGACGATGTTGAGCGACAGCTCGTTGGACAGCTCCTCGCCGTTGGCGTGCGGCGTGACGGCGCTGAAGTAGCGCGTGAGCCCCTAGTCCATGGAGGCCACCATGGCGCCGAAGGAGCGCACGCGGCTCTGCGTGTCGTGGCACACGTCGTAGCCCACCATCATGACGTTGCTCATGGGGATGTCGGCCGCCCAGGCCGCGCCGCCCGTCTTGCAGTTCATCTGCAGCACCACCTTGGTGGCCACGCTCATGGCGTTCTTGCCGCCCAGCGACTTTGCCAGCACCACCTGAGTGAGAACACCGCGATCCACGCAGCACTTTTTCTTGATGGCAGAATAACGATCGATGCGGTTGTTGGGGACCACCAAGAAGATGATGGTTGGGTTATATTGAGAGATGGCCTTCTCACATTCTTCTATGTAGGAGCCCGAGCGATCGTCCTGGATGCCCATGAACTTAGGCTCGGGTAGATGGATACTCATCCCGTTCCCGGCGGTAATCAGCTTCCGCGCAAAGTCCTCCCCGCCGCGCCTCGCCCGGTTTGGCACAATCACCACCCAGCACGTTATGTTAGCGGCGCTGAAAATGGGGCGAGAGCGCAACTCCTTGGTCCATTCTCCCGTAGCGAGGGCGCTGCTGCCATTTTTTTTATTTTTTTTTTATTTATTTAAATCCAAAATAAAAATTTACAATGTTGACATAAATAACACAGAGTAAACAAGAGCAAATACTTAGTCATTGTTTGTGAAGCAAAGAAAGTACAGATTTGATGGATTTTATCAGCTCCACTAGACTACAGTCTGTTCTGGAGTGATACCACACTTATATTTGTTACATAGTACATTTTTTTATAAATTTTCGGTTAAAATAAAAAATAAAAAAAATTTGCAACATAATTAAGAAAATTTGAAGAAAAAGACATCTAATATTAGTTAGTAAAGCGGTAATAATAAAAGGATAAAAGGGTAATTACCTACATAGGCATTATAATATATAGATATATTTATATATAAATACACACTTATACATATAAAATATATATATACACATACACCTATATTCAATATATACTGTATATATACTTACATAATAATATATAAATAAACAAAAATAAATCATTGCAAAAACTTTTCTTTTTTAATATTTTAAGACACAATTTCCATGAGCTGCCTTTCGCATTCGCCTCTACTTTTTCCACGTAACCATTTTGTGACCTCAGCTTTGAAAGCGGTACTGGTTCTCAGCTTCTGCCCTTCGGTGAGGCAAGGAATGCATCATACATCCGAGGGGCCAGAAACAAATAATGTCTCTGGGCAAACCTTGTGTTCGTCCGAATTTGCTTCTGGGTTTGCTTTTTTCTTGTGTCGTGTTTGTGATCTCGGCTGGAATGCCGATCTGTGTCGTCTTGAAAATAAGTGACAATCGATTTTATGTACAGCTGTCTGATATCAAGTATCTGGAAGTCATTGAAAAGTAAATCGGATGGGTAGCGATACGGTTTTCTGTTTATAAGAAATAAGAAATAAGAAGAATATAACTCTCACTACCGCTTTTTGAGCTTTTACTAGTGGGTCTAGGTGCAGTTTAGCTGCACCGCCCCAACCGATATTGCCATACATCATCAGTGACTGTGCCAAAGCACAATATATGGATCTCAGAGTTTTTATATCAAGAACATTTCTGATACTCCTGAAAATATATATTAATTTACGGACTTTTTCGGCGACCTTTCCGATATATATATTTGCCACCGGAGATGTTTATCGACATGAACACCTAGGTACTTTACAAAAGGCACACGCTCAATTTGTACACAGTTACAATCAAGACTGTCGCAATCGTGTAGGACTAGGTTATAATTTTGTGGAGGTTGCTGACGAGCATCTATGCTGAAGGCTACAAGCTTAGTTTTATCCACGTTCAGCGTTAACAGATTATAATCAAGCCAGCCCTTACACTTTTCATCGCGACAGCTGCCTTGTTATATACACTTTCCCAACTATTCGATTCGAATATGAGGGCAGTATCGTCAGCGTAGGATATTATATCTGCACCAACATCCATTTCACAAAGCCCATTTATGTAAAAGTAGGAAGAGAGTCGGCCCAAGAGTACTTCCTTGTGGGACCCCATGATTATTGAAAAGACTATTACTTAAAGAATCGCCTATCCGGGTACGCTGTTTTCGAGATCCAATATAACTGCGAAACCAGTTTAGTTCGATACCCGTAATACCATATTTCACAAGTTTTATTAGGAGTATTTCATAGGATATTGTATCAAAGGCTTTTGCAAGGTCAAGAAATACAGTAATACACTTTTTGTTGGCGTCTACATACCTAGTGATATGCCCTGTCATTTTTAGTATTGCATCTTGTGTTCCCATTTTGGATCTGAAGCCGTATTGGTTTTTGGATAGCATGTGGTTGGATTCTAGGTGATTACAGAGTTGTTTATTTACTATTTTTTCCAAAATTTTGGCTAAAACATTAAGTACAGATATCGGTCGATAATTTGAGGGATCAGACTTCAGTCCAGCTTTAAAAATGGGTGTAACATTTGCTTCCTTGAATTTGCTTGGGAATATGCCACTAGCTAAACTACAGTTAAATAAATGGGTAAGCGGAGATACTAAATATTCAGCATATTTTTTAAGGATTTTGGCACTTATCATATCTGGCCCACAAGCAGAATTTGTTTTTATATTTTTTAAGGCATTATAGACCTCTTCTTCTGTGGTTTTAGTAAGTTTGAACAATGGGTGAATAATAGTCCCAGCCACTTCCTTAGCTACTTTAACTTCACATAAATTTAATCTACTACATAGTTTGTCAGCAAGATTTTTTCCAATGTTAGAGAAATATTTATTCAATTCATTTGCTATTTTGGCGTTTTCTGTTATTAATTCATTATTGATGACCAGTTCGCTTATCCGTAAAATTATCTTCTTCCTATAGCTCAATTCATTAACTATATTCCATACACATTTAATGTCGTTGTTTTCTGATTGTAGTTTTAGTTTATAATAATTCTCTTTTGCAGTTGTTATTAATTTTGCACATAGATTGCGGTATCTTTTAAAGTAGCTTTTTAAGGCGAAGTTGTTTGGGAATTTTTTGACTTTACTGTGTAGTTTATCCCTTTTATGAATGGACTGGACCAGCCTGCGGTGATCCAGGGTTTAATTTTTTTATTCTTATGTGGGATCTGTTTGTTTGTTGTACAGTCTCTAATGTGTGTTTCGAGGGTAGCTACAAATTTGTCGGTTACTTGGTCTACATTCAATTTATCCATGACGTCTGTCCACAGTTCCTTTGACAGTAAATCTAGTAATTTCGAGTCATCATTTTTTCTTAATTTCGTGTACATTATTTGAGTTTTCTGTATATCGCGATCGATGGCTAATATCGTACTATAGTGATCGGTAATTGTGGAATGTATTACTGCAGAGGTGACGTTGTATTTAGTTTTTTAAAAAATATGATCTATACAAGACTCAATATTTGGAAGAACCCTTGTCGGCGTATTTATGGCGGACACGAAACCCAGTATGTATATGTAGGTACAAAAACGATTACTTTACTTTTAGTTTCCCGAAAGGAAAGTATTGTGACAGCGTTAAAAAAATCGAGATGAAGACGGAAATATACATTTTGAGCCCCCCTGAGACGATTAAGACCATTTCCAGACTCTGTGTGTATGTGTGCGTCTGTCTGTGTGTGTGTGTGTGTGTCTGTGTGTATTCTTCCACGATAGCTAAAATTTCCTTCGCCAAACGATAGTTATGGTCTGTAATACCTAGATTTATTCGACTGTCGCTCACAAATGTTATTTTAGACTTTGGACCGTAAATAAGCTAGGGATTTTTTAAATCTACATCCTATAAGATTAATTATTCACATTGTATTTATTTTATTTATTTATTTATTTATTATTGACTAGTTACATATACATTCAAATTCAAAAACACAAAAGAAAATAGAGGTAATAATACAGAAAAATATACAGGTATAAAAATTATATATGCCTAAGCCCAGGTAAAATAGAGAGTAAATTATGTTTGGTTTTCAGATATGCACAGTAGGGTGCAACTGAGCCCGCTTTGCTAGGAGGGTCTGGTTACCTGGTTGCCGATATTTTTATGAAAATCTGTGATAATTCTTTTTATATAAAGCTGACTATTATGACTATATAATATTATAATGCATAAATTAGGGTTAACTCCTGTTACTAGTAGTGTTTTGTTTTCAGGGGATCCAGCATGAGGCAGGCAGAGCATGCGGTGGAAAATAAAGAAGACGAAACTGGGTAAGACGTGTACAATTTGCTTTCCTTATGACCTCAGGCATGTAAATGAATAAATTTAAAGTAACTTCCAATCCACAAAAGCAATTAGTGAGCCTGAAACCAAATTAGCATTTCGAAATAAAGTCGCGACCGTCATTAGGACCGAACGCTTAATGAAGTTTGTTGCGAAATAGGGCATCAAAATTGCTGTAATATCAGATGAAGCGGTAGAAATTAGCCATTTCTAGGCAAAACTGCAAGAGGTTGCTAACCATGGAAATATGGAATGAGGTTTAGGTTGCGTTGAAATCGTAGGCGAAAAAAGAACGGGATTACATTTGTTGTTTACCTTAAGGTGCAAGATGTGTAACGAAAAATTTTACATGGAAAATGACGCTCCTGGAGACCAACTCACTGTTAACCACTGTGCTGTTGCTGGAACAATTTTTTTTTTTTTTTGATTTTTATTTTTTTTAATAAGCCAGTTGGTAGGAATCCCTACTCTTGGTATAGTCAAGTTGAATAACTGGTATTATACCTTATGTGGTATAATGAATTTTTTAAATATCGACTATTATTTTTTAATTGTAAAACAATTATTATTTCAATTTAGGATCTTTTAAAAATAATTGGAGCTGCTTAAATACTGCAGATAGTCAAAATATAAAAACGAAGAGTCGGTTATAAAACAGTAAAATTTAAATTATAAAAAATATAAAATTAAATCAAAAACAATGTCGCAATTAGAAATGGTCAATATAATTTATTATATTATAATCCATCTTTGATAATCAATGATTGTATTTAGTAAGTAATCAAAATTAGAAAATAAAAAATATGAATAGAAAAGATGGTGTGATCGACGCAATCAAAGGCCTTGGATAGATCATAGAATTAACCCAGAGTTTTTCCGACTTATCCAGGCTGGAGAGCAACTTTTCCACAAGACCCGCAATCGCATCTATTGTGGACAACGACTTGCGGAACCCGAATTGTTTTGGAGTTAAAATGTTATTTAAAGCGAAGAAATTGCTAATTTGCTGTAAAATATTTTTTTCAAAAATTTTACTAAAAGTTGGCAAAAGTGATATTGGACGATAGTTGTTTTTGTCCTCCCGAACATCTTTTTTATAGACAGGAACCAGTTTTGCCAATTTCATTTTACAAGGAAATACTCCACAGTTCGCATATTTATTCGTTACATAAACATTTAAGTATTTGATGATGTCCTCCTCATCGTGATCCGACGACGGCGACCTCTTGATTGACAGGACTTCTTCGAAGATGCTGGAAGTGCTCCTTCCATCTGGATAGGATACCCTTGTCGGTGAGACGGTTGGAGCCATCCTGGCTGCGCATCGGAACAACCTTTTTGACTCGTGGTCCAAAGATGGTTTGGAGACTCTGGTAAAATTTCCCTATCTGTTTAGTGTCAGCCCATCGTTGTAGTTTTTCAGCTCTTTCAAGCCACCAGGTGTCTTTGAGATGATGTAGTAGCCGGATTCTGTAGGAAGTGTCTATGCTCTGCGAGTAGAGTTTTAATTTCAGAGTCATTCTCATCAAACCAATCCTGATGTTTCTTTGCTGGCGGGGGGAGGGATACAGAAACTGCCTGTGATAGATTAGCGGCCATGTTTGTCCAAGTTAAGTCCAAGTTTTCGTTTCCGTTCGCTGTGTTAGACGTAATCAAGTGAAAATTGCTGTCTAGTCTAGCCCTAGCCTCGTTGTCACTGATGAGCACAGTGCTCTGATGGGCTTCTTGTGAGGTGCTCGACGAGGTTTTTGTAGTGCCATGCGCAGTTTGGACCGTACAAGACGGTGATCCGTCCAGCCGTTTGCACCTCTCATTGCATGCGTTATGAGAACGTCTTTGAGATCTTTTCTTCGCACTATAATGTAATCTATGAGATGCCAACGTTTAGATCTCGGGTGCATCCATGTGGTTTTGTGCTTTGTGGGAAGCCGAAAGAAGGTATTTGTAATGCATAGGCCAAACTGCGAGCAAAATGACAGTAAGTCGAGACAGTTGCTATTGCAACTGCCTATACCATGAGGACCAAGTACATTTTTCCAGGCTGAGTTATCCGCACCGATCCGAGCGTTAAAGTCTCCGAGGATCAAAATCTTATCTGCGGGTGGTATTGCTTCAACGGAGATTCGGAGGTCATCATAGAACTTGCCTTTATCTTCGTCGGAGGCCATGAGTGTCGGTGCGTATGCACTGATTAAGGTGGCATATTTGTTGTCTGCGAGCAGAAGGCGCAGGGTCATCAGTCGGTCACTCACTCCTTTGTGTAACTCAAACAGCGATTTGGCGATTTTGGTTTTGATAGCAAAACCGACACCGTTCCCTCTCTTCTCGGTTACTGGTCGACCAATCCAATAATAGGTGTAGCCACTACCTTTTTCGCGTAGTGCACCCTCCTCCAATAGATGTGTTTCAGAGATTGCTGCTATATCAACTTTATACCGTGAGAGCTCCTTAGCTATGATAGCGGTTTTACGTTCTGGGCAGATGTTGTGTTCGCTATCAACTAAAGTACGCACATTCCAAGCGGCAATGCTCAGTTCGTTGGTTGTTTGTTTCAAATGTGTTATCTTATTGTTCGCACCGCGTAAGATTTGATGCTCATACAACCGCGTTTGCTATATGAGAAGGTTTTGGTTTGAGCTTTGTTTAGGCCACCTTTTCTAGGCCCCTCCCTGGATTAGGGAAGGCAGTGCGTCCTTAAATAGGGCTGCCTTGTCGTCAGGCGTGCTGCCGAGCTCGTCCTCTCAACACCGTGAGTCCGAAGAGCGACCGCTCTCGCCTGACCGCCTACGTGTAGCTTCCAGCTAGAGCCGATATTCCATCAAGATACGACCCCACCACCAGTGCACTATCGCCGCAGGTCTTGGGTACAAGTCCGGTCCGATGTTCAAAAACAAGAGGTCATATGCGCGTGAATAGTTTACAGTGAGTAAGCGGTTGCGCTGGTGCAGACTCACTCTCTCGTCCCTGCAATCCGTGCGCCAATGGAGCGGAGATCCGCCACGATTGGAGGAAAGAGGGATGCCGTATCTGGCCGCCGGCTTTTAGCCCTCAACCGGACGCCCTAGGCCTTCCACGATGCCGTGCTGTCCCGCCGCTTCCGCCAACATCCGTCGCTTATAAGCTGTCGAGTTTCCTTCTTCGCCGGGTCAGTCTTCGTACACTATGCGGGAGGTATCCGCAATTAGACCTGTCCGCCGAAGCGTGCAGGCCCCCCTCGACCAGGTTTAGCCCACGAGCCGACGTGGTTTACCGCGGTGTGGCCGCTGCGTGTACAACAGCTACTTGGAGCCACTGGCGAGAGATTTGTAGAACGCCTGTGGACCAGTGTATACTCCACTCCCTCAGTAACGAGAGCCGGCTGAAGTAACCCCAAAGGTGCTACCACTAGACGCTCTACTACACCGCAATTTTTTTTTTTATTTTATTTATTTATTGGAATTATTAAATTAACCATTTTACAATAAATATAATATTAAAACAAATGGCAAAAACTTTCCTCTTTCATTCACTGGCTAGTGCTGCCCAACTGGGATATACCCGTTCCAGGGCAAGCAATTTGTATTTTTACATTTAAAACGAGGGTCGTTGAACCAACCAAACACAATAATAATAATAATAATTTTAAAATATATATAATAATAATAAATAAATATAATAATATGTATTTATTCGTTACATAAACAAGTATTTATTCGTTATTTATACAAGTATTTATTCGTTACATAAACATTCAAGTATTTATTCGTGACATAAACATTCAAGTATTTATTCGTTACATAAACGCAATAGCACGCAATAGCACTAGCACGAAATAGCAATTCAAACGCAATAGCACAAAAGAAATATAATGTACAATCCAGAAAATACCGCTATATGCTTCTAAATTTAGTCATACATCTGTCTGTGCCCGTTCACCGCCAATTGCCATCATTCCAACCACTGATCATTGATCACAAATTTTATCAAAATTTACGCTACACTTGCACTGTAGCGTAAATTTTGATAAAAGTCCTACTTGTCGTTCTCCTACAATTTCGACATAGCCCAGGGCGCAGTTCATATTACCATAATTAGCAATTTCTTTCAACTTTGTGAATAAATGTGTAATATTGAATTTAGTAATTTTTCATAATATTTTTTTTTCTTTATTTTTTAAACTATTGATTATTTTTATTTTTTAATGTAATTTTTTTGATAATCAGAGATAGATTATTATTTAAAAAAATGTATTACCTGTTTTAATTGCGTCATTTTATTGTTCTATTTTTTTATATTTGTAATATTTTTAATTTGACTATTCTATCATTCGATCATTCTATCATTCGACATACGAACATTCGTTTTTATATTTTATATCTGTATATTTCATTTATACCTATTCAGGTATTTTAGCAGCCCTAATTATTTCTTAAATATTTTATGTATTTTAAAATAAATTTTATTAATTATTGTTTTTAAAATTTAAAAATAGTCAGTTTGTACGCAAATGAATTATTCTAGCATATAATATAGGGTAAATTATGCAAAATCCATTTGACTATACCAAGAGTAGGGATTCCTACCAACTGGCTTATTTAATTAAAATGAAAATTAAAACTTTTAATTGTATATAAATTGTTTTCTATTCGGCATGAAACCTGAAATAAACATGTTTTTCCATTTGACTATACCAAGAGTAGGGATTCCTACCAACTGGCTTATTTAATTAAAATTAAAATTAAAACTTTTAATTGTATATAAATTGTGTTCTATTCGGCATGAAACCTGAAATAAACATGTTTTATTGATTTTTTTTTCATCTGTCTCGAAGAATATTAAAAGGGTGTCTTCATTTCGTTCTTGAAAGGATAGTGATTTTCTATACTACGTTATCTCAACGTCGAAACAGTCAAGAATTATAGAATCAGTCAAGTCAGAACGGCAGAACGCAGAATGCAGTACGCCTCTGAACGATCTATGCAAACTTGTATTAAACTGTGGTTGTTTGGTGAGCCAGCCGTTTGTTCGGTGAGCCAGCCGAGCTCGCCTCAAACCGTCAAGGTCGTTCGCCTATACTTTCGCCTTAACGGAATTGCATTTTCAATTCTGTCGATGGAATGCAATAACAAGGCACACACTTACAGACATGTTACACGCACACATACATATAATACGTCATAGTAGGGTTGGTCGTAAGAGATTGTCATATGACAATAAACCCGCCCATTGTGACATTTTCACAATAAAGAGTATAAATAATTATTGATGAGGTGAGGCCATGCCAACATTTTTGTTTTTTACTATCGAAACCAGATAAACTTTCGCGGACCCCCACTTACAACTTGTGAACCCCCATTTTTTCTTCACGCCAACGTAGACCCTCGTCGAGTCTCCCGTGGACCCCTGGGACCCCCCTGGACCACTTTGGGAATCACTGGTCTAATGAGTGTGCGGGTCGCCCGCGAATGTATTTAATTTTAATAAGAAGTGCGAAACTCATCGAAAAAATAATGAGTTTGGATTGCGAGGCGGAGTGATAAAAGTAACTAACGCTTGTTAGCTGGCGAAAAACAAAACAAACTGTTAGGGTTAAACGCTGTTTTATAAATGTAAGCAATACGGTTCTTTGTATAAAATATTTCACTAACTCACGCTGGGTGCCATCTAAATCCATAACTAACGTAATAAATAATATTTTTGACAGTGCGTATCTGGTCGAAAAGATATTCATTCTGGCTCCTCGCATTACTCGGAACCCGAACCTGTTTTATATAGATATAACTCTGCATTCCCTAATAAACAGAGCTATGACAACGTATAACGATAGGTTCGGGTACATTGATATTTTTCATCAGTTAAAAGTCACTTTACCATTAAAAAATCTTATCAGTCCTTTGTCCCCCGTATTTCATATAATGACTGTTAATAGCTTAAACAGTTTACATGAATAGTTTTTTGTATTTTTTTTTTAATATATCTTTGGTACAAAAAAAATATATTGTTTATAATCTCAACGTAAAATTTCATTTTCATTTGTTTTTTGTTCTTTCTCTTTTTCTATAATATTAAATATATATAAATAAGATATAATAACGGATATATGTACTGTACACATTAACGATAAATAGTGTTAACATATAATTAGTCATAGTTTTATTGTTATATTTTGTATTTGTTATGTATAAACGCTGTTTGTTACCAAATAAAATAAAAATAAAATAAAATAAAAACTTTAGAAAATATTATCTACTCAGATTAACGCCAGAGCCATGGCTGCCGGTTTCAAGTGATATCATTTTGAATGACACAGATTTATATAAAGAGTGGTCAAAGTATAAGGCTGCGTATGCTGACGCAGGCGATGTAGGTCCAGGAAGCGCAGGGCAGAGCAGATGTTGTATTGTATGAACTTACTGAGAAGTGCGTACTCTGCGGCGCAGACATGTTCAACGAAGACATGTGTCTACCCTGCTCTGCGCCTCGTTGTAGTGCCGGCACAGATTTCTGCACGACATGTGCAGGGCGAAACGTGGTTTTAGCTAGATTTAATTGAAATAGTTCGTTGTGAGCCTTGTTGTATGATACAAGTCATCAAGATTATTTAAAAGAACGTGCATGAATGTATGTGTATCTGTATCTGTGTCATTTAGCTGCGTAGCAACATACGCTCGTGGCCTAACTCTGCCTCAACTGCCCTGCCCTGCAACATCTGTGTTGTGCCGTCCTGCGTCACCTGCGTCTCAGCATACGCTTAGCCTAAGACTAAGGCCGGATTTAGAATTGGTAAAGCCCTAAGCTATTTGAGATGTGGGGCCCTTTGTGAGATATTTTACTACACATATATGACAATTGCTCACTCGGACATTTTTTTGGGGCGCCCTAAGAAAGTGGGGGCCCTAAGCTATAGATTATGTAGCTTATACGTAAATCCTGCCCTGAATTCTCGTCAGGCACCGACAGATACTGACAGGCAAGAATGAAACCGGCTTCGGCAATTGGTATGGAGCTCAATGAGGAAAATTTCGATGCAATCGTCGTTTGGAAGGCAAAAATGGGACAACATATATCCATACCGCAACAGTCGATCGACTTTATAAAACCGACCATAATATAACAGAGAATGTCTATAAGAAGTGGTCCGATGACTGATATAAGTATGTAGGTATATCGCATCAAATGGGGTTACAAAATATATTTTTTACGATTTGGCTAATATTTTGAACTTTATTGAACAATTACCAGTTTTTATAGACAGAGCAGTACTATGAATTCTCGTGTTTTAAGAGCTCTTTTAGGTTCACGATAAAAATACAAAAGGATATCGCATTTCGCTCGCTGCCCACGTCATAAGAACAGCCGCACTTGAGCAAGTAAGGGGGAAACCTTAGAAACGCCCTCAAATTACGCAAGCGAGAAGAAAAAATATCGAGCGAGTGAGGGTCATGACAAAGGCATTGGCAAGTCTACTTACTACATTCCTTTGCCGTTGACCAGGTTTTTTGTCGCAAAGACGAAAAGTGGGTGAATAAGGCGATTTTTCTTATTATTATAATAAGTTATTAGTAAAAACACATTTTTTAAAACAAGCTTCTATTAGAATGCAGTTACAAACTAACCCTGGGTGCAGAAGCAGCCATGTCATAGTGGAACTTAGAATGGGCAATCATAATTGAATACTTATACACAATTTCATTTCTGTGCTGTTGACCGTTGAGGAGTCCCCTCGTCGCGAGCCAACCCTGGGCGCAGCAGTCATGTCATGGTGAAACTTATAACGGGCTATCATAATTGAATGCGTATACAAATTTGTATGACTACACAGTTGACCGTTGAGGAGTCCCCTCGTCGGGAGCCAATCATGGGTGCAGAATCAGGTCATGCTTACCATAAAAGAACATTGTCATCGGAACTGAACCAGCGTGTAAAATTTCAACTTCATAGGATAAGAGGAAGTGGTTCTAATTCTGCTTGCAAGATTTGACCTAAACAAACATACTGACAAACATTGCAAGGTAAATACAAGCTTGTAACAACTGGATTATTTTATTGTGGTTATAGCTCGAACGCAACAAGCAACGGGTTAATAGTTCATAGAGAGGCCTCTGCAAAGGCGTATTACAATAGTTCGACGAAAACTCAGAAGCTTTCACTACATTCAGAATAATATTATTATCGCGCTGTAACTTTATGATCTAGAATTGAATGGGTCATTTACTTCGCGAAGTTTGCAGTCAGCGTTTGATAAATTTAATCTACTACATAGTTTGTCAGCAAGATTTTTTCCAATGTTAGAGAAATATTTATTCAATTCATTCGCTATTTTGGCGTTTTCTGTTATTAATTCATTATTGATGACCAGTTCGCTTATCCGTGAAATTATCTTCTTCCTATAGCTCAATTCATTAACTATATTCCATACACATTTAATGTCGTTGTTTTCTGATTGTAGTTTTAGTTTATAATAATTCTCTTTTGCAGTTGTTATTAATTTTGCACATAGATTGCGGTATCTTTTAAAGTAGCTTTTTAAGGCGAAGTTGTTTGGGAATTTTTTGACTTTACTGTGTAGTTTATCCCTTTTATGAATGGACTGGACCAGCCCTGCGGTGATCCAGGGTTTAATTTTTTTATTCTTATGTGGGATCTGTTTGTTTGTTGTACAGTCTCTAATGTGTGTTTCGAGGGTAGCTACAAATTTGTCGGTTACTTGGTCTACATTCAATTTATCCATGACGTCTGTCCACAGTTCCTTTGACAGTAAATCTAGTAATTTCGAGTCATCATTTTTTTTTTATTTCGTGTACATTATTTGAGTTTTCTGTATATCGCGATCGATGGCTAATATCGTACTATAGTGATCGGTAATTGTGGAGTGTATTACTGCAGAGGTGACGTTGTATTTAGTTTTTTTAAAAATATGATCTATACAAGACTCAATATTTGGAAAAACCCTTGTCGGCGTATTTATGGCGGACACGAAACCCAGTTCATGCAAGAAACATTCATAGTCATCAGCAAATGTTGATCGATTTCCATATATATTTATGTTTGCGTCGCCGGCAATGACAGTGTGACGGATTTTTTCGTCATAACAAATGCTGTTTAAGCTGAAAATAAGAGAATTTATGAACTTATCAGCATTTGCAAATGAAGGGGATCGATAAATTGCAATTATGTTAACATCATTGTACGTTACTTGCAAGCCATTGCCGTCATAGATATCGAGCTCATTCGCTGATGCGTTTAGGCATGTTTTCGTGTAGACGATTACACCGTCGGATCTATTTCGGTTTCTCAATGTGTAGTTAACGTCATATCCATCTAGATGTGGAATCTGGGAGGCGCAATTTATCCAGCATTCACTTAATACCACTGCGTCAAGGTCTAGATCCAAACAATGCAGAAGAATTAATAACTGATCAAAATTTTTGTTAACGCTGCGGATATTGAGACTTAATATGCACTTGGAAATATTTGTCTTAAGTTTAGTTTTACAGTCACTAGGATTGTTAATATCCGGAATTTGTATAGAATCAATCAGGTTTAACTCTTCGCCTATCACATCAATCATAAAGTAGAATAAAAAGTGTAATTAGTTTAAAGGTAGATAATCTTGTTAACGACAGATTACAACAGTTAAGTACCATTTTTGGGTCTAGCACTGGGAATGATTGATTTTGTTCTTTTAATAACAATCCTAGAGAAAGGTAGTTGGCATGAATGAAAATAATTAATAAAATTATAATAAAAATAATATACTACATATATATAAAGGTAGGTGCATTTGAAAATACTGTAAACGAATGCAATACAAAAGGTATATTCTGATTTATAGTATGTCCGTTTACCAAAATAACCACTTACTAATTTATTTTCGCCAGATCTTGCTCGGAGTAAATTTTTATGAGAGCCGAGTTCTCCTTTTCCCTTACATAAATACGACAGTTTTTTAACCACACAAATCTGTATTTTTTTTGCTTCGCTATGTCCCTAACTTTTTTGTACAGTATTTTATTTGCCATAGTAAGGTGGTCGTTGAAGTAAATTTTTTGAACTGGGAAATCTAGGCCAATGTCTGCAGTAGTAATGGGTCCTCTCTTAGCTCCACGGATCTTACGTAATCCTGCGAGCAGTTGATCCTTTTTTTGGCGTGTTGTGAAGCGCACAATGACTGCGGGCGGCCCGAGTGGTTGTTGACGGTTACTAGTCCTGGCGCGAGCGGCGGCAGCGGTGGTCGATGCCGCTCGATATACGTAATCGATATCGCATTCTTCAATGTTTACTTTTGCAGCGTTCCCGCACTTTTTAGAAGTTGCATGAGGTCTTCCTGAGCTGTTGGAATGCAGCTGATTTCCAAATTATTTTGACGCATTTCTTGTTCCCAGTTTCGTTGTGCGTATTCCATAGAAGTAACCTTTAATTCCAATGGGTTTATCCTGGCTTCACATTCCATTGTTTTTTTAATGTTTTTGTCCACTTCCTTCATTTTATTTGTAAACTCATCCATTTTGCAGCAGCACATGTCAACAGACGATTTGAAGTCTACCATTTGTGCTTTTATTTCTTGACAGTCACTGCGGAGTAGTTTAATTTCTTTTAGAATTTCCCAGGACCAGTTTTTCAGGCGGCAGAACGCGTCCTGGGATGCGCATCAGCTCTTTCTCCAGACGCATATCCCAGTCCTTGAGCTCTTGGGTCACCACGGGGCCGGAGTTGAGGCGCCGGTTGAAGGCCAGCAGCTTGATACACTAGAAATCTGGCCAGGATATAAGACAACTTATATCCTGGCCAGATTTGTAGTTTATGGTCCGGGATGTCCACCTTTGCCTGTTGGTCGACATAATCTCGCCCCAAGAGCTGCAGATTTAGTCCGCTGAGGCACTTCCTCATAATCAAGTTGAATACTTGAGAGAAGCGTTTCGAGGCTGGAATGTGGTTGGCGATGCAGGGCTTGACCTGCGAGGGTTGCGAGCTTGTGGGCATACTGGCATGGAGCGGGCACCTTGACCTGTCCAGACCAATTAAAATAGACGTAGCAAAGCTTGCAAGTAAGTCTCTGAATGTGATCCGGCTTCAGTGTGGACGTGTCAAATATGACATTGCAGCTCGTCGGGGATACCGTTCCTTCCCTGACTTGCTGCGACACGAGGAAGAAGTCATACCTTTCAGGTAACGTTATGACGTCATCCACTACGGTGCCGGGTTGTGGATTTCGGAACTGTGAGTCAAAGAACCTGGTGTCGATGCGTTTTGAAACGACTATAAACACCATCTCGAACTTGTTCGGACCGTAAACACCCTTAAGCTTCTCTTGTATCAGTGTTACCTCGTGGTTGTAGACGAAGGGGATCTGGCCGTCGCCCACGCCGTCGCGGTAGATGACGACCTTGGCGGGCAGCGCGCCGTTGAGCTGGCGGTACTTGTGCAGCGCCTTGACGATGTTGAGCGACAGCTCGTTGGACAGCTCCTCGCCGTTGGCGTGCGGCGTGACGGCGCTGAAGTAGCGCGTGAGCCCCTAGTCCATGGAGGCCACCATGGCGCCGAAGGAGCGCACGCGGCTCTGCGTGTCGTGGCACACGTCGTAGCCCACCATCATGACGTTGCTCATGGGGATGTCGGCCGCCCAGGCCGCGCCGCCCGTCTTGCAGTTCATCTGCAGCACCACCTTGGTGGCCACGCTCATGGCGTTCTTGCCGCCCAGCGACTTTGCCAGCACCACCTGAGTGAGAACACCGCGATCCACGCAGCACTTTTTCTTGATGGCAGAATAACGATCGATGCGGTTGTTGGGGACCACCAAGAAGATGATGGTCGGGTTATATTGAGAGATGGCCTTCTCACATTCTTCTATGTAGGAGCACGAGCGATCGTCCTGGATGCCCATGAACTTAGGCTCGGGTAGATGGATACTCATCCCGTTCCCGGCGGTAATCAGCTTCCGCGCAAAGTCCTCCCCGCCGCGCCTCGCCCGGTTCGGCACAATCACCACCCAGCACGTTATCTTAGCGGCGCTGAGAATGGGGCGAGAGCGCAACTCCTTGGTCCATTCTCCCGTAGCGAGGGCGCTGCCGCCATTTCCCAGGACCAGTTTTTCAGGCGGCAGAAAGCGTCCTGGGATGCGCATCAGCTCTTTCTCCAGACGCATATCCCAGTCCTTGAGCTCTTGGGTCCCCTCGGGGCCGGAGTTGAGGCGCCGGTTGAAGGCCAGCAGTTTGATACACTAGAAATCCGGCCAGGATATAAGACAACTTATATCCTAACCAGATTTCTAGTGTATCAAGCTGCTGGCCTTCAACCGGCGCCTCAACTCCGGCCCCGAGGTGACCCAAGAGCTAAAGGACTAGGATATGCGTCTGGAGAAAGAGCTGATGCGCATCCCAGGACGCGTTCTGCCGCCTGAAAAACTGGTCCTGGGAAATGGCGGCAGCGCCCTCGCTACGGGAGAATGGACCAAGGAGTTGCGCTCACGCCCCATTCCCAGCGCCGCTAAGATAACGTGCTGGGTGGTGATTGTGCCGAACCGGGCGAGGCGCGGCGGGGAGGACTTTGCGCGGAAGCTGATTACCGCCGGGAACGGGATGAGTATCCATCTACCCGAGCCTAAGTTCATGGGCATCCAGGACGATCGCTCGGGCTCCTACATAGAAGAATGTGAGAAGGCCATCTCTCAATATAACCCGACCATCATCTTCTTGGTGGTCCCCAACAACCGCATCGATCGTTATTCTGCCATCAAGAAAGAGTGCTGCGTGGATCGCGGTGTTCTCACTCAGGTGGTGCTGGCAAAGTCGCTGGGCGGCAAGAACGCCATGAGCGTGGCCACCAAGGTGGTGCTGCAGATGAACTGCAAGACGGGCGGCGCGGCCTGGGCGGCCGACATCCCCATGAGCAACGTCATGATGGTGGGCTACGACGTGTGCCACGACACGCAGAGCCGCGTGCGCTCCTTCGGCGCCATGGTGGCCTCCATGGACTAGGGGCTCACGCGCTACTTCAGCGCCGTCACGCCGCACGCCAACGGTGAGGAGCTGTCCAACGAGCTGTCGCTCAACATCGTCAAGGCGCTGCACAAGTACCGCCAGCTCAACGGCGCGCTGCCCGCCAAGGTCGTCATCTACCGCGAGGGCGTGGGCGACGGCCAGATCCCCTTCGTCTACAACCACGAGGTAACACTGATACAAGAGAAGCTTAAGGGTGTTTACGGTCCGAACAAGTTCGAGATGGTGTTTATAATCGTTTCAAAACGCATCGACACCAGGTTCTTTGACTCACAGTTCCGAAATCCACAACCCGGCACCGTAGTGGATGATGTCATAACGTTACCTGAAAGGTATGATTTCTTCCTCGTGTCGCAGCAAGTCAGGGAAGGAACGGTATCCCCGACGAGCTACAATGTAATATTTGACATGTCCACACTGAAGCCGGATCACATTCAGAGACTTACTTACAAGCTTTGCCACGTCAATTTTAATTGGTCTGGACAGGTCAAGGTGCCCGCTCCATGCCAGTATGCCCACAAGCTCGCAACCCTCGCAGGTCAAGCCCTGCATCGCCAACCACATTCCAGCCTCGAAACGCTTCTCTCAAGTATTCAACTTGATTATGAGGAAGTGCCTCAGCGGACTAAATCTGCAGCTCTTGGGGCGAGATTATTTCGACCAACAGGCAAAGGTGGACATCCCGGACCATAAACTACAAATCTGGCCAGGATATAAGACAACTTATATGCGTTTTGAAACGATTATAAACACCATCTCGAACTTGTTCGGACCGTAAACACCCTTAAGCTTCTCTTGTATCAGTGTTACCTCGTGGTTGTAGACGAAGGGGATCTGGCCGTCGCCCACGCCGTCGCGGTAGATGACGACCTTGGCGGGCAGCGCGCCGTTGAGCTGGCGGTACTTGTGCAGCGCCTTGACGATGTTGAGCGACAGCTCGTTGGACAGCTCCTCGCCGTTGGCGTGCGGCGTGACGGCGCTGAAGTAGCGCGTGAGCCCCTAGTCCATGGAGGCCACCATGGCGCCGAAGGAGCGCACGCGGCTCTGCGTGTCGTGGCACACGTCGTAGCCCACCATCATGACGTTGCTCATGGGGATGTCGGCCGCCCAGGCCGCGCCGCCCGTCTTGCAGTTCATCTGCAGCACCACCTTGGTGGCCACGCTCATGGCGTTCTTGCCGCCCAGCGACTTTGCCAGCACCACCTGAGTGAGAACACCGCGATCCACGCAGCACTTTTTCTTGATGGCAGAATAACGATCGATGCGGTTGTTGGGGACCACCAAGAAGATGATGGTTGGGTTATATTGAGAGATGGCCTTCTCACATTCTTCTATGTAGGAGCCCGAGCGATCGTCCTGGATGCCCATGAACTTAGGCTCGGGTAGATGGATACTCATCCCGTTCCCGGCGGTAATCAGCTTCCGCGCAAAGTCCTCCCCGCCGCGCCTCGCCCGGTTTGGCACAATCACCACCCAGCACGTTATGTTAGCGGCGCTGAAAATGGGGCGAGAGCGCAACTCCTTGGTCCATTCTCCCGTAGCGAGGGCGCTGCTGCCATTTTTTTTATTTTTTTTTTATTTATTTAAATCCAAAATAAAAATTTACAATGTTGACATAAATAACACAGAGTAAACAAGAGCAAATACTTAGTCATTGTTTGTGAAGCAAAGAAAGTACAGATTTGATGGATTTTATCAGCTCCACTAGACTACAGTCTGTTCTGGAGTGATACCACACTTATATTTGTTACATAGTACATTTTTTTATAAATTTTCGGTTAAAATAAAAAATAAAAAAAATTTGCAACATAATTAAGAAAATTTGAAGAAAAAGACATCTAATATTAGTTAGTAAAGCGGTAATAATAAAAGGATAAAAGGGTAATTACCTACATAGGCATTATAATATATAGATATATTTATATATAAATACACACTTATACATATAAAATATATATATACACATACACCTATATTCAATATATACTGTATATATACTTACATAATCATATATAAATAAACAAAAATAAATCATTGCAAAAACTTTTCTTTTTTAATATTTTAAGACACAATTTCCATGAGCTGCCTTTCGCATTCGCCTCTACTTTTTCCACGTAACCATTTTGTGACCTCAGCTTTGAAAGCGGTACTGGTTCTCAGCTTCTGCCCTTCGGTGAGGCAAGGAATGCATCATACATCCGAGGGGCCAGAAACAAATAATGTCTCTGGGCAAACCTTGTGTTCGTCCGAATTTGCTTCTGGGTTTGCTTTTTTCTTGTGTCGTGTTTGTGATCTCGGCTGGAATGCCGATCTGTGTCGTCTTGAAAATAAGTGACAATCGATTTTATGTACAGCTGTCTGATATCAAGTATCTGGAAGTCATTGAAAAGTAAATCGGATGGGTAGCGATACGGTTTTCTGTTTATAAGAAATAAGAAATAAGAAGAATATAACTCTCACTACCGCTTTTTGAGCTTTTACTAGTGGGTCTAGGTGCAGTTTAGCTGCACCGCCCCAACCGATATTGCCATACATCATCAGTGACTGTGCCAAAGCACAATATATGGATCTCAGAGTTTTTATATCAAGAACATTTCTGATACTCCTGAAAATATATATTAATTTACGGACTTTTTCGGCGACCTTTCCGATATATATATTTGCCACCGGAGATGTTTATCGACATGAACACCTAGGTACTTTACAAAAGGCACACGCTCAATTTGTACACAGTTACAATCAAGACTGTCGCAATCGTGTAGGACTAGGTTATAATTTTGTGGAGGTTGCTGACGAGCATCTATGCTGAAGGCTACAAGCTTAGTTTTATCCACGTTCAGCGTTAACAGATTATAATCAAGCCAGCTCTTACACTTTTCATCGCGACAGCTGCCTTGTTATATACACTTTCCCAACTATTCGATTCGAATATGAGGGCAGTATCGTCAGCGTAGGATATTATATCTGCACCAACATCCATTTCACAAAGCCCATTTATGTAAAAGTAGGAAGAGAGTCGGCCCAAGAGTACTTCCTTGTGGGACCCCATGATTATTGAAAAGACTATTACTTAAAGAATCGCCTATCCGGGTACGCTGTTTTCGAGATCCAATATAACTGCGAAACCAGTTTAGTTCGATACCCGTAATACCATATTTCACAAGTTTTATTAGGAGTATTTCATAGGATATTGTATCAAAGGCTTTTGCAAGGTCAAGAAATACAGTAATACACTTTTTGTTGGCGTCTACATACCTAGTGATATGCCCTGTCATTTTTAGTATTGCATCTTGTGTTCCCATTTTGGATCTGAAGCCGTATTGGTTTTTGGATAGCATGTGGTTGGATTCTAGGTGATTACAGAGTTGTTTATTTACTATTTTTTCCAAAATTTTGGCTAAAACATTAAGTACAGATATCGGTCGATAATTTGAGGGATCAGACTTCAGTCCAGCTTTAAAAATGGGTGTAACATTTGCTTCCTTGAATTTGCTTGGGAATATGCCACTAGCTAAACTACAGTTAAATAAATGGGTAAGCGGAGATACTAAATATTCAGCATATTTTTTAAGGATTTTGGCACTTATCATATCTGGCCCACAAGCAGAATTTGTTTTTATATTTTTTAAGGCATTATAGACCTCTTCTTCTGTGGTTTTAGTAAGTTTGAACAATGGGTGAATAATAGTCCCAGCCACTTCCTTAGCTACTTTAACTTCACATAAATTTAATCTACTACATAGTTTGTCAGCAAGATTTTTTCCAATGTTAGAGAAATATTTATTCAATTCATTTGCTATTTTGGCGTTTTCTGTTATTAATTCATTATTGATGACCAGTTCGCTTATCCGTAAAATTATCTTCTTCCTATAGCTCAATTCATTAACTATATTCCATACACATTTAATGTCGTTGTTTTCTGATTGTAGTTTTAGTTTATAATAATTCTCTTTTGCAGTTGTTATTAATTTTGCACATAGATTGCGGTATCTTTTAAAGTAGCTTTTTAAGGCGAAGTTGTTTGGGAATTTTTTGACTTTACTGTGTAGTTTATCCCTTTTATGAATGGACTGGACCAGCCTGCGGTGATCCAGGGTTTAATTTTTTTATTCTTATGTGGGATCTGTTTGTTTGTTGTACAGTCTCTAATGTGTGTTTCGAGGGTAGCTACAAATTTGTCGGTTACTTGGTCTACATTCAATTTATCCATGACGTCTGTCCACAGTTCCTTTGACAGTAAATCTAGTAATTTCGAGTCATCATTTTTTCTTAATTTCGTGTACATTATTTGAGTTTTCTGTATATCGCGATCGATGGCTAATATCGTACTATAGTGATCGGTAATTGTGGAATGTATTACTGCAGAGGTGACGTTGTATTTAGTTTTTTAAAAAATATGATCTATACAAGACTCAATATTTGGAAGAACCCTTGTCGGCGTATTTATGGCGGACACGAAACCCAGTATGTATATGTAGGTACAAAAACGATTACTTTACTTTTAGTTTCCCGAAAGGAAAGTATTGTGACAGCGTTAAAAAAATCGAGATGAAGACGGAAATATACATTTTGAGCCCCCCTGAGACGATTAAGACCATTTCCAGACTCTGTGTGTATGTGTGCGTCTGTCTGTGTGTGTGTGTGTGTGTCTGTGTGTATTCTTCCACGATAGCTAAAATTTCCTTCGCCAAACGATAGTTATGGTCTGTAATACCTAGATTTATTCGACTGTCGCTCACAAATGTTATTTTAGACTTTGGACCGTAAATAAGCTAGGGATTTTTTAAATCTACATCCTATAAGATTAATTATTCACATTGTATTTATTTTATTTATTTATTTATTTATTATTGACTAGTTACATATACATTCAAATTCAAAAACACAAAAGAAAATAGAGGTAATAATACAGAAAAATATACAGGTATAAAAATTATATATGCCTAAGCCCAGGTAAAATAGAGAGTAAATTATGTTTGGTTTTCAGATATGCACAGTAGGGTGCAACTGAGCCCGCTTTGCTAGGAGGGTCTGGTTACCTGGTTGCCGATATTTTTATGAAAATCTGTGATAATTCTTTTTATATAAAGCTGACTATTATGACTATATAATATTATAATGCATAAATTAGGGTTAACTCCTGTTACTAGTAGTGTTTTGTTTTCAGGGGATCCAGCATGAGGCAGGCAGAGCATGCGGTGGAAAATAAAGAAGACGAAACTGGGTAAGACGTGTACAATTTGCTTTCCTTATGACCTCAGGCATGTAAATGAATAAATTTAAAGTAACTTCCAATCCACAAAAGCAATTAGTGAGCCTGAAACCAAATTAGCATTTCGAAATAAAG
Source organism: Micropterix aruncella (assembly GCA_944548615.1). Taxonomy (NCBI): domain Eukaryota; kingdom Metazoa; phylum Arthropoda; class Insecta; order Lepidoptera; family Micropterigidae; genus Micropterix; species Micropterix aruncella. Next base: position 7,527,022 of record OX155980.1, read on the forward strand.
TCGCGACCGTCATTAGGACCGAACGCTTAATGAAGTTTGTTGCGAAATAGGGCATCAAAATTGCTGTAATATCAGATGAAGCGGTAGAAATTAGCCATTTCTAGGCAAAACTGCAAGAGGTTGCTAACCATGGAAATATGGAATGAGGTTTAGGTTGCGTTGAAATCGTAGGCGAAAAAAGAACGGGATTACATTTGTTGTTTACCTTAAGGTGCAAGATGTGTAACGAAAAATTTTACATGGAAAATGACGCTCCTGGAGACCAACTCACTGTTAACCACTGTGCTGTTGCTGGAACAATTTTTTTTTTTTTTTGATTTTTATTTTTTTTAATAAGCCAGTTGGTAGGAATCCCTACTCTTGGTATAGTCAAGTTGAATAACTGGTATTATACCTTATGTGGTATAATGAATTTTTTAAATATCGACTATTATTTTTTAATTGTAAAACAATTATTATTTCAATTTAGGATCTTTTAAAAATAATTGGAGCTGCTTAAATACTGCAGATAGTCAAAATATAAAAACGAAGAGTCGGTTATAAAACAGTAAAATTTAAATTATAAAAAATATAAAATTAAATCAAAAACAATGTCGCAATTAGAAATGGTCAATATAATTTATTATATTATAATCCATCTTTGATAATCAATGATTGTATTTAGTAAGTAATCAAAATTAGAAAATAAAAAATATGAATAGAAAAGATGGTGTGATCGACGCAATCAAAGGCCTTGGATAGATCATAGAATTAACCCAGAGTTTTTCCGACTTATCCAGGCTGGAGAGCAACTTTTCCACAAGACCCGCAATCGCATCTATTGTGGACAACGACTTGCGGAACCCGAATTGTTTTGGAGTTAAAATGTTATTTAAAGCGAAGAAATTGCTAATTTGCTGTAAAATATTTTTTTCAAAAATTTTACTAAAAGTTGGCAAAAGTGATATTGGACGATAGTTGTTTTTGTCCTCCCGAACATCTTTTTTATAGACAGGAACCAGTTTTGCCAATTTCATTTTACAAGGAAATACTCCACAGTTCGCATATTTATTCGTTACATAAACATTTAAGTATTTGATGATGTCCTCCTCATCGTGATCCGACGACGGCGACCTCTTGATTGACAGGACTTCTTCGAAGATGCTGGAAGTGCTCCTTCCATCTGGATAGGATACCCTTGTCGGTGAGACGGTTGGAGCCATCCTGGCTGCGCATCGGAACAACCTTTTTGACTCGTGGTCCAAAGATGGTTTGGAGACTCTGGTAAAATTTCCCTATCTGTTTAGTGTCAGCCCATCGTTGTAGTTTTTCAGCTCTTTCAAGCCACCAGGTGTCTTTGAGATGATGTAGTAGCCGGATTCTGTAGGAAGTGTCTATGCTCTGCGAGTAGAGTTTTAATTTCAGAGTCATTCTCATCAAACCAATCCTGATGTTTCTTTGCTGGCGGGGGGAGGGATACAGAAACTGCCTGTGATAGATTAGCGGCCATGTTTGTCCAAGTTAAGTCCAAGTTTTCGTTTCCGTTCGCTGTGTTAGACGTAATCAAGTGAAAATTGCTGTCTAGTCTAGCCCTAGCCTCGTTGTCACTGATGAGCACAGTGCTCTGATGGGCTTCTTGTGAGGTGCTCGACGAGGTTTTTGTAGTGCCATGCGCAGTTTGGACCGTACAAGACGGTGATCCGTCCAGCCGTTTGCACCTCTCATTGCATGCGTTATGAGAACGTCTTTGAGATCTTTTCTTCGCACTATAATGTAATCTATGAGATGCCAACGTTTAGATCTCGGGTGCATCCATGTGGTTTTGTGCTTTGTGGGAAGCCGAAAGAAGGTATTTGTAATGCATAGGCCAAACTGCGAGCAAAATGACAGTAAGTCGAGACAGTTGCTATTGCAACTGCCTATACCATGAGGACCAAGTACATTTTTCCAGGCTGAGTTATCCGCACCGATCCGAGCGTTAAAGTCTCCGAGGATCAAAATCTTATCTGCGGGTGGTATTGCTTCAACGGAGATTCGGAGGTCATCATAGAACTTGCCTTTATCTTCGTCGGAGGCCATGAGTGTCGGTGCGTATGCACTGATTAAGGTGGCATATTTGTTGTCTGCGAGCAGAAGGCGCAGGGTCATCAGTCGGTCACTCACTCCTTTGTGTAACTCAAACAGCGATTTGGCGATTTTGGTTTTGATAGCAAAACCGACACCGTTCCCTCTCTTCTCGGTTACTGGTCGACCAATCCAATAATAGGTGTAGCCACTACCTTTTTCGCGTAGTGCACCCTCCTCCAATAGATGTGTTTCAGAGATTGCTGCTATATCAACTTTATACCGTGAGAGCTCCTTAGCTATGATAGCGGTTTTACGTTCTGGGCAGATGTTGTGTTCGCTATCAACTAAAGTACGCACATTCCAAGCGGCAATGCTCAGTTCGTTGGTTGTTTGTTTCAAATGTGTTATCTTATTGTTCGCACCGCGTAAGATTTGATGCTCATACAACCGCGTTTGCTATATGAGAAGGTTTTGGTTTGAGCTTTGTTTAGGCCACCTTTTCTAGGCCCCTCCCTGGATTAGGGAAGGCAGTGCGTCCTTAAATAGGGCTGCCTTGTCGTCAGGCGTGCTGCCGAGCTCGTCCTCTCAACACCGTGAGTCCGAAGAGCGACCGCTCTCGCCTGACCGCCTACGTGTAGCTTCCAGCTAGAGCCGATATTCCATCAAGATACGACCCCACCACCAGTGCACTATCGCCGCAGGTCTTGGGTACAAGTCCGGTCCGATGTTCAAAAACAAGAGGTCATATGCGCGTGAATAGTTTACAGTGAGTAAGCGGTTGCGCTGGTGCAGACTCACTCTCTCGTCCCTGCAATCCGTGCGCCAATGGAGCGGAGATCCGCCACGATTGGAGGAAAGAGGGATGCCGTATCTGGCCGCCGGCTTTTAGCCCTCAACCGGACGCCCTAGGCCTTCCACGATGCCGTGCTGTCCCGCCGCTTCCGCCAACATCCGTCGCTTATAAGCTGTCGAGTTTCCTTCTTCGCCGGGTCAGTCTTCGTACACTATGCGGGAGGTATCCGCAATTAGACCTGTCCGCCGAAGCGTGCAGGCCCCCCTCGACCAGGTTTAGCCCACGAGCCGACGTGGTTTACCGCGGTGTGGCCGCTGCGTGTACAACAGCTACTTGGAGCCACTGGCGAGAGATTTGTAGAACGCCTGTGGACCAGTGTATACTCCACTCCCTCAGTAACGAGAGCCGGCTGAAGTAACCCCAAAGGTGCTACCACTAGACGCTCTACTACACCGCAATTTTTTTTTTTATTTTATTTATTTATTGGAATTATTAAATTAACCATTTTACAATAAATATAATATTAAAACAAATGGCAAAAACTTTCCTCTTTCATTCACTGGCTAGTGCTGCCCAACTGGGATATACCCGTTCCAGGGCAAGCAATTTGTATTTTTACATTTAAAACGAGGGTCGTTGAACCAACCAAACACAATAATAATAATAATAATTTTAAAATATATATAATAATAATAAATAAATATAATAATATGTATTTATTCGTTACATAAACAAGTATTTATTCGTTATTTATACAAGTATTTATTCGTTACATAAACATTCAAGTATTTATTCGTGACATAAACATTCAAGTATTTATTCGTTACATAAACGCAATAGCACGCAATAGCACTAGCACGAAATAGCAATTCAAACGCAATAGCACAAAAGAAATATAATGTACAATCCAGAAAATACCGCTATATGCTTCTAAATTTAGTCATACATCTGTCTGTGCCCGTTCACCGCCAATTGCCATCATTCCAACCACTGATCATTGATCACAAATTTTATCAAAATTTACGCTACACTTGCACTGTAGCGTAAATTTTGATAAAAGTCCTACTTGTCGTTCTCCTACAATTTCGACATAGCCCAGGGCGCAGTTCATATTACCATAATTAGCAATTTCTTTCAACTTTGTGAATAAATGTGTAATATTGAATTTAGTAATTTTTCATAATATTTTTTTTTCTTTATTTTTTAAACTATTGATTATTTTTATTTTTTAATGTAATTTTTTTGATAATCAGAGATAGATTATTATTTAAAAAAATGTATTACCTGTTTTAATTGCGTCATTTTATTGTTCTATTTTTTTATATTTGTAATATTTTTAATTTGACTATTCTATCATTCGATCATTCTATCATTCGACATACGAACATTCGTTTTTATATTTTATATCTGTATATTTCATTTATACCTATTCAGGTATTTTAGCAGCCCTAATTATTTCTTAAATATTTTATGTATTTTAAAATAAATTTTATTAATTATTGTTTTTAAAATTTAAAAATAGTCAGTTTGTACGCAAATGAATTATTCTAGCATATAATATAGGGTAAATTATGCAAAATCCATTTGACTATACCAAGAGTAGGGATTCCTACCAACTGGCTTATTTAATTAAAATGAAAATTAAAACTTTTAATTGTATATAAATTGTTTTCTATTCGGCATGAAACCTGAAATAAACATGTTTTTCCATTTGACTATACCAAGAGTAGGGATTCCTACCAACTGGCTTATTTAATTAAAATTAAAATTAAAACTTTTAATTGTATATAAATTGTGTTCTATTCGGCATGAAACCTGAAATAAACATGTTTTATTGATTTTTTTTTCATCTGTCTCGAAGAATATTAAAAGGGTGTCTTCATTTCGTTCTTGAAAGGATAGTGATTTTCTATACTACGTTATCTCAACGTCGAAACAGTCAAGAATTATAGAATCAGTCAAGTCAGAACGGCAGAACGCAGAATGCAGTACGCCTCTGAACGATCTATGCAAACTTGTATTAAACTGTGGTTGTTTGGTGAGCCAGCCGTTTGTTCGGTGAGCCAGCCGAGCTCGCCTCAAACCGTCAAGGTCGTTCGCCTATACTTTCGCCTTAACGGAATTGCATTTTCAATTCTGTCGATGGAATGCAATAACAAGGCACACACTTACAGACATGTTACACGCACACATACATATAATACGTCATAGTAGGGTTGGTCGTAAGAGATTGTCATATGACAATAAACCCGCCCATTGTGACATTTTCACAATAAAGAGTATAAATAATTATTGATGAGGTGAGGCCATGCCAACATTTTTGTTTTTTACTATCGAAACCAGATAAACTTTCGCGGACCCCCACTTACAACTTGTGAACCCCCATTTTTTCTTCACGCCAACGTAGACCCTCGTCGAGTCTCCCGTGGACCCCTGGGACCCCCCTGGACCACTTTGGGAATCACTGGTCTAATGAGTGTGCGGGTCGCCCGCGAATGTATTTAATTTTAATAAGAAGTGCGAAACTCATCGAAAAAATAATGAGTTTGGATTGCGAGGCGGAGTGATAAAAGTAACTAACGCTTGTTAGCTGGCGAAAAACAAAACAAACTGTTAGGGTTAAACGCTGTTTTATAAATGTAAGCAATACGGTTCTTTGTATAAAATATTTCACTAACTCACGCTGGGTGCCATCTAAATCCATAACTAACGTAATAAATAATATTTTTGACAGTGCGTATCTGGTCGAAAAGATATTCATTCTGGCTCCTCGCATTACTCGGAACCCGAACCTGTTTTATATAGATATAACTCTGCATTCCCTAATAAACAGAGCTATGACAACGTATAACGATAGGTTCGGGTACATTGATATTTTTCATCAGTTAAAAGTCACTTTACCATTAAAAAATCTTATCAGTCCTTTGTCCCCCGTATTTCATATAATGACTGTTAATAGCTTAAACAGTTTACATGAATAGTTTTTTGTATTTTTTTTTTAATATATCTTTGGTACAAAAAAAATATATTGTTTATAATCTCAACGTAAAATTTCATTTTCATTTGTTTTTTGTTCTTTCTCTTTTTCTATAATATTAAATATATATAAATAAGATATAATAACGGATATATGTACTGTACACATTAACGATAAATAGTGTTAACATATAATTAGTCATAGTTTTATTGTTATATTTTGTATTTGTTATGTATAAACGCTGTTTGTTACCAAATAAAATAAAAATAAAATAAAATAAAAACTTTAGAAAATATTATCTACTCAGATTAACGCCAGAGCCATGGCTGCCGGTTTCAAGTGATATCATTTTGAATGACACAGATTTATATAAAGAGTGGTCAAAGTATAAGGCTGCGTATGCTGACGCAGGCGATGTAGGTCCAGGAAGCGCAGGGCAGAGCAGATGTTGTATTGTATGAACTTACTGAGAAGTGCGTACTCTGCGGCGCAGACATGTTCAACGAAGACATGTGTCTACCCTGCTCTGCGCCTCGTTGTAGTGCCGGCACAGATTTCTGCACGACATGTGCAGGGCGAAACGTGGTTTTAGCTAGATTTAATTGAAATAGTTCGTTGTGAGCCTTGTTGTATGATACAAGTCATCAAGATTATTTAAAAGAACGTGCATGAATGTATGTGTATCTGTATCTGTGTCATTTAGCTGCGTAGCAACATACGCTCGTGGCCTAACTCTGCCTCAACTGCCCTGCCCTGCAACATCTGTGTTGTGCCGTCCTGCGTCACCTGCGTCTCAGCATACGCTTAGCCTAAGACTAAGGCCGGATTTAGAATTGGTAAAGCCCTAAGCTATTTGAGATGTGGGGCCCTTTGTGAGATATTTTACTACACATATATGACAATTGCTCACTCGGACATTTTTTTGGGGCGCCCTAAGAAAGTGGGGGCCCTAAGCTATAGATTATGTAGCTTATACGTAAATCCTGCCCTGAATTCTCGTCAGGCACCGACAGATACTGACAGGCAAGAATGAAACCGGCTTCGGCAATTGGTATGGAGCTCAATGAGGAAAATTTCGATGCAATCGTCGTTTGGAAGGCAAAAATGGGACAACATATATCCATACCGCAACAGTCGATCGACTTTATAAAACCGACCATAATATAACAGAGAATGTCTATAAGAAGTGGTCCGATGACTGATATAAGTATGTAGGTATATCGCATCAAATGGGGTTACAAAATATATTTTTTACGATTTGGCTAATATTTTGAACTTTATTGAACAATTACCAGTTTTTATAGACAGAGCAGTACTATGAATTCTCGTGTTTTAAGAGCTCTTTTAGGTTCACGATAAAAATACAAAAGGATATCGCATTTCGCTCGCTGCCCACGTCATAAGAACAGCCGCACTTGAGCAAGTAAGGGGGAAACCTTAGAAACGCCCTCAAATTACGCAAGCGAGAAGAAAAAATATCGAGCGAGTGAGGGTCATGACAAAGGCATTGGCAAGTCTACTTACTACATTCCTTTGCCGTTGACCAGGTTTTTTGTCGCAAAGACGAAAAGTGGGTGAATAAGGCGATTTTTCTTATTATTATAATAAGTTATTAGTAAAAACACATTTTTTAAAACAAGCTTCTATTAGAATGCAGTTACAAACTAACCCTGGGTGCAGAAGCAGCCATGTCATAGTGGAACTTAGAATGGGCAATCATAATTGAATACTTATACACAATTTCATTTCTGTGCTGTTGACCGTTGAGGAGTCCCCTCGTCGCGAGCCAACCCTGGGCGCAGCAGTCATGTCATGGTGAAACTTATAACGGGCTATCATAATTGAATGCGTATACAAATTTGTATGACTACACAGTTGACCGTTGAGGAGTCCCCTCGTCGGGAGCCAATCATGGGTGCAGAATCAGGTCATGCTTACCATAAAAGAACATTGTCATCGGAACTGAACCAGCGTGTAAAATTTCAACTTCATAGGATAAGAGGAAGTGGTTCTAATTCTGCTTGCAAGATTTGACCTAAACAAACATACTGACAAACATTGCAAGGTAAATACAAGCTTGTAACAACTGGATTATTTTATTGTGGTTATAGCTCGAACGCAACAAGCAACGGGTTAATAGTTCATAGAGAGGCCTCTGCAAAGGCGTATTACAATAGTTCGACGAAAACTCAGAAGCTTTCACTACATTCAGAATAATATTATTATCGCGCTGTAACTTTATGATCTAGAATTGAATGGGTCATTTACTTCGCGAAGTTTGCAGTCAGCGTTTGATAAATTTAATCTACTACATAGTTTGTCAGCAAGATTTTTTCCAATGTTAGAGAAATATTTATTCAATTCATTCGCTATTTTGGCGTTTTCTGTTATTAATTCATTATTGATGACCAGTTCGCTTATCCGTGAAATTATCTTCTTCCTATAGCTCAATTCATTAACTATATTCCATACACATTTAATGTCGTTGTTTTCTGATTGTAGTTTTAGTTTATAATAATTCTCTTTTGCAGTTGTTATTAATTTTGCACATAGATTGCGGTATCTTTTAAAGTAGCTTTTTAAGGCGAAGTTGTTTGGGAATTTTTTGACTTTACTGTGTAGTTTATCCCTTTTATGAATGGACTGGACCAGCCCTGCGGTGATCCAGGGTTTAATTTTTTTATTCTTATGTGGGATCTGTTTGTTTGTTGTACAGTCTCTAATGTGTGTTTCGAGGGTAGCTACAAATTTGTCGGTTACTTGGTCTACATTCAATTTATCCATGACGTCTGTCCACAGTTCCTTTGACAGTAAATCTAGTAATTTCGAGTCATCATTTTTTTTTTATTTCGTGTACATTATTTGAGTTTTCTGTATATCGCGATCGATGGCTAATATCGTACTATAGTGATCGGTAATTGTGGAGTGTATTACTGCAGAGGTGACGTTGTATTTAGTTTTTTTAAAAATATGATCTATACAAGACTCAATATTTGGAAAAACCCTTGTCGGCGTATTTATGGCGGACACGAAACCCAGTTCATGCAAGAAACATTCATAGTCATCAGCAAATGTTGATCGATTTCCATATATATTTATGTTTGCGTCGCCGGCAATGACAGTGTGACGGATTTTTTCGTCATAACAAATGCTGTTTAAGCTGAAAATAAGAGAATTTATGAACTTATCAGCATTTGCAAATGAAGGGGATCGATAAATTGCAATTATGTTAACATCATTGTACGTTACTTGCAAGCCATTGCCGTCATAGATATCGAGCTCATTCGCTGATGCGTTTAGGCATGTTTTCGTGTAGACGATTACACCGTCGGATCTATTTCGGTTTCTCAATGTGTAGTTAACGTCATATCCATCTAGATGTGGAATCTGGGAGGCGCAATTTATCCAGCATTCACTTAATACCACTGCGTCAAGGTCTAGATCCAAACAATGCAGAAGAATTAATAACTGATCAAAATTTTTGTTAACGCTGCGGATATTGAGACTTAATATGCACTTGGAAATATTTGTCTTAAGTTTAGTTTTACAGTCACTAGGATTGTTAATATCCGGAATTTGTATAGAATCAATCAGGTTTAACTCTTCGCCTATCACATCAATCATAAAGTAGAATAAAAAGTGTAATTAGTTTAAAGGTAGATAATCTTGTTAACGACAGATTACAACAGTTAAGTACCATTTTTGGGTCTAGCACTGGGAATGATTGATTTTGTTCTTTTAATAACAATCCTAGAGAAAGGTAGTTGGCATGAATGAAAATAATTAATAAAATTATAATAAAAATAATATACTACATATATATAAAGGTAGGTGCATTTGAAAATACTGTAAACTAATGCAATACAAAAGGTATATTCTGATTTATAGTATGTCCGTTTACCAAAATAACCACTTACTAATTTATTTTCGCCAGATCTTGCTCGGAGTAAATTTTTATGAGAGCCGAGTTCTCCTTTTCCCTTACATAAATACGACAGTTTTTTAACCACACAAATCTGTATTTTTTTTGCTTCGCTATGTCCCTAACTTTTTTGTACAGTATTTTATTTGCCATAGTAAGGTGGTCGTTGAAGTAAATTTTTTGAACTGGGAAATCTAGGCCAATGTCTGCAGTAGTAATGGGTCCTCTCTTAGCTCCACGGATCTTACGTAATCCTGCGAGCAGTTGATCCTTTTTTTGGCGTGTTGTGAAGCGCACAATGACTGCGGGCGGCCCGAGTGGTTGTTGACGGTTACTAGTCCTGGCGCGAGCGGCGGCAGCGGTGGTCGATGCCGCTCGATATACGTAATCGATATCGCATTCTTCAATGTTTACTTTTGCAGCGTTCCCGCACTTTTTAGAAGTTGCATGAGGTCTTCCTGAGCTGTTGGAATGCAGCTGATTTCCAAATTATTTTGACGCATTTCTTGTTCCCAGTTTCGTTGTGCGTATTCCATAGAAGTAACCTTTAATTCCAATGGGTTTATCCTGGCTTCACATTCCATTGTTTTTTTAATGTTTTTGTCCACTTCCTTCATTTTATTTGTAAACTCATCCATTTTGCAGCAGCACATGTCAACAGACGATTTGAAGTCTACCATTTGTGCTTTTATTTCTTGACAGTCACTGCGGAGTAGTTTAATTTCTTTTAGAATTTCCCAGGACCAGTTTTTCAGGCGGCAGAACGCGTCCTGGGATGCGCATCAGCTCTTTCTCCAGACGCATATCCCAGTCCTTGAGCTCTTGGGTCACCACGGGGCCGGAGTTGAGGCGCCGGTTGAAGGCCAGCAGCTTGATACACTAGAAATCTGGCCAGGATATAAGACAACTTATATCCTGGCCAGATTTGTAGTTTATGGTCCGGGATGTCCACCTTTGCCTGTTGGTCGACATAATCTCGCCCCAAGAGCTGCAGATTTAGTCCGCTGAGGCACTTCCTCATAATCAAGTTGAATACTTGAGAGAAGCGTTTCGAGGCTGGAATGTGGTTGGCGATGCAGGGCTTGACCTGCGAGGGTTGCGAGCTTGTGGGCATACTGGCATGGAGCGGGCACCTTGACCTGTCCAGACCAATTAAAATAGACGTAGCAAAGCTTGCAAGTAAGTCTCTGAATGTGATCCGGCTTCAGTGTGGACGTGTCAAATATGACATTGCAGCTCGTCGGGGATACCGTTCCTTCCCTGACTTGCTGCGACACGAGGAAGAAGTCATACCTTTCAGGTAACGTTATGACGTCATCCACTACGGTGCCGGGTTGTGGATTTCGGAACTGTGAGTCAAAGAACCTGGTGTCGATGCGTTTTGAAACGACTATAAACACCATCTCGAACTTGTTCGGACCGTAAACACCCTTAAGCTTCTCTTGTATCAGTGTTACCTCGTGGTTGTAGACGAAGGGGATCTGGCCGTCGCCCACGCCGTCGCGGTAGATGACGACCTTGGCGGGCAGCGCGCCGTTGAGCTGGCGGTACTTGTGCAGCGCCTTGACGATGTTGAGCGACAGCTCGTTGGACAGCTCCTCGCCGTTGGCGTGCGGCGTGACGGCGCTGAAGTAGCGCGTGAGCCCCTAGTCCATGGAGGCCACCATGGCGCCGAAGGAGCGCACGCGGCTCTGCGTGTCGTGGCACACGTCGTAGCCCACCATCATGACGTTGCTCATGGGGATGTCGGCCGCCCAGGCCGCGCCGCCCGTCTTGCAGTTCATCTGCAGCACCACCTTGGTGGCCACGCTCATGGCGTTCTTGCCGCCCAGCGACTTTGCCAGCACCACCTGAGTGAGAACACCGCGATCCACGCAGCACTTTTTCTTGATGGCAGAATAACGATCGATGCGGTTGTTGGGGACCACCAAGAAGATGATGGTCGGGTTATATTGAGAGATGGCCTTCTCACATTCTTCTATGTAGGAGCACGAGCGATCGTCCTGGATGCCCATGAACTTAGGCTCGGGTAGATGGATACTCATCCCGTTCCCGGCGGTAATCAGCTTCCGCGCAAAGTCCTCCCCGCCGCGCCTCGCCCGGTTCGGCACAATCACCACCCAGCACGTTATCTTAGCGGCGCTGAGAATGGGGCGAGAGCGCAACTCCTTGGTCCATTCTCCCGTAGCGAGGGCGCTGCCGCCATTTCCCAGGACCAGTTTTTCAGGCGGCAGAAAGCGTCCTGGGATGCGCATCAGCTCTTTCTCCAGACGCATATCCCAGTCCTTGAGCTCTTGGGTCCCCTCGGGGCCGGAGTTGAGGCGCCGGTTGAAGGCCAGCAGTTTGATACACTAGAAATCCGGCCAGGATATAAGACAACTTATATCCTAACCAGATTTCTAGTGTATCAAGCTGCTGGCCTTCAACCGGCGCCTCAACTCCGGCCCCGAGGTGACCCAAGAGCTAAAGGACTAGGATATGCGTCTGGAGAAAGAGCTGATGCGCATCCCAGGACGCGTTCTGCCGCCTGAAAAACTGGTCCTGGGAAATGGCGGCAGCGCCCTCGCTACGGGAGAATGGACCAAGGAGTTGCGCTCACGCCCCATTCCCAGCGCCGCTAAGATAACGTGCTGGGTGGTGATTGTGCCGAACCGGGCGAGGCGCGGCGGGGAGGACTTTGCGCGGAAGCTGATTACCGCCGGGAACGGGATGAGTATCCATCTACCCGAGCCTAAGTTCATGGGCATCCAGGACGATCGCTCGGGCTCCTACATAGAAGAATGTGAGAAGGCCATCTCTCAATATAACCCGACCATCATCTTCTTGGTGGTCCCCAACAACCGCATCGATCGTTATTCTGCCATCAAGAAAGAGTGCTGCGTGGATCGCGGTGTTCTCACTCAGGTGGTGCTGGCAAAGTCGCTGGGCGGCAAGAACGCCATGAGCGTGGCCACCAAGGTGGTGCTGCAGATGAACTGCAAGACGGGCGGCGCGGCCTGGGCGGCCGACATCCCCATGAGCAACGTCATGATGGTGGGCTACGACGTGTGCCACGACACGCAGAGCCGCGTGCGCTCCTTCGGCGCCATGGTGGCCTCCATGGACTAGGGGCTCACGCGCTACTTCAGCGCCGTCACGCCGCACGCCAACGGTGAGGAGCTGTCCAACGAGCTGTCGCTCAACATCGTCAAGGCGCTGCACAAGTACCGCCAGCTCAACGGCGCGCTGCCCGCCAAGGTCGTCATCTACCGCGAGGGCGTGGGCGACGGCCAGATCCCCTTCGTCTACAACCACGAGGTAACACTGATACAAGAGAAGCTTAAGGGTGTTTACGGTCCGAACAAGTTCGAGATGGTGTTTATAATCGTTTCAAAACGCATCGACACCAGGTTCTTTGACTCACAGTTCCGAAATCCACAACCCGGCACCGTAGTGGATGATGTCATAACGTTACCTGAAAGGTATGATTTCTTCCTCGTGTCGCAGCAAGTCAGGGAAGGAACGGTATCCCCGACGAGCTACAATGTAATATTTGACATGTCCACACTGAAGCCGGATCACATTCAGAGACTTACTTACAAGCTTTGCCACGTCTATTTTAATTGGTCTGGACAGGTCAAGGTGCCCGCTCCATGCCAGTATGCCCACAAGCTCGCAACCCTCGCAGGTCAAGCCCTGCATCGCCAACCACATTCCAGCCTCGAAACGCTTCTCTCAAGTATTCAACTTGATTATGAGGAAGTGCCTCAGCGGACTAAATCTGCAGCTCTTGGGGCGAGATTATTTCGACCAACAGGCAAAGGTGGACATCCCGGACCATAAACTACAAATCTGGCCAGGATATAAGACAACTTATATGCGTTTTGAAACGATTATAAACACCATCTCGAACTTGTTCGGACCGTAAACACCCTTAAGCTTCTCTTGTATCAGTGTTACCTCGTGGTTGTAGACGAAGGGGATCTGGCCGTCGCCCACGCCGTCGCGGTAGATGACGACCTTGGCGGGCAGCGCGCCGTTGAGCTGGCGGTACTTGTGCAGCGCCTTGACGATGTTGAGCGACAGCTCGTTGGACAGCTCCTCGCCGTTGGCGTGCGGCGTGACGGCGCTGAAGTAGCGCGTGAGCCCCTAGTCCATGGAGGCCACCATGGCGCCGAAGGAGCGCACGCGGCTCTGCGTGTCGTGGCACACGTCGTAGCCCACCATCATGACGTTGCTCATGGGGATGTCGGCCGCCCAGGCCGCGCCGCCCGTCTTGCAGTTCATCTGCAGCACCACCTTGGTGGCCACGCTCATGGCGTTCTTGCCGCCCAGCGACTTTGCCAGCACCACCTGAGTGAGAACACCGCGATCCACGCAGCACTTTTTCTTGATGGCAGAATAACGATCGATGCGGTTGTTGGGGACCACCAAGAAGATGATGGTTGGGTTATATTGAGAGATGGCCTTCTCACATTCTTCTATGTAGGAGCCCGAGCGATCGTCCTGGATGCCCATGAACTTAGGCTCGGGTAGATGGATACTCATCCCGTTCCCGGCGGTAATCAGCTTCCGCGCAAAGTCCTCCCCGCCGCGCCTCGCCCGGTTTGGCACAATCACCACCCAGCACGTTATGTTAGCGGCGCTGAAAATGGGGCGAGAGCGCAACTCCTTGGTCCATTCTCCCGTAGCGAGGGCGCTGCTGCCATTTTTTTTATTTTTTTTTTATTTATTTAAATCCAAAATAAAAATTTACAATGTTGACATAAATAACACAGAGTAAACAAGAGCAAATACTTAGTCATTGTTTGTGAAGCAAAGAAAGTACAGATTTGATGGATTTTATCAGCTCCACTAGACTACAGTCTGTTCTGGAGTGATACCACACTTATATTTGTTACATAGTACATTTTTTTATAAATTTTCGGTTAAAATAAAAAATAAAAAAAATTTGCAACATAATTAAGAAAATTTGAAGAAAAAGACATCTAATATTAGTTAGTAAAGCGGTAATAATAAAAGGATAAAAGGGTAATTACCTACATAGGCATTATAATATATAGATATATTTATATATAAATACACACTTATACATATAAAATATATATATACACATACACCTATATTCAATATATACTGTATATATACTTACATAATAATATATAAATAAACAAAAATAAATCATTGCAAAAACTTTTCTTTTTTAATATTTTAAGACACAATTTCCATGAGCTGCCTTTCGCATTCGCCTCTACTTTTTCCACGTAACCATTTTGTGACCTCAGCTTTGAAAGCGGTACTGGTTCTCAGCTTCTGCCCTTCGGTGAGGCAAGGAATGCATCATACATCCGAGGGGCCAGAAACAAATAATGTCTCTGGGCAAACCTTGTGTTCGTCCGAATTTGCTTCTGGGTTTGCTTTTTTCTTGTGTCGTGTTTGTGATCTCGGCTGGAATGCCGATCTGTGTCGTCTTGAAAATAAGTGACAATCGATTTTATGTACAGCTGTCTGATATCAAGTATCTGGAAGTCATTGAAAAGTAAATCGGATGGGTAGCGATACGGTTTTCTGTTTATAAGAAATAAGAAATAAGAAGAATATAACTCTCACTACCGCTTTTTGAGCTTTTACTAGTGGGTCTAGGTGCAGTTTAGCTGCACCGCCCCAACCGATATTGCCATACATCATCAGTGACTGTGCCAAAGCACAATATATGGATCTCAGAGTTTTTATATCAAGAACATTTCTGATACTCCTGAAAATATATATTAATTTACGGACTTTTTCGGCGACCTTTCCGATATATATATTTGCCACCGGAGATGTTTATCGACATGAACACCTAGGTACTTTACAAAAGGCACACGCTCAATTTGTACACAGTTACAATCAAGACTGTCGCAATCGTGTAGGACTAGGTTATAATTTTGTGGAGGTTGCTGACGAGCATCTATGCTGAAGGCTACAAGCTTAGTTTTATCCACGTTCAGCGTTAACAGATTATAATCAAGCCAGCCCTTACACTTTTCATCGCGACAGCTGCCTTGTTATATACACTTTCCCAACTATTCGATTCGAATATGAGGGCAGTATCGTCAGCGTAGGATATTATATCTGCACCAACATCCATTTCACAAAGCCCATTTATGTAAAAGTAGGAAGAGAGTCGGCCCAAGAGTACTTCCTTGTGGGACCCCATGATTATTGAAAAGACTATTACTTAAAGAATCGCCTATCCGGGTACGCTGTTTTCGAGATCCAATATAACTGCGAAACCAGTTTAGTTCGATACCCGTAATACCATATTTCACAAGTTTTATTAGGAGTATTTCATAGGATATTGTATCAAAGGCTTTTGCAAGGTCAAGAAATACAGTAATACACTTTTTGTTGGCGTCTACATACCTAGTGATATGCCCTGTCATTTTTAGTATTGCATCTTGTGTTCCCATTTTGGATCTGAAGCCGTATTGGTTTTTGGATAGCATGTGGTTGGATTCTAGGTGATTACAGAGTTGTTTATTTACTATTTTTTCCAAAATTTTGGCTAAAACATTAAGTACAGATATCGGTCGATAATTTGAGGGATCAGACTTCAGTCCAGCTTTAAAAATGGGTGTAACATTTGCTTCCTTGAATTTGCTTGGGAATATGCCACTAGCTAAACTACAGTTAAATAAATGGGTAAGCGGAGATACTAAATATTCAGCATATTTTTTAAGGATTTTGGCACTTATCATATCTGGCCCACAAGCAGAATTTGTTTTTATATTTTTTAAGGCATTATAGACCTCTTCTTCTGTGGTTTTAGTAAGTTTGAACAATGGGTGAATAATAGTCCCAGCCACTTCCTTAGCTACTTTAACTTCACATAAATTTAATCTACTACATAGTTTGTCAGCAAGATTTTTTCCAATGTTAGAGAAATATTTATTCAATTCATTTGCTATTTTGGCGTTTTCTGTTATTAATTCATTATTGATGACCAGTTCGCTTATCCGTAAAATTATCTTCTTCCTATAGCTCAATTCATTAACTATATTCCATACACATTTAATGTCGTTGTTTTCTGATTGTAGTTTTAGTTTATAATAATTCTCTTTTGCAGTTGTTATTAATTTTGCACATAGATTGCGGTATCTTTTAAAGTAGCTTTTTAAGGCGAAGTTGTTTGGGATTTTTTTGACTTTACTGTGTAGTTTATCCCTTTTATGAATGGACTGGACCAGCCTGCGGTGATCCAGGGTTTAATTTTTTTATTCTTATGTGGGATCTGTTTGTTTGTTGTACAGTCTCTAATGTGTGTTTCGAGGGTAGCTACAAATTTGTCGGTTACTTGGTCTACATTCAATTTATCCATGACGTCTGTCCACAGTTCCTTTGACAGTAAATCTAGTAATTTCGAGTCATCATTTTTTCTTAATTTCGTGTACATTATTTGAGTTTTCTGTATATCGCGATCGATGGCTAATATCGTACTATAGTGATCGGTAATTGTGGAATGTATTACTGCAGAGGTGACGTTGTATTTAGTTTTTTAAAAAATATGATCTATACAAGACTCAATATTTGGAAGAACCCTTGTCGGCGTATTTATGGCGGACACGAAACCCAGTATGTATATGTAGGTACAAAAACGATTACTTTACTTTTAGTTTCCCGAAAGGAAAGTATTGTGTCAGCGTTAAAAAAATCGAGATGAAGACGGAAATATACATTTTGAGCCCCCCTGAGACGATTAAGACCATTTCCAGACTCTGTGTGTATGTGTGCGTCTGTCTGTGTGTGTGTGTGTGTCTGTGTGTATTCTTCCACGATAGCTAAAATTTCCTTCGCCAAACGATAGTTATGGTCTGTAATACCTAGATTTATTCGACTGTCGCTCACAAATGTTATTTTAGACTTTGGACCGTAAATAAGCTAGGGATTTTTTAAATCTACATCCTATAAGATTAATTATTCACATTGTATTTATTTTATTTATTTATTTATTTATTATTGACTAGTTACATATACATTCAAATTCAAAAACACAAAAGAAAATAGAGGTAATAATACAGAAAAATATACAGGTATAAAAATTATATATGCCTAAGCCCAGGTAAAATAGAGAGTAAATTATGTTTGGTTTTCAGATATGCACAGTAGGGTGCAACTGAGCCCGCTTTGCTAGGAGGGTCTGGTTACCTGGTTGCCGATATTTTTATGAAAATCTGTGATAATTCTTTTTATATAAAGCTGACTATTATGACTATATAATATTATAATGCATAAATTAGGGTTAACTCCTGTTACTAGTAGTGTTTTGTTTTCAGGGGATCCAGCATGAGGCAGGCAGAGCATGCGGTGGAAAATAAAGAAGACGAAACTGGGTAAGACGTGTACAATTTGCTTTCCTTATGACCTCAGGCATGTAAATGAATAAATTTAAAGTAACTTCCAATCCACAAAAGCAATTAGTGAGCCTGAAACCAAATTAGCATTTCGAAATAAAGTCGCGACCGTCATTAGGACCGAACGCTTAATGAAGTTTGTTGCGAAATAGGGCATCAAAATTGCTGTAATATCAGATGAAGCGGTAGAAATTAGCCATTTCTAGGCAAAACTGCAAGAGGTTGCTAACCATGGAAATATGGAATGAGGTTTAGGTTGCGTTGAAATCGTAGGCGAAAAAAGAACGGGATTACATTTGTTGTTTACCTTAAGGTGCAAGATGTGTAACGAAAAATTTTACATGGAAAATGACGCTCCTGGAGACCAACTCACTGTTAACCACTGTGCTGTTGCTGGAACAATTTTTTTTTTTTTTGATTTTTATTTTTTTTAATAAGCCAGTTGGTAGGAATCCCTACTCTTGGTATAGTCAAGTTGAATAACTGGTATTATACCTTATGTGGTATAATGAATTTTTTAAATATCGACTATTATTTTTTAATTGTAAAACAATTATTATTTCAATTTAGGATCTTTTAAAAATAATTGGAGCTGCTTAAATACTGCAGATAGTCAAAATATAAAAACGAAGAGTCGGTTATAAAACAGTAAAATTTAAATTATAAAAAATATAAAATTAAATCAAAAACAATGTCGCAATTAGAAATGGTCAATATAATTTATTATATTATAATCCATCTTTGATAATCAATGATTGTATTTAGTAAGTAATCAAAATTAGAAAATAAAAAATATGAATAGAAAAGATGGTGTGATCGACGCAATCAAAGGCCTTGGATAGATCATAGAATTAACCCAGAGTTTTTCCGACTTATCCAGGCTGGAGAGCAACTTTTCCACAAGACCCGCAATCGCATCTATTGTGGACAACGACTTGCGGAACCCGAATTGTTTTGGAGTTAAAATGTTATTTAAAGCGAAGAAATTGCTAATTTGCTGTAAAATATTTTTTTCAAAAATTTTACTAAAAGTTGGCAAAAGTGATATTGGACGATAGTTGTTTTTGTCCTCCCGAACATCTTTTTTATAGACAGGAACCAGTTTTGCCAATTTCATTTTACAAGGAAATACTCCACAGTTCGCATATTTATTCGTTACATAAACATTTAAGTATTTGATGATGTCCTCCTCATCGTGATCCGACGACGGCGACCTCTTGATTGACAGGACTTCTTCGAAGATGCTGGAAGTGCTCCTTCCATCTGGATAGGATACCCTTGTCGGTGAGACGCTTGGAGCCATCCTGGCTGCGCATCGGAACAACCTTTTTGACTCGTGGTCCAAAGATGGTTTGGAGACTCTGGTAAAATTTCCCTATCTGTTTAGTGTCAGCCCATCGTTGTAGTTTTTCAGCTCTTTCAAGCCACCAGGTGTCTTTGAGATGATGTAGTAGCCGGATTCTGTAGGAAGTGTCTATGCTCTGCGAGTAGAGTTTTAATTTCAGAGTCATTCTCATCAAACCAATCCTGATGTTTCTTTGCTGGCGGGGGGAGGGATACAGAAACTGCCTGTGATAGATTAGCGGCCATGTTTGTCCAAGTTAAGTCCAAGTTTTCGTTTCCGTTCGCTGTGTTAGACGTAATCAAGTGAAAATTGCTGTCTAGTCTAGCCCTAGCCTCGTTGTCACTGATGAGCACAGTGCTCTGATGGGCTTCTTGTGAGGTGCTCGACGAGGTTTTTGTAGTGCCATGCGCAGTTTGGACCGTACAAGACGGTGATCCGTCCAGCCGTTTGCACCTCTCATTGCATGCGTTATGAGAACGTCTTTGAGATCTTTTCTTCGCACTATAATGTAATCTATGAGATGCCAACGTTTAGATCTCGGGTGCATCCATGTGGTTTTGTGCTTTGTGGGAAGCCGAAAGAAGGTATTTGTAATGCATAGGCCAAACTGCGAGCAAAATGACAGTAAGTCGAGACAGTTGCTATTGCAACTGCCTATACCATGAGGACCAAGTACATTTTTCCAGGCTGAGTTATCCGCACCGATCCGAGCGTTAAAGTCTCCGAGGATCAAAATCTTATCTGCGGGTGGTATTGCTTCAACGGAGATTCGGAGGTCATCATAGAACTTGCCTTTATCTTCGTCGGAGGCCATGAGTGTCGGTGCGTATGCACTGATTAAGGTGGCATATTTGTTGTCTGCGAGCAGAAGGCGCAGGGTCATCAGTCGGTCACTCACTCCTTTGTGTAACTCAAACAGCGATTTGGCGATTTTGGTTTTGATAGCAAAACCGACACCGTTCCCTCTCTTCTCGGTTACTGGTCGACCAATCCAATAATAGGTGTAGCCACTACCTTTTTCGCGTAGTGCACCCTCCTCCAATAGATGTGTTTCAGAGATTGCTGCTATATCAACTTTATACCGTGAGAGCTCCTTAGCTATGATAGCGGTTTTACGTTCTGGGCAGATGTTGTGTTCGCTATCAACTAAAGTACGCACATTCCAAGCGGCAATGCTCAGTTCGTTGGTTGTTTGTTTCAAATGTGTTATCTTATTGTTCGCACCGCGTAAGATTTGATGCTCATACAACCGCGTTTGCTATATGAGAAGGTTTTGGTTTGAGCTTTGTTTAGGCCACCTTTTCTAGGCCCCTCCCTGGATTAGGGAAGGCAGTGCGTCCTTAAATAGGGCTGCCTTGTCGTCAGGCGTGCTGCCGAGCTCGTCCTCTCAACACCGTGAGTCCGAAGAGCGACCGCTCTCGCCTGACCGCCTACGTGTAGCTTCCAGCTAGAGCCGATATTCCATCAAGATACGACCCCACCACCAGTGCACTATCGCCGCAGGTCTTGGGTACAAGTCCGGTCCGATGTTCAAAAACAAGAGGTCATATGCGCGTGAATAGTTTACAGTGAGTAAGCGGTTGCGCTGGTGCAGACTCACTCTCTCGTCCCTGCAATCCGTGCGCCAATGGAGCGGAGATCCGCCACGATTGGAGGAAAGAGGGATGCCGTATCTGGCCGCCGGCTTTTAGCCCTCAACCGGACGCCCTAGGCCTTCCACGATGCCGTGCTGTCCCGCCGCTTCCGCCAACATCCGTCGCTTATAAGCTGTCGAGTTTCCTTCTTCGCCGGGTCAGTCTTCGTACACTATGCGGGAGGTATCCGCAATTAGACCTGTCCGCCGAAGCGTGCAGGCCCCCCTCGACCAGGTTTAGCCCACGAGCCGACGTGGTTTACCGCGGTGTGGCCGCTGCGTGTACAACAGCTACTTGGAGCCACTGGCGAGAGATTTGTAGAACGCCTGTGGACCAGTGTATACTCCACTCCCTCAGTAACGAGAGCCGGCTGAAGTAACCCCAAAGGTGCTACCACTAGACGCTCTACTACACCGCAATTTTTTTTTTATTTTATTTATTTATTGGAATTATTAAATTAACCATTTTACAATAAATATAATATTAAAACAAATGGCAAAAACTTTCCTCTTTCATTCACTGGCTAGTGCTGCCCAACTGGGATATACCCGTTCCAGGGCAAGCAATTTGTATTTTTACATTTAAAACGAGGGTCGTTGAACCAACCAAACACAATAATAATAATAATAATTTTAAAATATATATAATAATAATAAATAAATATAATAATATGTATTTATTCGTTACATAAACAAGTATTTATTCGTTATTTATACAAGTATTTATTCGTTACATAAACATTCAAGTATTTATTCGTGACATAAACATTCAAGTATTTATTCGTTACATAAACGCAATAGCACGCAATAGCACTAGCACGAAATAGCAATTCAAACGCAATAGCACAAAAGAAATATAATGTACAATCCAGAAAATACCGCTATATGCTTCTAAATTTAGTCATACATCTGTCTGTGCCCGTTCACCGCCAATTGCCATCATTCCAACCACTGATCATTGATCACAAATTTTATCAAAATTTACGCTACACTTGCACTGTAGCGTAAATTTTGATAAAAGTCCTACTTGTCGTTCTCCTACAATTTCGACATAGCCCAGGGCGCAGTTCATATTACCATAATTAGCAATTTCTTTCAACTTTGTGAATAAATGTGTAATATTGAATTTAGTAATTTTTCATAATATTTTTTTTTCTTTATTTTTTAAACTATTGATTATTTTTATTTTTTAATGTAATTTTTTTGATAATCAGAGATAGATTATTATTTAAAAAAATGTATTACCTGTTTTAATTGCGTCATTTTATTGTTCTATTTTTTTATATTTGTAATATTTTTAATTTGACTATTCTATCATTCGATCATTCTATCATTCGACATACGAACATTCGTTTTTATATTTTATATCTGTATATTTCATTTATACCTATTCAGGTATTTTAGCAGCCCTAATTATTTCTTAAATATTTTATGTATTTTAAAATAAATTTTATTAATTATTGTTTTTAAAATTTAAAAATAGTCAGTTTGTACGCAAATGAATTATTCTAGCATATAATATAGGGTAAATTATGCAAAATCCATTTGACTATACCAAGAGTAGGGATTCCTACCAACTGGCTTATTTAATTAAAATGAAAATTAAAACTTTTAATTGTATATAAATTGTTTTCTATTCGGCATGAAACCTGAAATAAACATGTTTTTCCATTTGACTATACCAAGAGTAGGGATTCCTACCAACTGGCTTATTTAATTAAAATTAAAATTAAAACTTTTAATTGTATATAAATTGTTTTCTATTCGGCATGAAACCTGAAATAAACATGTTTTATTGATTTTTTTTTCATCTGTCTCGAAGAATATTAAAAGGGTGTCTTCATTTCGTTCTTGAAAGGATAGTGATTTTCTATACTACGTTATCTCAACGTCGAAACAGTCAAGAATTATAGAATCAGTCAAGTCAGAACGGCAGAACGCAGAATGCAGTACGCCTCTGAACGATCTATGCAAACTTGTATTAAACTGTGGTTGTTTGGTGAGCCAGCCGTTTGTTCGGTGAGCCAGCCGAGCTCGCCTCAAACCGTCAAGGTCGTTCGCCTATACTTTCGCCTTAACGGAATTGCATTTTCAATTCTGTCGATGGAATGCAATAACAAGGCACACACTTACAGACATGTTACACGCACACATACATATAATACGTCATAGTAGGGTTGGTCGTAAGAGATTGTCATATGACAATAAACCCGCCCATTGTGACATTTTCACAATAAAGAGTATAAATAATTATTGATGAGGTGAGGCCATGCCAACATTTTTGTTTTTTACTATCGAAACCAGATAAACTTTCGCGGACCCCCACTTACAACTTGTGAACCCCCATTTTTTCTTCACGCCAACGTAGACCCTCGTCGAGTCTCCCGTGGACCCCTGGGACCCCCCTGGACCACTTTGGGAATCACTGGTCTAATGAGTGTGCGGGTCGCCCGCGAATGTATTTAATTTTAATAAGAAGTGCGAAACTCATCGAAAAAATAATGAGTTTGGATTGCGAGGCGGAGTGATAAAAGTAACTAACGCTTGTTAGCTGGCGAAAAACAAAACAAACTGTTAGGGTTAAACGCTGTTTTATAAATGTAAGCAATACGGTTCTTTGTATAAAATATTTCACTAACTCACGCTGGGTGCCATCTAAATCCATAACTAACGTAATAAATAATATTTTTGACAGTGCGTATCTGGTCGAAAAGATATTCATTCTGGCTCCTCGCATTACTCGGAACCCGAACCTGTTTTATATAGATATAACTCTGCATTCCCTAATAAACAGAGCTATGACAACGTATAACGATAGGTTCGGGTACATTGATATTTTTCATCAGTTAAAAGTCACTTTACCATTAAAAAATCTTATCAGTCCTTTGTCCCCCGTATTTCATATAATGACTGTTAATAGCTTAAACAGTTTACATGAATAGTTTTTTGTATTTTTTTTTTAATATATCTTTGGTACAAAAAAAATATATTGTTTATAATCTCAACGTAAAATTTCATTTTCATTTGTTTTTTGTTCTTTCTCTTTTTCTATAATATTAAATATATATAAATAAGATATAATAACGGATATATGTACTGTACACATTAACGATAAATAGTGTTAACATATAATTAGTCATAGTTTTATTGTTATATTTTGTATTTGTTATGTATAAACGCTGTTTGTTACCAAATAAAATAAAAATAAAATAAAATAAAAACTTTAGAAAATATTATCTACTCAGATTAACGCCAGAGCCATGGCTGCCGGTTTCAAGTGATATCATTTTGAATGACACAGATTTATATAAAGAGTGGTCAAAGTATAAGGCTGCGTATGCTGACGCAGGCGATGTAGGTCCAGGAAGCGCAGGGCAGAGCAGATGTTGTATTGTATGAACTTACTGAGAAGTGCGTACTCTGCGGCGCAGACATGTTCAACGAAGACATGTGTCTACCCTGCTCTGCGCCTCGTTGTAGTGCCGGCACAGATTTCTGCACGACATGTGCAGGGCGAAACGTGGTTTTAGCTAGATTTAATTGAAATAGTTCGTTGTGAGCCTTGTTGTATGATACAAGTCATCAAGATTATTTAAAAGAACGTGCATGAATGTATGTGTATCTGTATCTGTGTCATTTAGCTGCGTAGCAACATACGCTCGTGGCCTAACTCTGCCTCAACTGCCCTGCCCTGCAACATCTGTGTTGTGCCGTCCTGCGTCACCTGCGTCTCAGCATACGCTTAGCCTAAGACTAAGGCCGGATTTAGAATTGGTAAAGCCCTAAGCTATTTGAGATGTGGGGCCCTTTGTGAGATATTTTACTACACATATATGACAATTGCTCACTCGGACATTTTTTTGGGGCGCCCTAAGAAAGTGGGGGCCCTAAGCTATAGATTATGTAGCTTATACGTAAATCCTGCCCTGAATTCTCGTCAGGCACCGACAGATACTGACAGGCAAGAATGAAACCGGCTTCGGCAATTGGTATGGAGCTCAATGAGGAAAATTTCGATGCAATCGTCGTTTGGAAGGCAAAAATGGGACAACATATATCCATACCGCAACAGTCGATCGACTTTATAAAACCGACCATAATATAACAGAGAATGTCTATAAGAAGTGGTCCGATGACTGATATAAGTATGTAGGTATATCGCATCAAATGGGGTTACAAAATATATTTTTTACGATTTGGCTAATATTTTGAACTTTATTGAACAATTACCAGTTTTTATAGACAGAGCAGTACTATGAATTCTCGTGTTTTAAGAGCTCTTTTAGGTTCACGATAAAAATACAAAAGGATATCGCATTTCGCTCGCTGCCCACGTCATAAGAACAGCCGCACTTGAGCAAGTAAGGGGGAAACCTTAGAAACGCCCTCAAATTACGCAAGCGAGAAGAAAAAATATCGAGCGAGTGAGGGTCATGACAAAGGCATTGGCAAGTCTACTTACTACATTCCTTTGCCGTTGACCAGGTTTTTTGTCGCAAAGACGAAAAGTGGGTGAATAAGGCGATTTTTCTTATTATTATAATAAGTTATTAGTAAAAACACATTTTTTAAAACAAGCTTCTATTAGAATGCAGTTACAAACTAACCCTGGGTGCAGAAGCAGCCATGTCATAGTGGAACTTAGAATGGGCAATCATAATTGAATACTTATACACAATTTCATTTCTGTGCTGTTGACCGTTGAGGAGTCCCCTCGTCGCGAGCCAACCCTGGGCGCAGCAGTCATGTCATGGTGAAACTTATAACGGGCTATCATAATTGAATGCGTATACAAATTTGTATGACTACACAGTTGACCGTTGAGGAGTCCCCTCGTCGGGAGCCAATCATGGGTGCAGAATCAGGTCATGCTTACCATAAAAGAACATTGTCATCGGAACTGAACCAGCGTGTAAAATTTCAACTTCATAGGATAAGAGGAAGTGGTTCTAATTCTGCTTGCAAGATTTGACCTAAACAAACATACTGACAAACATTGCAAGGTAAATACAAGCTTGTAACAACTGGATTATTTTATTGTGGTTATAGCTCGAACGCAACAAGCAACGGGTTAATAGTTCATAGAGAGGCCTCTGCAAAGGCGTATTACAATAGTTCGACGAAAACTCAGAAGCTTTCACTACATTCAGAATAATATTATTATCGCGCTGTAACTTTATGATCTAGAATTGAATGGGTCATTTACTTCGCGAAGTTTGCAGTCAGCGTTTGATAAATTTAATCTACTACATAGTTTGTCAGCAAGATTTTTTCCAATGTAGAGAAATATTTATTCAATTCATTCGCTATTTTGGCGTTTTCTGTTATTAATTCATTATTGATGACCAGTTCGCTTATCCGTGAAATTATCTTCTTCCTATAGCTCAATTCATTAACTATATTCCATACACATTTAATGTCGTTGTTTTCTGATTGTAGTTTTAGTTTATAATAATTCTCTTTTGCAGTTGTTATTAATTTTGCACATAGATTGCGGTATCTTTTAAAGTAGCTTTTTAAGGCGAAGTTGTTTCGGAATTTTTTGACTTTACTGTGTAGTTTATCCCTTTTATGAATGGACTGGACCAGCCCTGCGGTGATCCAGGGTTTAATTTTTTTATTCTTATGTGGGATCTGTTTGTTTGTTGTACAGTCTCTAATGTGTGTTTCGAGGGTAGCTACAAATTTGTCGGTTACTTGGTCTACATTCAATTTATCCATGACGTCTGTCCACAGTTCCTTTGACAGTAAATCTAGTAATTTCGAGTCATCATTTTTTTTTTATTTCGTGTACATTATTTGAGTTTTCTGTATATCGCGATCGATGGCTAATATCGTACTATAGTGATCAGTAATTGTGGAGTGTATTACTGCAGAGGTGACGTTGTATTTAGTTTTTTTAAAAATATGATCTATACAAGACTCAATATTTGGAAAAACCCTTGTCGGCGTATTTATGGCGGACACGAAACCCAGTTCATGCAAGAAACATTCATAGTCATCAGCAAATGTTGATCGATTTCCATATATATTTATGTTTGCGTCGCCGGCAATGACAGTGTGACGGATTTTTTCGTCATAACAAATGCTGTTTAAGCTGAAAATAAGAGAATTTATGAACTTATCAGCATTTGCAAATGAAGGGGATCGATAAATTGCAATTATGTTAACATCATTGTACGTTACTTGCAAGCCATTGCCGTCATAGATATCGAGCTCATTCGCTGATGCGTTTAGGCATGTTTTCGTGTAGACGATTACACCGTCGGATCTATTTCGGTTTCTCAATGTGTAGTTAACGTCATATCCATCTAGATGTGGAATCTGGGAGGCGCAATTTATCCAGCATTCACTTAATACCACTGCGTCAAGGTCTAGATCCAAACAATGCAGAAGAATTAATAACTGATCAAAATTTTTGTTAACGCTGCGGATATTGAGACTTAATATGCACTTGGAAATATTTGTCTTAAGTTTAGTTTTACAGTCACTAGGATTGTTAATATCCGGAATTTGTATAGAATCAATCAGGTTTAACTCTTCGCCTATCACATCAATCATAAAGTAGAATAAAAAGTGTAATTAGTTTAAAGGTAGATAATCTTGTTAACGACAGATTACAACAGTTAAGTACCATTTTTGGGTCTAGCACTGGGAATGATTGATTTTGTTCTTTTAATAACAATCCTAGAGAAAGGTAGTTGGCATGAATGAAAATAATTAATAAAATTATAATAAAAATAATATACTACATATATATAAAGGTAGGTGCATTTGAAAATACTGTAAACTAATGCAATACAAAAGGTATATTCTGATTTATAGTATGTCCGTTTACCAAAATAACCACTTACTAATTTATTTTCGCCAGATCTTGCTCGGAGTAAATTTTTATGAGAGCCGAGTTCTCCTTTTCCCTTACATAAATACGACAGTTTTTTAACCACACAAATCTGTATTTTTTTTGCTTCGCTATGTCCCTAACTTTTTTGTACAGTATTTTATTTGCCATAGTAAGGTGGTCGTTGAAGTAAATTTTTTGAACTGGGAAATCTAGGCCAATGTCTGCAGTAGTAATGGGTCCTCTCTTAGCTCCACGGATCTTACGTAATCCTGCGAGCAGTTGATCCTTTTTTTGGCGTGTTGTGAAGCGCACAATGACTGCGGGCGGCCCGAGTGGTTGTTGACGGTTACTAGTCCTGGCGCGAGCGGCGGCAGCGGTGGTCGATGCCGCTCGATATACGTAATCGATATCGCATTCTTCAATGTTTACTTTTGCAGCGTTCCCGCACTTTTTTAGAAGTTGCATGAGGTCTTCCTGAGCTGTTGGAATGCAGCTGATTTCCAAATTATTTTGACGCATTTCTTGTTCCCAGTTTCGTTGTGCGTATTCCATAGAAGTAACCTTTAATTCCAATGGGTTTATCCTGGCTTCACATTCCATTGTTTTTTTAATGTTTTTGTCCACTTCCTTCATTTTATTTGTAAACTCATCCATTTTGCAGCAGCACATGTCAACAGACGATTTGAAGTCTACCATTTGTGCTTTTATTTCTTGACAGTCACTGCGGAGTAGTTTAATTTCTTTTAGAATTTCCCAGGACCAGTTTTTCAGGCGGCAGAACGCGTCCTGGGATGCGCATCAGCTCTTTCTCCAGACGCATATCCCAGTCCTTGAGCTCTTGGGTCACCACGGGGCCGGAGTTGAGGCGCCGGTTGAAGGCCAGCAGCTTGATACACTAGAAATCTGGCCAGGATATAAGACAACTTATATCCTGGCCAGATTTGTAGTTTATGGTCCGGGATGTCCACCTTTGCCTGTTGGTCGACATAATCTCGCCCCAAGAGCTGCAGATTTAGTCCGCTGAGGCACTTCCTCATAATCAAGTTGAATACTTGAGAGAAGCGTTTCGAGGCTGGAATGTGGTTGGCGATGCAGGGCTTGACCTGCGAGGGTTGCGAGCTTGTGGGCATACTGGCATGGAGCGGGCACCTTGACCTGTCCAGACCAATTAAAATAGACGTAGCAAAGCTTGCAAGTAAGTCTCTGAATGTGATCCGGCTTCAGTGTGGACGTGTCAAATATGACATTGCAGCTCGTCGGGGATACCGTTCCTTCCCTGACTTGCTGCGACACGAGGAAGAAGTCATACCTTTCAGGTAACGTTATGACGTCATCCACTACGGTGCCGGGTTGTGGATTTCGGAACTGTGAGTCAAAGAACCTGGTGTCGATGCGTTTTGAAACGACTATAAACACCATCTCGAACTTGTTCGGACCGTAAACACCCTTAAGCTTCTCTTGTATCAGTGTTACCTCGTGGTTGTAGACGAAGGGGATCTGGCCGTCGCCCACGCCGTCGCGGTAGATGACGACCTTGGCGGGCAGCGCGCCGTTGAGCTGGCGGTACTTGTGCAGCGCCTTGACGATGTTGAGCGACAGCTCGTTGGACAGCTCCTCGCCGTTGGCGTGCGGCGTGACGGCGCTGAAGTAGCGCGTGAGCCCCTAGTCCATGGAGGCCACCATGGCGCCGAAGGAGCGCACGCGGCTCTGCGTGTCGTGGCACACGTCGTAGCCCACCATCATGACGTTGCTCATGGGGATGTCGGCCGCCCAGGCCGCGCCGCCCGTCTTGCAGTTCATCTGCAGCACCACCTTGGTGGCCACGCTCATGGCGTTCTTGCCGCCCAGCGACTTTGCCAGCACCACCTGAGTGAGAACACCGCGATCCACGCAGCACTTTTTCTTGATGGCAGAATAACGATCGATGCGGTTGTTGGGGACCACCAAGAAGATGATGGTCGGGTTATATTGAGAGATGGCCTTCTCACATTCTTCTATGTAGGAGCACGAGCGATCGTCCTGGATGCCCATGAACTTAGGCTCGGGTAGATGGATACTCATCCCGTTCCCGGCGGTAATCAGCTTCCGCGCAAAGTCCTCCCCGCCGCGCCTAGCCCGGTTCGGCACAATCACCACCCAGCACGTTATCTTAGCGGCGCTGAGAATGGGGCGAGAGCGCAACTCCTTGGTCCATTCTCCCGTAGCGAGGGCGCTGCCGCCATTTCCCAGGACCAGTTTTTCAGGCGGCAGAAAGCGTCCTGGGATGCGCATCAGCTCTTTCTCCAGACGCATATCCCAGTCCTTGAGCTCTTGGGTCCCCTCGGGGCCGGAGTTGAGGCGCCGGTTGAAGGCCAGCAGTTTGATACACTAGAAATCCGGCCAGGATATAAGACAACTTATATCCTAACCAGATTTCTAGTGTATCAAGCTGCTGGCCTTCAACCGGCGCCTCAACTCCGGCCCCGAGGTGACCCAAGAGCTAAAGGACTAGGATATGCGTCTGGAGAAAGAGCTGATGCGCATCCCAGGACGCGTTCTGCCGCCTGAAAAACTGGTCCTGGGAAATGGCGGCAGCGCCCTCGCTACGGGAGAATGGACCAAGGAGTTGCGCTCTCGCCCCATTCCCAGCGCCGCTAAGATAACGTGCTGGGTGGTGATTGTGCCGAACCGGGCGAGGCGCGGCGGGGAGGACTTTGCGCGGAAGCTGATTACCGCCGGGAACGGGATGAGTATCCATCTACCCGAGCCTAAGTTCATGGGCATCCAGGACGATCGCTCGGGCTCCTACATAGAAGAATGTGAGAAGGCCATCTCTCAATATAACCCGACCATCATCTTCTTGGTGGTCCCCAACAACCGCATCGATCGTTATTCTGCCATCAAGAAAGAGTGCTGCGTGGATCGCGGTGTTCTCACTCAGGTGGTGCTGGCAAAGTCGCTGGGCGGCAAGAACGCCATGAGCGTGGCCACCAAGGTGGTGCTGCAGATGAACTGCAAGACGGGCGGCGCGGCCTGGGCGGCCGACATCCCCATGAGCAACGTCATGATGGTGGGCTACGACGTGTGCCACGACACGCAGAGCCGCGTGCGCTCCTTCGGCGCCATGGTGGCCTCCATGGACTAGGGGCTCACGCGCTACTTCAGCGCCGTCACGCCGCACGCCAACGGTGAGGAGCTGTCCAACGAGCTGTCGCTCAACATCGTCAAGGCGCTGCACAAGTACCGCCAGCTCAACGGCGCGCTGCCCGCCAAGGTCGTCATCTACCGCGAGGGCGTGGGCGACGGCCAGATCCCCTTCGTCTACAACCACGAGGTAACACTGATACAAGAGAAGCTTAAGGGTGTTTACGGTCCGAACAAGTTCGAGATGGTGTTTATAATCGTTTCAAAACGCATCGACACCAGGTTCTTTGACTCACAGTTCCGAAATCCACAACCCGGCACCGTAGTGGATGATGTCATAACGTTACCTGAAAGGTATGACTTCTTCCTCGTGTCGCAGCAAGTCAGGGAAGGAACGGTATCCCCGACGAGCTACAATGTAATATTTGACACGTCCACACTGAAGCCGGATCACATTCAGAGACTTACTTACAAGCTTTGCCACGTCTATTTTAATTGGTCTGGACAGGTCAAGGTGCCCGCTCCATGCCAGTATGCCCACAAGCTCGCAACCCTCGCAGGTCAAGCCCTGCATCGCCAACCACATTCCAGCCTCGAAACGCTTCTCTCAAGTATTCAACTTATGAGGAAGGGCCTCAGCGGACTAAATCTGCAGCTCTTGGGGCGAGATTATTTCGACCAACAGGCAAAGGTGGACATCCCGGACCATAAACTACAAATCTGGCCAGGATATAAGACAACTTATATGCGTTTTGAAACGATTATAAACACCATCTCGAACTTGTTCGGACCGTAAACACCCTTAAGCTTCTCTTGTATCAGTGTTACCTCGTGGTTGTAGACGAAGGGGATCTGGCCGTCGCCCACGCCGTCGCGGTAGATGACGACCTTGGCGGGCAGCGCGCCGTTGAGCTGGCGGTACTTGTGCAGCGCCTTGACGATGTTGAGCGACAGCTCGTTGGACAGCTCCTCGCCGTTGGCGTGCGGCGTGACGGCGCTGAAGTAGCGCGTGAGCCCCTAGTCCATGGAGGCCACCATGGCGCCGAAGGAGCGCACGCGGCTCTGCGTGTCGTGGCACACGTCGTAGCCCACCATCATGACGTTGCTCATGGGGATGTCGGCCGCCCAGGCCGCGCCGCCCGTCTTGCAGTTCATCTGCAGCACCACCTTGGTGGCCACGCTCATGGCGTTCTTGCCGCCCAGCGACTTTGCCAGCACCACCTGAGTGAGAACACCGCGATCCACGCAGCACTTTTTCTTGATGGCAGAATAACGATCGATGCGGTTGTTGGGGACCACCAAGAAGATGATGGTTGGGTTATATTGAGAGATGGCCTTCTCACATTCTTCTATGTAGGAGCCCGAGCGATCGTCCTGGATGCCCATGAACTTAGGCTCGGGTAGATGGATACTCATCCCGTTCCCGGCGGTAATCAGCTTCCGCGCAAAGTCCTCCCCGCCGCGCCTCGCCCGGTTTGGCACAATCACCACCCAGCACGTTATGTTAGCGGCGCTGAAAATGGGGCGAGAGCGCAACTCCTTGGTCCATTCTCCCGTAGCGAGGGCGCTGCTGCCATTTTTTTTTATTTTTTTTTTATTTATTTAAATCCAAAATAAAAATTTACAATGTTGACATAAATAACACAGAGTAAACAAGAGCAAATACTTAGTCATTGTTTGTGAAGCAAAGAAAGTACAGATTTGATGGATTTTATCAGCTCCACTAGACTACAGTCTGTTCTGGAGTGATACCACACTTATATTTGTTACATAGTACATTTTTTTATAAATTTTCGGTTAAAATAAAAAATAAAAAAAATTTGCAACATAATTAAGAAAATTTGAAGAAAAAGACATCTAATATTAGTTAGTAAAGCGGTAATAATAAAAGGATAAAAGGGTAATTACCTACATAGGCATTATAATATATAGATATATTTATATATAAATACACACTTATACATATAAAATATATATATACACATACACCTATATTCAATATATACTGTATATATACTTACATAATAATATATAAATAAACAAAAATAAATCATTGCAAAAACTTTTCTTTTTTAATATTTTAAGACACAATTTCCATGAGCTGCCTTTCGCATTCGCCTCTACTTTTTCCACGTAACCATTTTGTGACCTCAGCTTTGAAAGCGGTACTGGTTCTCAGCTTCTGCCCTTCGGTGAGGCAAGGAATGCATCATACATCCGAGGGGCCAGAAACAAATAATGTCTCTGGGCAAACCTTGTGTTCGTCCGAATTTGCTTCTGGGTTTGCTTTTTTCTTGTGTCGTGTTTGTGATCTCGGCTGGAATGCCGATCTGTGTCGTCTTGAAAATAAGTGACAATCGATTTTATGTACAGCTGTCTGATATCAAGTATCTGGAAGTCATTGAAAAGTAAATCGGATGGGTAGCGATACGGTTTTCTGTTTATAAGAAATAAGAAATAAGAAGAATATAACTCTCACTACCGCTTTTTGAGCTTTTACTAGTGGGTCTAGGTGCAGTTTAGCTGCACCGCCCCAACCGATATTGCCATACATCATCAGTGACTGTGCCAAAGCACAATATATGGATCTCAGAGTTTTTATATCAAGAACATTTCTGATACTCCTGAAAATATATATTAATTTACGGACTTTTTCGGCGACCTTTCCGATATATATATATTTGCCACCGGAGATGTTTATCGACATGAACACCTAGGTACTTTACAAAAGGCACACGCTCAATTTGTACACAGTTACAATCAAGACTGTCGCAATCGTGTAGGACTAGGTTATAATTTTGTGGAGGTTGCTGACGAGCATCTATGCTGAAGGCTACAAGCTTAGTTTTATCCACGTTCAGCGTTAACAGATTATAATCAAGCCAGCCCTTACACTTTTCATCGCGACAGCTGCCTTGTTATATACACTTTCCCAACTATTCGATTCGAATATGAGGGCAGTATCGTCAGCGTAGGATATTATATCTGCACCAACATCCATTTCACAAAGCCCATTTATGTAAAAGTAGGAAGAGAGTCGGCCCAAGAGTACTTCCTTGTGGGACCCCATGATTATTGAAAAGACTATTACTTAAAGAATCGCCTATCCGGGTACGCTGTTTTCGAGATTCAATATAACTGCGAAACCAGTTTAGTTCGATACCCGTAATACCATATTTCACAAGTTTTATTAGGAGTATTTCATAGGATATTGTATCAAAGGCTTTTGCAAGGTCAAGAAATACAGTAATACACTTTTTGTTGGCGTCTACATACCTAGTGATATGCCCTGTCATTTTTAGTATTGCATCTTGTGTTCCCATTTTGGATCTGAAGCCGTATTGGTTTTTGGATAGCATGTGGTTGGATTCTAGGTGATTACAGAGTTGTTTATTTACTATTTTTTCCAAAATTTTGGCTAAAACATTAAGTACAGATATCGGTCGATAATTTGAGGGATCAGACTTCAGTCCAGCTTTAAAAATGGGTGTAACATTTGCTTCCTTGAATTTGCTTGGGAATATGCCACTAGCTAAACTACAGTTAAATAAATGGGTAAGCGGAGATACTAAATATTCAGCATATTTTTTAAGGATTTTGGCACTTATCATATCTGGCCCACAAGCAGAATTTGTTTTTATATTTTTTAAGGCATTATAGACCTCTTCTTCTGTGGTTTTAGTAAGTTTGAACAATGGGTGAATAATAGTCCCAGCCACTTCCTTAGCTACTTTAACTTCACATAAATTTAATCTACTACATAGTTTGTCAGCAAGATTTTTTCCAATGTTAGAGAAATATTTATTCAATTCATTTGCTATTTTGGCGTTTTCTGTTATTAATTCATTATTGATGACCAGTTCGCTTATCCGTAAAATTATCTTCTTCCTATAGCTCAATTCATTAACTATATTCCATACACATTTAATGTCGTTGTTTTCTGATTGTAGTTTTAGTTTATAATAATTCTCTTTTGCAGTTGTTATTAATTTTGCACATAGATTGCGGTATCTTTTAAAGTAGCTTTTTAAGGCGAAGTTGTTTGGGAATTTTTTGACTTTACTGTGTAGTTTATCCCTTTTATGAATGGACTGGACCAGCCTGCGGTGATCCAGGGTTTAATTTTTTTATTCTTATGTGGGATCTGTTTGTTTGTTGTACAGTCTCTAATGTGTGTTTCGAGGGTAGCTACAAATTTGTCGGTTACTTGGTCTACATTCAATTTATCCATGACGTCTGTCCACAGTTCCTTTGACAGTAAATCTAGTAATTTCGAGTCATCATTTTTTCTTAATTTCGTGTACATTATTTGAGTTTTCTGTATATCGCGATCGATGGCTAATATCGTACTATAGTGATCGGTAATTGTGGAATGTATTACTGCAGAGGTGACGTTGTATTTAGTTTTTTAAAAAATATGATCTATACAAGACTCAATATTTGGAAGAACCCTTGTCGGCGTATTTATGGCGGACACGAAACCCAGTATGTATATGTAGGTACAAAAACGATTACTTTACTTTTAGTTTCCCGAAAGGAAAGTATTGTGACAGCGTTAAAAAAATCGAGATGAAGACGGAAATATACATTTTGAGCCCCCCTGAGACGATTAAGACCATTTCCAGACCGATCTCTGTGTGTATGTGTGCGTCTGTCTGTGTGTGTGTGTGTCTGTGTGTATTCTTCCACGATAGCTAAAATTTCCTTCGCCAAACGATAGTTATGGTCTGTAATACCTAGATTTATTCGACTGTCGCTCACAAATGTTATTTTAGACTTTGGACCGTAAATAAGCTAGGGATTTTTTAAATCTACATCCTATAAGATTAATTATTCACATTGTATTTATTTTATTTATTTATTTATTTATTATTGACTAGTTACATATACATTCAAATTCAAAAACACAAAAGAAAATAGAGGTAATAATACAGAAAAATATACAGGTATAAAAATTATATATGCCTAAGCCCAGGTAAAATAGAGAGTAAATTATGTTTGGTTTTCAGATATGCACAGTAGGGTGCAACTGAGCCCGCTTTGCTAGGAGGGTCTGGTTACCTGGTTGCCGATATTTTTATGAAAATCTGTGATAATTCTTTTTATATAAAGCTGACTATTATGACTATATAATATTATAATGCATACATTAGGGTTAACTCCTGTTACTAGTAGTGTTTTGTTTTCAGGGGATCCAGCATGAGGCAGGCAGAGCATGCGGTGGAAAATAAAGAAGACGAAACTGGGTAAGACGTGTACAATTTGCTTTCCTTATGACCTCAGGCATGTAAATGAATAAATTTAAAGTAACTTCCAATCCACAAAAGCAATTAGTGAGCCTGAAACCAAATTAGCATTTCGAAATAAAGTCGCGACCGTCATTAGGACCGAACGCTTAATGAAGTTTGTTGCGAAATAGGGCATCAAAATTGCTGTAATATCAGATGAAGCGGTAGAAATTAGCCATTTCTAGGCAAAACTGCAAGAGGTTGCTAACCATGGAAATATGGAATGAGGTTTAGGTTGCGTTGAAATCGTAGGCGAAAAAAGAACGGGATTACATTTGTTGTTTACCTTAAGGTGCAAGATGTGTAACGAAAAATTTTACATGGAAAATGACGCTCCTGGAGACCAACTCACTGTTAACCACTGTGCTGTTGCTGGAACAATTTTTTTATTTTTTTTATTTTTATTTTTTTTAATTAGCCAGTTGGTAGGAATCCCTACTCTTGGTATAGTCAAGTTGAATAACTGGTATTATACCTTATGTGGTATAATGAATTTTTTAAATATCGACTATTATTTTTTAATTGTAAAACAATTATTATTTCAATTTAGGATCTTTTAAAAATAATTGGAGCTGCTTAAATACTGCAGATAGTCAAAATATAAAAACGAAGAGTCGGTTATAAAACAGTAAAATTTAAATTATAAAAAATATAAAATTAAATCAAAAACAATGTCGCAATTAGAAATGGTCAATATAATTTATTATATTATAATCCATCTTTGATAATCAATGATTGTATTTAGTAAGTAATCAAAATTAGAAAATAAAAAATATGAATAGAAAAGATGGTGTGATCGACGCAATCAAAGGCCTTGGATAGATCATAGAATTAACCCAGAGTTTTTCCGACTTATCCAGGCTGGAGAGCAACTTTTCCACAAGACCCGCAATCGCATCTATTGTGGACAACGACTTGCGGAACCCGAATTGTTTTGGAGTTAAAATGTTATTTAAAGCGAAGAAATTGCTAATTTGCTGTAAAATATTTTTTTCAAAAATTTTACTAAAAGTTGGCAAAAGTGATATTGGACGATAGTTGTTTTTGTCCTCCCGAACATCTTTTTTATAGACAGGAACCAGTTTTGCCAATTTCATTTTACAAGGAAATACTCCACAGTTCGCATATTTATTCGTTACATAAACATTTAAGTATTTGATGATGTCCTCCTCATCGTGATCCGACGACGGCGACCTCTTGATTGACAGGACTTCTTCGAAGATGCTGGAAGTGCTCCTTCCAT
Source organism: Micropterix aruncella (assembly GCA_944548615.1). Classification (NCBI taxonomy): domain Eukaryota; kingdom Metazoa; phylum Arthropoda; class Insecta; order Lepidoptera; family Micropterigidae; genus Micropterix; species Micropterix aruncella. The sequence continues at coordinate 7,564,608 of OX155980.1, forward strand.
CTGGATAGGATACCCTTGTCGGTGAGACGCTTGGAGCCATCCTGGCTGCGCATCGGAACAACCTTTTTGACTCGTGGTCCAAAGATGGTTTGGAGACTCTGGTAAAATTTCCCTATCTGTTTAGTGTCAGCCCATCGTTGTAGTTTTTCAGCTCTTTCAAGCCACCAGGTGTCTTTGAGATGATGTAGTAGCCGGATTCTGTAGGAAGTGTCTATGCTCTGCGAGTAGAGTTTTAATTTCAGAGTCATTCTCATCAAACCAATCCTGATGTTTCTTTGCTGGCGGGGGGAGGGATACAGAAACTGCCTGTGATAGATTAGCGGCCATGTTTGTCCAAGTTAAGTCCAAGTTTTCGTTTCCGTTCGCTGTGTTAGACGTAATCAAGTGAAAATTGCTGTCTAGTCTAGCCCTAGCCTCGTTGTCACTGATGAGCACAGTGCTCTGATGGGCTTCTTGTGAGGTGCTCGACGAGGTTTTTGTAGTGCCATGCGCAGTTTGGACCGTACAAGACGGTGATCCGTCCAGCCGTTTGCACCTCTCATTGCATGCGTTATGAGAACGTCTTTGAGATCTTTTCTTCGCACTATAATGTAATCTATGAGATGCCAACGTTTAGATCTCGGGTGCATCCATGTGGTTTTGTGCTTTGTGGGAAGCCGAAAGAAGGTATTTGTAATGCATAGGCCAAACTGCGAGCAAAATGACAGTAAGTCGAGACAGTTGCTATTGCAACTGCCTATACCATGAGGACCAAGTACATTTTTCCAGGCTGAGTTATCCGCACCGATCCGAGCGTTAAAGTCTCCGAGGATCAAAATCTTATCTGCGGGTGGTATTGCTTCAACGGAGATTCGGAGGTCATCATAGAACTTGCCTTTATCTTCGTCGGAGGCCATGAGTGTCGGTGCGTATGCACTGATTAAGGTGGCATATTTGTTGTCTGCGAGCAGAAGGCGCAGGGTCATCAGTCGGTCACTCACTCCTTTGTGTAACTCAAACAGCGATTTGGCGATTTTGGTTTTGATAGCAAAACCGACACCGTTCCCTCTCTTCTCGGTTACTGGTCGACCAATCCAATAATAGGTGTAGCCACTACCTTTTTCGCGTAGTGCACCCTCCTCCAATAGATGTGTTTCAGAGATTGCTGCTATATCAACTTTATACCGTGAGAGCTCCTTAGCTATGATAGCGGTTTTACGTTCTGGGCAGATGTTGTGTTCGCTATCAACTAAAGTACGCACATTCTAAGCGGCAATGCTCAGTTCGTTGGTTGTTTGTTTCAAATGTGTTATCTTATTGTTCGCACCGCGTAAGATTTGATGCTCATACAACCGCGTTTGCTATATGAGAAGGTTTTGGTTTGAGCTTTGTTTAGGCCACCTTTTCTAGGCCCCTCCCTGGATTAGGGAAGGCAGTGCGTCCTTAAATAGGGCTGCCTTGTCGTCAGGCGTGCTGCCGAGCTCGTCCTCTCAACACCGTGAGTCCGAAGAGCGACCGCTCTCGCCTGACCGCCTACGTGTAGCTTCCAGCTAGAGCCGATATTCCATCAAGATACGACCCCACCACCAGTGCACTATCGCCGCAGGTCTTGGGTACAAGTCCGGTCCGATGTTCAAAAACAAGAGGTCATATGCGCGTGAATAGTTTACAGTGAGTAAGCGGTTGCGCTGGTGCAGACTCACTCTCTCGTCCCTGCAATCCGTGCGCCAATGGAGCGGAGATCCGCCACGATTGGAGGAAAGAGGGATGCCGTATCTGGCCGCCGGCTTTTAGCCCTCAACCGGACGCCCTAGGCCTTCCACGATGCCGTGCTGTCCCGCCGCTTCCGCCAACATCCGTCGCTTATAAGCTGTCGAGTTTCCTTCTTCGCCGGGTCAGTCTTCGTACACTATGCGGGAGGTATCCGCAATTAGACCTGTCCGCCGAAGCGTGCAGGCCCCCCTCGACCAGGTTTAGCCCACGAGCCGACGTGGTTTACCGCGGTGTGGCCGCTGCGTGTACAACAGCTACTTGGAGCCACTGGCGAGAGATTTGTAGAACGCCTGTGGACCAGTGTATACTCCACTCCCTCAGTAACGAGAGCCGGCTGAAGTAACCCCAAAGGTGCTACCACTAGACGCTCTACTACACCGCAATTTTTTTTTTATTTTATTTATTTATTGGAATTATTAAATTAACCATTTTACAATAAATATAATATTAAAACAAATGGCAAAAACTTTCCTCTTTCATTCACTGGCTAGTGCTGCCCAACTGGGATATACCCGTTCCAGGGCAAGCAATTTGTATTTTTACATTTAAAACGAGGGTCGTTGAACCAACCAAACACAATAATAATAATAATAATTTTAAAATATATATAATAATAATAAATAAATATAATCATATGTATTTATTCGTTACATAAACAAGTATTTATTCGTTATTTATACAAGTATTTATTCGTTACATAAACATTCAAGTATTTATTCGTGACATAAACATTCAAGTATTTATTCGTTACATAAACGCAATAGCACGCAATAGCACTAGCACGAAATAGCAATTCAAACGCAATAGCACAAAAGAAATATAATGTACAATCCAGAAAATACCGCTATATGCTTCTAAATTTAGTCATACATCTGTCTGTGCCCGTTCACCGCCAATTGCCATCATTCCAACCACTGATCATTGATCACAAATTTTATCAAAATTTACGCTACACTTGCACTGTAGCGTAAATTTTGATAAAAGTCCTACTTGTCGTTCTCCTACAATTTCGACATAGCCCAGGGCGCAGTTCATATTACCATAATTAGCAATTTCTTTCAACTTTGTGAATAAATGTGTAATATTGAATTTAGTAATTTTTCATAATATTTTTTTTTCTTTATTTTTTAAACTATTGATTATTTTTATTTTTTAATGTAATTTTTTTGATAATCAGAGATAGATTATTATTTAAAAAAATGTATTACCTGTTTTAATTGCGTCATTTTATTGTTCTATTTTTTTATATTTGTAATATTTTTAATTTGACTATTCTATCATTCGATCATTCTATCATTCGACATACGAACATTCGTTTTTATATTTTATATCTGTATATTTCATTTATACCTATTCAGGTATTTTAGCAGCCCTAATTATTTCTTAAATATTTTATGTATTTTAAAATAAATTTTATTAATTATTGTTTTTAAAATTTAAAAATAGTCAGTTTGTACGCAAATGAATTATTCTAGCATATAATATAGGGTAAATTATGCAAAATCCATTTGACTATACCAAGAGTAGGGATTCCTACCAACTGGCTTATTTAATTAAAATGAAAATTAAAACTTTTAATTGTATATAAATTGTTTTCTATTCGGCATGAAACCTGAAATAAACATGTTTTTCCATTTGACTATACCAAGAGTAGGGATTCCTACCAACTGGCTTATTTAATTAAAATTAAAATTAAAACTTTTAATTGTATATAAATTGTTTTCTATTCGGCATGAAACCTGAAATAAACATGTTTTATTGATTTTTTTTTCATCTGTCTCGAAGAATATTAAAAGGGTGTCTTCATTTCGTTCTTGAAAGGATAGTGATTTTCTATACTACGTTATCTCAACGTCGAAACAGTCAAGAATTATAGAATCAGTCAAGTCAGAACGGCAGAACGCAGAATGCAGTACGCCTCTGAACGATCTATGCAAACTTGTATTAAACTGTGGTTGTTTGGTGAGCCAGCCGTTTGTTCGGTGAGCCAGCCGAGCTCGCCTCAAACCGTCAAGGTCGTTCGCCTATACTTTCGCCTTAACGGAATTGCATTTTCAATTCTGTCGATGGAATGCAATAACAAGGCACACACTTACAGACATGTTACACGCACACATACATATAATACGTCATAGTAGGGTTGGTCGTAAGAGATTGTCATATGACAATAAACCCGCCCATTGTGACATTTTCACAATAAAGAGTATAAATAATTATTGATGAGGTGAGGCCATGCCAACATTTTTGTTTTTTACTATCGAAACCAGATAAACTTTCGCGGACCCCCACTTACAACTTGTGAACCCCCATTTTTTCTTCACGCCAACGTAGACCCTCGTCGAGTCTCCCGTGGACCCCTGGGACCCCCCTGGACCACTTTGGGAATCACTGGTCTAATGAGTGTGCGGGTCGCCCGCGAATGTATTTAATTTTAATAAGAAGTGCGAAACTCATCGAAAAAATAATGAGTTTGGATTGCGAGGCGGAGTGATAAAAGTAACTAACGCTTGTTAGCTGGCGAAAAACAAAACAAACTGTTAGGGTTAAACGCTGTTTTATAAATGTAAGCAATACGGTTCTTTGTATAAAATATTTCACTAACTCACGCTGGGTGCCATCTAAATCCATAACTAACGTAATAAATAATATTTTTGACAGTGCGTATCTGGTCGAAAAGATATTCATTCTGGCTCCTCGCATTACTCGGAACCCGAACCTGTTTTATATAGATATAACTCTGCATTCCCTAATAAACAGAGCTATGACAACGTATAACGATAGGTTCGGGTACATTGATATTTTTCATCAGTTAAAAGTCACTTTACCATTAAAAAATCTTATCAGTCCTTTGTCCCCCGTATTTCATATAATGACTGTTAATAGCTTAAACAGTTTACATGAATAGTTTTTTGTATTTTTTTTTTAATATATCTTTGGTACAAAAAAAATATATTGTTTATAATCTCAACGTAAAATTTCATTTTCATTTGTTTTTTGTTCTTTCTCTTTTTCTATAATATTAAATATATATAAATAAGATATAATAACGGATATATGTACTGTACACATTAACGATAAATAGTGTTAACATATAATTAGTCATAGTTTTATTGTTATATTTTGTATTTGTTATGTATAAACGCTGTTTGTTACCAAATAAAATAAAAATAAAATAAAATAAAAACTTTAGAAAATATTATCTACTCAGATTAACGCCAGAGCCATGGCTGCCGGTTTCAAGTGATATCATTTTGAATGACACAGATTTATATAAAGAGTGGTCAAAGTATAAGGCTGCGTATGCTGACGCAGGCGATGTAGGTCCAGGAAGCGCAGGGCAGAGCAGATGTTGTATTGTATGAACTTACTGAGAAGTGCGTACTCTGCGGCGCAGACATGTTCAACGAAGACATGTGTCTACCCTGCTCTGCGCCTCGTTGTAGTGCCGGCACAGATTTCTGCACGACATGTGCAGGGCGAAACGTGGTTTTAGCTAGATTTAATTGAAATAGTTCGTTGTGAGCCTTGTTGTATGATACAAGTCATCAAGATTATTTAAAAGAACGTGCATGAATGTATGTGTATCTGTATCTGTGTCATTTAGCTGCGTAGCAACATACGCTCGTGGCCTAACTCTGCCTCAACTGCCCTGCCCTGCAACATCTGTGTTGTGCCGTCCTGCGTCACCTGCGTCTCAGCATACGCTTAGCCTAAGACTAAGGCCGGATTTAGAATTGGTAAAGCCCTAAGCTATTTGAGATGTGGGGCCCTTTGTGAGATATTTTACTACACATATATGACAATTGCTCACTCGGACATTTTTTTGGGGCGCCCTAAGAAAGTGGGGGCCCTAAGCTATAGATTATGTAGCTTATACGTAAATCCTGCCCTGAATTCTCGTCAGGCACCGACAGATACTGACAGGCAAGAATGAAACCGGCTTCGGCAATTGGTATGGAGCTCAATGAGGAAAATTTCGATGCAATCGTCGTTTGGAAGGCAAAAATGGGACAACATATATCCATACCGCAACAGTCGATCGACTTTATAAAACCGACCATAATATAACAGAGAATGTCTATAAGAAGTGGTCCGATGACTGATATAAGTATGTAGGTATATCGCATCAAATGGGGTTACAAAATATATTTTTTACGATTTGGCTAATATTTTGAACTTTATTGAACAATTACCAGTTTTTATAGACAGAGCAGTACTATGAATTCTCGTGTTTTAAGAGCTCTTTTAGGTTCACGATAAAAATACAAAAGGATATCGCATTTCGCTCGCTGCCCACGTCATAAGAACAGCCGCACTTGAGCAAGTAAGGGGGAAACCTTAGAAACGCCCTCAAATTACGCAAGCGAGAAGAAAAAATATCGAGCGAGTGAGGGTCATGACAAAGGCATTGGCAAGTCTACTTACTACATTCCTTTGCCGTTGACCAGGTTTTTTGTCGCAAAGACGAAAAGTGGGTGAATAAGGCGATTTTTCTTATTATTATAATAAGTTATTAGTAAAAACACATTTTTTAAAACAAGCTTCTATTAGAATGCAGTTACAAACTAACCCTGGGTGCAGAAGCAGCCATGTCATAGTGGAACTTAGAATGGGCAATCATAATTGAATACTTATACACAATTTCATTTCTGTGCTGTTGACCGTTGAGGAGTCCCCTCGTCGCGAGCCAACCCTGGGCGCAGCAGTCATGTCATGGTGAAACTTATAACGGGCTATCATAATTGAATGCGTATACAAATTTGTATGACTACACAGTTGACCGTTGAGGAGTCCCCTCGTCGGGAGCCAATCATGGGTGCAGAATCAGGTCATGCTTACCATAAAAGAACATTGTCATCGGAACTGAACCAGCGTGTAAAATTTCAACTTCATAGGATAAGAGGAAGTGGTTCTAATTCTGCTTGCAAGATTTGACCTAAACAAACATACTGACAAACATTGCAAGGTAAATACAAGCTTGTAACAACTGGATTATTTTATTGTGGTTATAGCTCGAACGCAACAAGCAACGGGTTAATAGTTCATAGAGAGGCCTCTGCAAAGGCGTATTACAATAGTTCGACGAAAACTCAGAAGCTTTCACTACATTCAGAATAATATTATTATCGCGCTGTAACTTTATGATCTAGAATTGAATGGGTCATTTACTTCGCGAAGTTTGCAGTCAGCGTTTGATAAATTTAATCTACTACATAGTTTGTCAGCAAGATTTTTTCCAATGTTAGAGAAATATTTATTCAATTCATTCGCTATTTTGGCGTTTTCTGTTATTAATTCATTATTGATGACCAGTTCGCTTATCCGTGAAATTATCTTCTTCCTATAGCTCAATTCATTAACTATATTCCATACACATTTAATGTCGTTGTTTTCTGATTGTAGTTTTAGTTTATAATAATTCTCTTTTGCAGTTGTTATTAATTTTGCACATAGATTGCGGTATCTTTTAAAGTAGCTTTTTAAGGCGAAGTTGTTTGGGAATTTTTTGACTTTACTGTGTAGTTTATCCCTTTTATGAATGGACTGGACCAGCCCTGCGGTGATCCAGGGTTTAATTTTTTTATTCTTATGTGGGATCTGTTTGTTTGTTGTACAGTCTCTAATGTGTGTTTCGAGGGTAGCTACAAATTTGTCGGTTACTTGGTCTACATTCAATTTATCCATGACGTCTGTCCACAGTTCCTTTGACAGTAAATCTAGTAATTTCGAGTCATCATTTTTTTTTTATTTCGTGTACATTATTTGAGTTTTCTGTATATCGCGATCGATGGCTAATATCGTACTATAGTGATCGGTAATTGTGGAGTGTATTACTGCAGAGGTGACGTTGTATTTAGTTTCTTTAAAAATATGATCTATACAAGACTCAATATTTAGAAAAACCCTTGTCGGCGTATTTATGGCGGACACGAAACCCAGTTCATGCAAGAAACATTCATAGTCATCAGCAAATGTTGATCGATTTCCATATATATTTATGTTTGCGTCGCCGGCAATGACAGTGTGACGGATTTTTTCGTCATAACAAATGCTGTTTAAGCTGAAAATAAGAGAATTTATGAACTTATCAGCATTTGCAAATGAAGGGGATCGATAAATTGCAATTATGTTAACATCATTGTACGTTACTTGCAAGCCATTGCCGTCATAGATATCGAGCTCATTCGCTGATGCGTTTAGGCATGTTTTCGTGTAGACGATTACACCGTCGGATCTATTTCGGTTTCTCAATGTGTAGTTAACGTCATATCCATCTAGATGTGGAATCTGGGAGGCGCAATTTATCCAGCATTCACTTAATACCACTGCGTCAAGGTCTAGATCCAAACAATGCAGAAGAATTAATAACTGATCAAAATTTTTGTTAACGCTGCGGATATTGAGACTTAATATGCACTTGGAAATATTTGTCTTAAGTTTAGTTTTACAGTCACTAGGATTGTTAATATCCGGAATTTGTATAGAATCAATCAGGTTTAACTCTTCGCCTATCACATCAATCATAAAGTAGAATAAAAAGTGTAATTAGTTTAAAGGTAGATAATCTTGTTAACGACAGATTACAACAGTTAAGTACCATTTTTGGGTCTAGCACTGGGAATGATTGATTTTGTTCTTTTAATAACAATCCTAGAGAAAGGTAGTTGGCATGAATGAAAATAATTAATAAAATTATAATAAAAATAATATACTACATATATATAAAGGTAGGTGCATTTGAAAATACTGTAAACTAATGCAATACAAAAGGTATATTCTGATTTATAGTATGTCCGTTTACCAAAATAACCACTTACTAATTTATTTTCGCCAGATCTTGCTCGGAGTAAATTTTTATGAGAGCCGAGTTCTCCTTTTCCCTTACATAAATACGACAGTTTTTTAACCACACAAATCTGTATTTTTTTTGCTTCGCTATGTCCCTAACTTTTTTGTACAGTATTTTATTTGCCATAGTAAGGTGGTCGTTGAAGTAAATTTTTTGAACTGGGAAATCTAGGCCAATGTCTGCAGTAGTAATGGGTCCTCTCTTAGCTCCACGGATCTTACGTAATCCTGCGAGCAGTTGATCCTTTTTTTGGCGTGTTGTGAAGCGCACAATGACTGCGGGCGGCCCGAGTGGTTGTTGACGGTTACTAGTCCTGGCGCGAGCGGCGGCAGCGGTGGTCGATGCCGCTCGATATACGTAATCGATATCGCATTCTTCAATGTTTACTTTTGCAGCGTTCCCGCACTTTTTTAGAAGTTGCATGAGGTCTTCCTGAGCTGTTGGAATGCAGCTGATTTCCAAATTATTTTGACGCATTTCTTGTTCCCAGTTTCGTTGTGCGTATTCCATAGAAGTAACCTTTAATTCCAATGGGTTTATCCTGGCTTCACATTCCATTGTTTTTTTAATGTTTTTGTCCACTTCCTTCATTTTATTTGTAAACTCATCCATTTTGCAGCAGCACATGTCAACAGACGATTTGAAGTCTACCATTTGTGCTTTTATTTCTTGACAGTCACTGCGGAGTAGTTTAATTTCTTTTAGAATTTCCCAGGACCAGTTTTTCAGGCGGCAGAACGCGTCCTGGGATGCGCATCAGCTCTTTCTCCAGACGCATATCCCAGTCCTTGAGCTCTTGGGTCACCACGGGGCCGGAGTTGAGGCGCCGGTTGAAGGCCAGCAGCTTGATACACTAGAAATCTGGCCAGGATATAAGACAACTTATATCCTGGCCAGATTTGTAGTTTATGGTCCGGGATGTCCACCTTTGCCTGTTGGTCGACATAATCTCGCCCCAAGAGCTGCAGATTTAGTCCGCTGAGGCACTTCCTCATAATCAAGTTGAATACTTGAGAGAAGCGTTTCGAGGCTGGAATGTGGTTGGCGATGCAGGGCTTGACCTGCGAGGGTTGCGAGCTTGTGGGCATACTGGCATGGAGCGGGCACCTTGACCTGTCCAGACCAATTAAAATAGACGTAGCAAAGCTTGCAAGTAAGTCTCTGAATGTGATCCGGCTTCAGTGTGGACGTGTCAAATATGACATTGCAGCTCGTCGGGGATACCGTTCCTTCCCTGACTTGCTGCGACACGAGGAAGAAGTCATACCTTTCAGGTAACGTTATGACGTCATCCACTACGGTGCCGGGTTGTGGATTTCGGAACTGTGAGTCAAAGAACCTGGTGTCGATGCGTTTTGAAACGACTATAAACACCATCTCGAACTTGTTCGGACCGTAAACACCCTTAAGCTTCTCTTGTATCAGTGTTACCTCGTGGTTGTAGACGAAGGGGATCTGGCCGTCGCCCACGCCGTCGCGGTAGATGACGACCTTGGCGGGCAGCGCGCCGTTGAGCTGGCGGTACTTGTGCAGCGCCTTGACGATGTTGAGCGACAGCTCGTTGGACAGCTCCTCGCCGTTGGCGTGCGGCGTGACGGCGCTGAAGTAGCGCGTGAGCCCCTAGTCCATGGAGGCCACCATGGCGCCGAAGGAGCGCACGCGGCTCTGCGTGTCGTGGCACACGTCGTAGCCCACCATCATGACGTTGCTCATGGGGATGTCGGCCGCCCAGGCCGCGCCGCCCGTCTTGCAGTTCATCTGCAGCACCACCTTGGTGGCCACGCTCATGGCGTTCTTGCCGCCCAGCGACTTTGCCAGCACCACCTGAGTGAGAACACCGCGATCCACGCAGCACTTTTTCTTGATGGCAGAATAACGATCGATGCGGTTGTTGGGGACCACCAAGAAGATGATGGTCGGGTTATATTGAGAGATGGCCTTCTCACATTCTTCTATGTAGGAGCACGAGCGATCGTCCTGGATGCCCATGAACTTAGGCTCGGGTAGATGGATACTCATCCCGTTCCCGGCGGTAATCAGCTTCCGCGCAAAGTCCTCCCCGCCGCGCCTAGCCCGGTTCGGCACAATCACCACCCAGCACGTTATCTTAGCGGCGCTGAGAATGGGGCGAGAGCGCAACTCCTTGGTCCATTCTCCCGTAGCGAGGGCGCTGCCGCCATTTCCCAGGACCAGTTTTTCAGGCGGCAGAAAGCGTCCTGGGATGCGCATCAGCTCTTTCTCCAGACGCATATCCCAGTCCTTGAGCTCTTGGGTCCCCTCGGGGCCGGAGTTGAGGCGCCGGTTGAAGGCCAGCAGTTTGATACACTAGAAATCCGGCCAGGATATAAGACAACTTATATCCTAACCAGATTTCTAGTGTATCAAGCTGCTGGCCTTCAACCGGCGCCTCAACTCCGGCCCCGAGGTGACCCAAGAGCTAAAGGACTAGGATATGCGTCTGGAGAAAGAGCTGATGCGCATCCCAGGACGCGTTCTGCCGCCTGAAAAACTGGTCCTGGGAAATGGCGGCAGCGCCCTCGCTACGGGAGAATGGACCAAGGAGTTGCGCTCTCGCCCCATTCCCAGCGCCGCTAAGATAACGTGCTGGGTGGTGATTGTGCCGAACCGGGCGAGGCGCGGCGGGGAGGACTTTGCGCGGAAGCTGATTACCGCCGGGAACGGGATGAGTATCCATCTACCCGAGCCTAAGTTCATGGGCATCCAGGACGATCGCTCGGGCTCCTACATAGAAGAATGTGAGAAGGCCATCTCTCAATATAACCCGACCATCATCTTCTTGGTGGTCCCCAACAACCGCATCGATCGTTATTCTGCCATCAAGAAAGAGTGCTGCGTGGATCGCGGTGTTCTCACTCAGGTGGTGCTGGCAAAGTCGCTGGGCGGCAAGAACGCCATGAGCGTGGCCACCAAGGTGGTGCTGCAGATGAACTGCAAGACGGGCGGCGCGGCCTGGGCGGCCGACATCCCCATGAGCAACGTCATGATGGTGGGCTACGACGTGTGCCACGACACGCAGAGCCGCGTGCGCTCCTTCGGCGCCATGGTGGCCTCCATGGACTAGGGGCTCACGCGCTACTTCAGCGCCGTCACGCCGCACGCCAACGGTGAGGAGCTGTCCAACGAGCTGTCGCTCAACATCGTCAAGGCGCTGCACAAGTACCGCCAGCTCAACGGCGCGCTGCCCGCCAAGGTCGTCATCTACCGCGAGGGCGTGGGCGACGGCCAGATCCCCTTCGTCTACAACCACGAGGTAACACTGATACAAGAGAAGCTTAAGGGTGTTTACGGTCCGAACAAGTTCGAGATGGTGTTTATAATCGTTTCAAAACGCATCGACACCAGGTTCTTTGACTCACAGTTCCGAAATCCACAACCCGGCACCGTAGTGGATGATGTCATAACGTTACCTGAAAGGTATGACTTCTTCCTCGTGTCGCAGCAAGTCAGGGAAGGAACGGTATCCCCGACGAGCTACAATGTAATATTTGACACGTCCACACTGAAGCCGGATCACATTCAGAGACTTACTTACAAGCTTTGCCACGTCTATTTTAATTGGTCTGGACAGGTCAAGGTGCCCGCTCCATGCCAGTATGCCCACAAGCTCGCAACCCTCGCAGGTCAAGCCCTGCATCGCCAACCACATTCCAGCCTCGAAACGCTTCTCTCAAGTATTCAAATTATGAGGAAGGGCCTCAGCGGACTAAATCTGCAGCTCTTGGGGCGAGATTATTTCGACCAACAGGCAAAGGTGGACATCCCGGACCATAAACTACAAATCTGGCCAGGATATAAGACAACTTATATGCGTTTTGAAACGATTATAAACACCATCTCGAACTTGTTCGGACCGTAAACACCCTTAAGCTTCTCTTGTATCAGTGTTACCTCGTGGTTGTAGACGAAGGGGATCTGGCCGTCGCCCACGCCGTCGCGGTAGATGACGACCTTGGCGGGCAGCGCGCCGTTGAGCTGGCGGTACTTGTGCAGCGCCTTGACGATGTTGAGCGACAGCTCGTTGGACAGCTCCTCGCCGTTGGCGTGCGGCGTGACGGCGCTGAAGTAGCGCGTGAGCCCCTAGTCCATGGAGGCCACCATGGCGCCGAAGGAGCGCACGCGGCTCTGCGTGTCGTGGCACACGTCGTAGCCCACCATCATGACGTTGCTCATGGGGATGTCGGCCGCCCAGGCCGCGCCGCCCGTCTTGCAGTTCATCTGCAGCACCACCTTGGTGGCCACGCTCATGGCGTTCTTGCCGCCCAGCGACTTTGCCAGCACCACCTGAGTGAGAACACCGCGATCCACGCAGCACTTTTTCTTGATGGCAGAATAACGATCGATGCGGTTGTTGGGGACCACCAAGAAGATGATGGTTGGGTTATATTGAGAGATGGCCTTCTCACATTCTTCTATGTAGGAGCCCGAGCGATCGTCCTGGATGCCCATGAACTTAGGCTCGGGTAGATGGATACTCATCCCGTTCCCGGCGGTAATCAGCTTCCGCGCAAAGTCCTCCCCGCCGCGCCTCGCCCGGTTTGGCACAATCACCACCCAGCACGTTATGTTAGCGGCGCTGAAAATGGGGCGAGAGCGCAACTCCTTGGTCCATTCTCCCGTAGCGAGGGCGCTGCTGCCATTTTTTTTTATTTTTTTTTTATTTATTTAAATCCAAAATAAAAATTTACAATGTTGACATAAATAACACAGAGTAAACAAGAGCAAATACTTAGTCATTGTTTGTGAAGCAAAGAAAGTACAGATTTGATGGATTTTATCAGCTCCACTAGACTACAGTCTGTTCTGGAGTGATACCACACTTATATTTGTTACATAGTACATTTTTTTATAAATTTTCGGTTAAAATAAAAAATAAAAAAAATTTGCAACATAATTAAGAAAATTTGAAGAAAAAGACATCTAATATTAGTTAGTAAAGCGGTAATAATAAAAGGATAAAAGGGTAATTACCTACATAGGCATTATAATATATAGATATATTTATATATAAATACACACTTATACATATAAAATATATATATACACATACACCTATATTCAATATATACTGTATATATACTTACATAATAATATATAAATAAACAAAAATAAATCATTGCAAAAACTTTTCTTTTTTAATATTTTAAGACACAATTTCCATGAGCTGCCTTTCGCATTCGCCTCTACTTTTTCCACGTAACCATTTTGTGACCTCAGCTTTGAAAGCGGTACTGGTTCTCAGCTTCTGCCCTTCGGTGAGGCAAGGAATGCATCATACATCCGAGGGGCCAGAAACAAATAATGTCTCTGGGCAAACCTTGTGTTCGTCCGAATTTGCTTCTGGGTTTGCTTTTTTCTTGTGTCGTGTTTGTGATCTCGGCTGGAATGCCGATCTGTGTCGTCTTGAAAATAAGTGACAATCGATTTTATGTACAGCTGTCTGATATCAAGTATCTGGAAGTCATTGAAAAGTAAATCGGATGGGTAGCGATACGGTTTTCTGTTTATAAGAAATAAGAAATAAGAAGAATATAACTCTCACTACCGCTTTCTGAGCTTTTACTAGTGGGTCTAGGTGCAGTTTAGCTGCACCGCCCCAACCGATATTGCCATACATCATCAGTGACTGTGCCAAAGCACAATATATGGATCTCAGAGTTTTTATATCAAGAACATTTCTGATACTCCTGAAAATATATATTAATTTACGGACTTTTTCGGCGACCTTTCCGATATATATATTTGCCACCGGAGATGTTTATCGACATGAACACCTAGGTACTTTACAAAAGGCACACGCTCAATTTGTACACAGTTACAATCAAGACTGTCGCAATCGTGTAGGACTAGGTTATAATTTTGTGGAGGTTGCTGACGAGCATCTATGCTGAAGGCTACAAGCTTAGTTTTATCCACGTTCAGCGTTAACAGATTATAATCAAGCCAGCCCTTACACTTTTCATCGCGACAGCTGCCTTGTTATATACACTTTCCCAACTATTCGATTCGAATATGAGGGCAGTATCGTCAGCGTAGGATATTATATCTGCACCAACATCCATTTCACAAAGCCCATTTATGTAAAAGTAGGAAGAGAGTCGGCCCAAGAGTACTTCCTTGTGGGACCCCATGATTATTGAAAAGACTATTACTTAAAGAATCGCCTATCCGGGTACGCTGTTTTCGAGATCCAATATAACTGCGAAACCAGTTTAGTTCGATACCCGTAATACCATATTTCACAAGTTTTATTAGGAGTATTTCATAGGATATTGTATCAAAGGCTTTTGCAAGGTCAAGAAATACAGTAATACACTTTTTGTTGGCGTCTACATACCTAGTGATATGCCCTGTCATTTTTAGTATTGCATCTTGTGTTCCCATTTTGGATCTGAAGCCGTATTGGTTTTTGGATAGCATGTGGTTGGATTCTAGGTGATTACAGAGTTGTTTATTTACTATTTTTTCCAAAATTTTGGCTAAAACATTAAGTACAGATATCGGTCGATAATTTGAGGGATCAGACTTCAGTCCAGCTTTAAAAATGGGTGTAACATTTGCTTCCTTGAATTTGCTTGGGAATATGCCACTAGCTAAACTACAGTTAAATAAATGGGTAAGCGGAGATACTAAATATTCAGCATATTTTTTAAGGATTTTGGCACTTATCATATCTGGCCCACAAGCAGAATTTGTTTTTATATTTTTTAAGGCATTATAGACCTCTTCTTCTGTGGTTTTAGTAAGTTTGAACAATGGGTGAATAATAGTCTCAGCCACTTCCTTAGCTACTTTAACTTCACATAAATTTAATCTACTACATAGTTTGTCAGCAAGATTTTTTCCAATGTTAGAGAAATATTTATTCAATTCATTTGCTATTTTGGCGTTTTCTGTTATTAATTCATTATTGATGACCAGTTCGCTTATCCGTAAAATTATCTTCTTCCTATAGCTCAATTCATTAACTATATTCCATACACATTTAATGTCGTTGTTTTCTGATTGTAGTTTTAGTTTATAATAATTCTCTTTTGCAGTTGTTATTAATTTTGCACATAGATTGCGGTATCTTTTAAAGTAGCTTTTTAAGGCGAAGTTGTTTGGGAATTTTTTGACTTTACTGTGTAGTTTATCCCTTTTATGAATGGACTGGACCAGCCTGCGGTGATCCAGGGTTTAATTTTTTTATTCTTATGTGGGATCTGTTTGTTTGTTGTACAGTCTCTAATGTGTGTTTCGAGGGTAGCTACAAATTTGTCGGTTACTTGGTCTACATTCAATTTATCCATGACGTCTGTCCACAGTTCCTTTGACAGTAAATCTAGTAATTTCGAGTCATCATTTTTTCTTAATTTCGTGTACATTATTTGAGTTTTCTGTATATCGCGATCGATGGCTAATATCGTACTATAGTGATCGGTAATTGTGGAATGTATTACTGCAGAGGTGACGTTGTATTTAGTTTTTTAAAAAATATGATCTATACAAGACTCAATATTTGGAAGAACCCTTGTCGGCGTATTTATGGCGGACACGAAACCCAGTATGTATATGTAGGTACAAAAACGATTACTTTACTTTTAGTTTCCCGAAAGGAAAGTATTGTGACAGCTTTAAAAAAATCGAGATGAAGACGGAAATATACATTTTGAGCCCCCCTGAGACGATTAAGACCATTTCCAGACCGATCTCTGTGTCTATGTGTGCGTCTGTCTGTGTGTGTGTGTGTCTGTGTGTATTCTTCCACGATAGCTAAAATTTCCTTCGCCAAACGATAGTTATGGTCTGTAATACCTAGATTTATTCGACTGTCGCTCACAAATGTTATTTTAGACTTTGGACCGTAAATAAGCTAGGGATTTTTTAAATCTACATCCTATAAGATTAATTATTCACATTGTATTTATTTTATTTATTTATTTATTTATTATTGACTAGTTACATATACATTCAAATTCAAAAACACAAAAGAAAATAGAGGTAATAATACAGAAAAATATACAGGTATAAAAATTATATATGCCTAAGCCCAGGTAAAATAGAGAGTAAATTATGTTTGGTTTTCAGATATGCACAGTAGGGTGCAACTGAGCCCGCTTTGCTAGGAGGGTCTGGTTACCTGGTTGCCGATATTTTTATGAAAATCTGTGATAATTCTTTTTATATAAAGCTGACTATTATGACTATATAATATTATAATGCATAAATTAGGGTTAACTCCTGTTACTAGTAGTGTTTTGTTTTCAGGGGATCCAGCATGAGGCAGGCAGAGCATGCGGTGGAAAATAAAGAAGACGAAACTGGGTAAGACGTGTACAATTTGCTTTCCTTATGACCTCAGGCATGTAAATGAATAAATTTAAAGTAACTTCCAATCCACAAAAGCAATTAGTGAGCCTGAAACCAAATTAGCATTTCGAAATAAAGTCGCGACCGTCATTAGGACCGAACGCTTAATGAAGTTTGTTGCGAAATAGGGCATCAAAATTGCTGTAATATCAGATGAAGCGGTAGAAATTAGCCATTTCTAGGCAAAACTGCAAGAGGTTGCTAACCATGGAAATATGGAATGAGGTTTAGGTTGCGTTGAAATCGTAGGCGAAAAAAGAACGGGATTACATTTGTTGTTTACCTTAAGGTGCAAGATGTGTAACGAAAAATTTTACATGGAAAATGACGCTCCTGGAGACCAACTCACTGTTAACCACTGTGCTGTTGCTGGAACAATTTTTTTTTTTTTTGATTTTTATTTTTTTTAATAAGCCAGTTGGTAGGAATCCCTACTCTTGGTATAGTCAAGTTGAATAACTGGTATTATACCTTATGTGGTATAATGAATTTTTTAAATATCGACTATTATTTTTTAATTGTAAAACAATTATTATTTCAATTTAGGATCTTTTAAAAATAATTGGAGCTGCTTAAATACTGCAGATAGTCAAAATATAAAAACGAAGAGTCGGTTATAAAACAGTAAAATTTAAATTATAAAAAATATAAAATTAAATCAAAAACAATGTCGCAATTAGAAATGGTCAATATAATTTATTATATTATAATCCATCTTTGATAATCAATGATTGTATTTAGTAAGTAATCAAAATTAGAAAATAAAAAATATGAATAGAAAAGATGGTGTGATCGACGCAATCAAAGGCCTTGGATAGATCATAGAATTAACCCAGAGTTTTTCCGACTTATCCAGGCTGGAGAGCAACTTTTCCACAAGACCCGCAATCGCATCTATTGTGGACAACGACTTGCGGAACCCGAATTGTTTTGGAGTTAAAATGTTATTTAAAGCGAAGAAATTGCTAATTTGCTGTAAAATATTTTTTTCAAAAATTTTACTAAAAGTTGGCAAAAGTGATATTGGACGATAGTTGTTTTTGTCCTCCCGAACATCTTTTTTATAGACAGGAACCAGTTTTGCCAATTTCATTTTACAAGGAAATACTCCACAGTTCGCATATTTATTCGTTACATAAACATTTAAGTATTTGATGATGTCCTCCTCATCGTGATCCGACGACGGCGACCTCTTGATTGACAGGACTTCTTCGAAGATGCTGGAAGTGCTCCTTCCATCTGGATAGGATACCCTTGTCGGTGAGACGCTTGGAGCCATCCTGGCTGCGCATCGGAACAACCTTTTTGACTCGTGGTCCAAAGATGGTTTGGAGACTCTGGTAAAATTTCCCTATCTGTTTAGTGTCAGCCCATCGTTGTAGTTTTTCAGCTCTTTCAAGCCACCAGGTGTCTTTGAGATGATGTAGTAGCCGGATTCTGTAGGAAGTGTCTATGCTCTGCGAGTAGAGTTTTAATTTCAGAGTCATTCTCATCAAACCAATCCTGATGTTTCTTTGCTGGCGGGGGGAGGGATACAGAAACTGCCTGTGATAGATTAGCGGCCATGTTTGTCCAAGTTAAGTCCAAGTTTTCGTTTCCGTTCGCTGTGTTAGACGTAATCAAGTGAAAATTGCTGTCTAGTCTAGCCCTAGCCTCGTTGTCACTGATGAGCACAGTGCTCTGATGGGCTTCTTGTGAGGTGCTCGACGAGGTTTTTGTAGTGCCATGCGCAGTTTGGACCGTACAAGACGGTGATCCGTCCAGCCGTTTGCACCTCTCATTGCATGCGTTATGAGAACGTCTTTGAGATCTTTTCTTCGCACTATAATGTAATCTATGAGATGCCAACGTTTAGATCTCGGGTGCATCCATGTGGTTTTGTGCTTTGTGGGAAGCCGAAAGAAGGTATTTGTAATGCATAGGCCAAACTGCGAGCAAAATGACAGTAAGTCGAGACAGTTGCTATTGCAACTGCCTATACCATGAGGACCAAGTACATTTTTCCAGGCTGAGTTATCCGCACCGATCCGAGCGTTAAAGTCTCCGAGGATCAAAATCTTATCTGCGGGTGGTATTGCTTCAACGGAGATTCGGAGGTCATCATAGAACTTGCCTTTATCTTCGTCGGAGGCCATGAGTGTCGGTGCGTATGCACTGATTAAGGTGGCATATTTGTTGTCTGCGAGCAGAAGGCGCAGGGTCATCAGTCGGTCACTCACTCCTTTGTGTAACTCAAACAGCGATTTGGCGATTTTGGTTTTGATAGCAAAACCGACACCGTTCCCTCTCTTCTCGGTTACTGGTCGACCAATCCAATAATAGGTGTAGCCACTACCTTTTTCGCGTAGTGCACCCTCCTCCAATAGATGTGTTTCAGAGATTGCTGCTATATCAACTTTATACCGTGAGAGCTCCTTAGCTATGATAGCGGTTTTACGTTCTGGGCAGATGTTGTGTTCGCTATCAACTAAAGTACGCACATTCCAAGCGGCAATGCTCAGTTCGTTGGTTGTTTGTTTCAAATGTGTTATCTTATTGTTCGCACCGCGTAAGATTTGATGCTCATACAACCGCGTTTGCTATATGAGAAGGTTTTGGTTTGAGCTTTGTTTAGGCCACCTTTTCTAGGCCCCTCCCTGGATTAGGGAAGGCAGTGCGTCCTTAAATAGGGCTGCCTTGTCGTCAGGCGTGCTGCCGAGCTCGTCCTCTCAACACCGTGAGTCCGAAGACTCGCCTGACCGCCTACGTGTAGCTTCCAGCTAGAGCCGATATTCCATCAAGATACGACCCCACCACCAGTGCACTATCGCCGCAGGTCTTGGGTACAAGTCCGGTCCGATGTTCAAAAACAAGAGGTCATATGCGCGTGAATAGTTTACAGTGAGTAAGCGGTTGCGCTGGTGCAGACTCACTCTCTCGTCCCTGCAATCCGTGCGCCAATGGAGCGGAGATCCGCCACGATTGGAGGAAAGAGGGATGCCGTATCTGGCCGCCGGCTTTTAGCCCTCAACCGGACGCCCTAGGCCTTCCACGATGCCGTGCTGTCCCGCCGCTTCCGCCAACATCCGTCGCTTATAAGCTGTCGAGTTTCCTTCTTCGCCGGGTCAGTCTTCGTACACTATGCGGGAGGTATCCGCAATTAGACCTGTCCGCCGAAGCGTGCAGGCCCCCCTCGACCAGGTTTAGCCCACGAGCCGACGTGGTTTACCGCGGTGTGGCCGCTGCGTGTACAACAGCTACTTGGAGCCACTGGCGAGAGATTTGTAGAACGCCTGTGGACCAGTGTATACTCCACTCCCTCAGTAACGAGAGCCGGCTGAAGTAACCCCAAAGGTGCTACCACTAGACGCTCTACTACACCGCAATTTTTTTTTTATTTTATTTATTTATTGGAATTATTAAATTAACCATTTTACAATAAATATAATATTAAAACAAATGGCAAAAACTTTCCTCTTTCATTCACTGGCTAGTGCTGCCCAACTGGGATATACCCGTTCCAGGGCAAGCAATTTGTATTTTTACATTTAAAACGAGGGTCGTTGAACCAACCAAACACAATAATAATAATAATAATTTTAAAATATATATAATAATAATAAATAAATATAATCATATGTATTTATTCGTTACATAAACAAGTATTTATTCGTTATTTATACAAGTATTTATTCGTTACATAAACATTCAAGTATTTATTCGTGACATAAACATTCAAGTATTTATTCGTTACATAAACGCAATAGCACGCAATAGCACTAGCACGAAATAGCAATTCAAACGCAATAGCACAAAAGAAATATAATGTACAATCCAGAAAATACCGCTATATGCTTCTAAATTTAGTCATACATCTGTCTGTGCCCGTTCACCGCCAATTGCCATCATTCCAACCACTGATCATTGATCACAAATTTTATCAAAATTTACGCTACACTTGCACTGTAGCGTAAATTTTGATAAAAGTCCTACTTGTCGTTCTCCTACAATTTCGACATAGCCCAGGGCGCAGTTCATATTACCATAATTAGCAATTTCTTTCAACTTTGTGAATAAATGTGTAATATTGAATTTAGTAATTTTTCATAATATTTTTTTTTCTTTATTTTTTAAACTATTGATTATTTTTATTTTTTAATGTAATTTTTTTGATAATCAGAGATAGATTATTATTTAAAAAAATGTATTACCTGTTTTAATTGCGTCATTTTATTGTTCTATTTTTTTATATTTGTAATATTTTTAATTTGACTATTCTATCATTCGATCATTCTATCATTCGACATACGAACATTCGTTTTTATATTTTATATCTGTATATTTCATTTATACCTATTCAGGTATTTTAGCAGCCCTAATTATTTCTTAAATATTTTATGTATTTTAAAATAAATTTTATTAATTATTGTTTTTAAAATTTAAAAATAGTCAGTTTGTACGCAAATGAATTATTCTAGCATATAATATAGGGTAAATTATGCAAAATCCATTTGACTATACCAAGAGTAGGGATTCCTACCAACTGGCTTATTTAATTAAAATGAAAATTAAAACTTTTAATTGTATATAAATTGTTTTCTATTCGGCATGAAACCTGAAATAAACATGTTTTTCCATTTGACTATACCAAGAGTAGGGATTCCTACCAACTGGCTTATTTAATTAAAATTAAAATTAAAACTTTTAATTGTATATAAATTGTTTTCTATTCGGCATGAAACCTGAAATAAACATGTTTTATTGATTTTTTTTTCATCTGTCTCGAAGAATATTAAAAGGGTGTCTTCATTTCGTTCTTGAAAGGATAGTGATTTTCTATACTACGTTATCTCAACGTCGAAACAGTCAAGAATTATAGAATCAGTCAAGTCAGAACGGCAGAACGCAGAATGCAGTACGCCTCTGAACGATCTATGCAAACTTGTATTAAACTGTGGTTGTTTGGTGAGCCAGCCGTTTGTTCGGTGAGCCAGCCGAGCTCGCCTCAAACCGTCAAGGTCGTTCGCCTATACTTTCGCCTTAACGGAATTGCATTTTCAATTCTGTCGATGGAATGCAATAACAAGGCACACACTTACAGACATGTTACACGCACACATACATATAATACGTCATAGTAGGGTTGGTCGTAAGAGATTGTCATATGACAATAAACCCGCCCATTGTGACATTTTCACAATAAAGAGTATAAATAATTATTGATGAGGTGAGGCCATGCCAACATTTTTGTTTTTTACTATCGAAACCAGATAAACTTTCGCGGACCCCCACTTACAACTTGTGAACCCCCATTTTTTCTTCACGCCAACGTAGACCCTCGTCGAGTCTCCCGTGGACCCCTGGGACCCCCCTGGACCACTTTGGGAATCACTGGTCTAATGAGTGTGCGGGTCGCCCGCGAATGTATTTAATTTTAATAAGAAGTGCGAAACTCATCGAAAAAATAATGAGTTTGGATTGCGAGGCGGAGTGATAAAAGTAACTAACGCTTGTTAGCTGGCGAAAAACAAAACAAACTGTTAGGGTTAAACGCTGTTTTATAAATGTAAGCAATACGGTTCTTTGTATAAAATATTTCACTAACTCACGCTGGGTGCCATCTAAATCCATAACTAACGTAATAAATAATATTTTTGACAGTGCGTATCTGGTCGAAAAGATATTCATTCTGGCTCCTCGCATTACTCGGAACCCGAACCTGTTTTATATAGATATAACTCTGCATTCCCTAATAAACAGAGCTATGACAACGTATAACGATAGGTTCGGGTACATTGATATTTTTCATCAGTTAAAAGTCACTTTACCATTAAAAAATCTTATCAGTCCTTTGTCCCCCGTATTTCATATAATGACTGTTAATAGCTTAAACAGTTTACATGAATAGTTTTTTGTATTTTTTTTTTAATATATCTTTGGTACAAAAAAAATATATTGTTTATAATCTCAACGTAAAATTTCATTTTCATTTGTTTTTTGTTCTTTCTCTTTTTCTATAATATTAAATATATATAAATAAGATATAATAACGGATATATGTACTGTACACATTAACGATAAATAGTGTTAACATATAATTAGTCATAGTTTTATTGTTATATTTTGTATTTGTTATGTATAAACGCTGTTTGTTACCAAATAAAATAAAAATAAAATAAAATAAAAACTTTAGAAAATATTATCTACTCAGATTAACGCCAGAGCCATGGCTGCCGGTTTCAAGTGATATCATTTTGAATGACACAGATTTATATAAAGAGTGGTCAAAGTATAAGGCTGCGTATGCTGACGCAGGCGATGTAGGTCCAGGAAGCGCAGGGCAGAGCAGATGTTGTATTGTATGAACTTACTGAGAAGTGCGTACTCTGCGGCGCAGACATGTTCAACGAAGACATGTGTCTACCCTGCTCTGCGCCTCGTTGTAGTGCCGGCACAGATTTCTGCACGACATGTGCAGGGCGAAACGTGGTTTTAGCTAGATTTAATTGAAATAGTTCGTTGTGAGCCTTGTTGTATGATACAAGTCATCAAGATTATTTAAAAGAACGTGCATGAATGTATGTGTATCTGTATCTGTGTCATTTAGCTGCGTAGCAACATACGCTCGTGGCCTAACTCTGCCTCAACTGCCCTGCCCTGCAACATCTGTGTTGTGCCGTCCTGCGTCACCTGCGTCTCAGCATACGCTTAGCCTAAGACTAAGGCCGGATTTAGAATTGGTAAAGCCCTAAGCTATTTGAGATGTGGGGCCCTTTGTGAGATATTTTACTACACATATATGACAATTGCTCACTCGGACATTTTTTTGGGGCGCCCTAAGAAAGTGGGGGCCCTAAGCTATAGATTATGTAGCTTATACGTAAATCCTGCCCTGAATTCTCGTCAGGCACCGACAGATACTGACAGGCAAGAATGAAACCGGCTTCGGCAATTGGTATGGAGCTCAATGAGGAAAATTTCGATGCAATCGTCGTTTGGAAGGCAAAAATGGGACAACATATATCCATACCGCAACAGTCGATCGACTTTATAAAACCGACCATAATATAACAGAGAATGTCTATAAGAAGTGGTCCGATGACTGATATAAGTATGTAGGTATATCGCATCAAATGGGGTTACAAAATATATTTTTTACGATTTGGCTAATATTTTGAACTTTATTGAACAATTACCAGTTTTTATAGACAGAGCAGTACTATGAATTCTCGTGTTTTAAGAGCTCTTTTAGGTTCACGATAAAAATACAAAAGGATATCGCATTTCGCTCGCTGCCCACGTCATAAGAACAGCCGCACTTGAGCAAGTAAGGGGGAAACCTTAGAAACGCCCTCAAATTACGCAAGCGAGAAGAAAAAATATCGAGCGAGTGAGGGTCATGACAAAGGCATTGGCAAGTCTACTTACTACATTCCTTTGCCGTTGACCAGGTTTTTTGTCGCAAAGACGAAAAGTGGGTGAATAAGGCGATTTTTCTTATTATTATAATAAGTTATTAGTAAAAACACATTTTTTAAAACAAGCTTCTATTAGAATGCAGTTACAAACTAACCCTGGGTGCAGAAGCAGCCATGTCATAGTGGAACTTAGAATGGGCAATCATAATTGAATACTTATACACAATTTCATTTCTGTGCTGTTGACCGTTGAGGAGTCCCCTCGTCGCGAGCCAACCCTGGGCGCAGCAGTCATGTCATGGTGAAACTTATAACGGGCTATCATAATTGAATGCGTATACAAATTTGTATGACTACACAGTTGACCGTTGAGGAGTCCCCTCGTCGGGAGCCAATCATGGGTGCAGAATCAGGTCATGCTTACCATAAAAGAACATTGTCATCGGAACTGAACCAGCGTGTAAAATTTCAACTTCATAGGATAAGAGGAAGTGGTTCTAATTCTGCTTGCAAGATTTGACCTAAACAAACATACTGACAAACATTGCAAGGTAAATACAAGCTTGTAACAACTGGATTATTTTATTGTGGTTATAGCTCGAACGCAACAAGCAACGGGTTAATAGTTCATAGAGAGGCCTCTGCAAAGGCGTATTACAATAGTTCGACGAAAACTCAGAAGCTTTCACTACATTCAGAATAATATTATTATCGCGCTGTAACTTTATGATCTAGAATTGAATGGGTCATTTACTTCGCGAAGTTTGCAGTCAGCGTTTGATAAATTTAATCTACTACATAGTTTGTCAGCAAGATTTTTTCCAATGTAGAGAAATATTTATTCAATTCATTCGCTATTTTGGCGTTTTCTGTTATTAATTCATTATTGATGACCAGTTCGCTTATCCGTGAAATTATCTTCTTCCTATAGCTCAATTCATTAACTATATTCCATACACATTTAATGTCGTTGTTTTCTGATTGTAGTTTTAGTTTATAATAATTCTCTTTTGCAGTTGTTATTAATTTTGCACATAGATTGCGGTATCTTTTAAAGTAGCTTTTTAAGGCGAAGTTGTTTGGGAATTTTTTGACTTTACTGTGTAGTTTATCCCTTTTATGAATGGACTGGACCAGCCCTGCGGTGATCCAGGGTTTAATTTTTTTATTCTTATGTGGGATCTGTTTGTTTGTTGTACAGTCTCTAATGTGTGTTTCGAGGGTAGCTACAAATTTGTCGGTTACTTGGTCTACATTCAATTTATCCATGACGTCTGTCCACAGTTCCTTTGACAGTAAATCTAGTAATTTCGAGTCATCATTTTTTTTTTATTTCGTGTACATTATTTGAGTTTTCTGTATATCGCGATCGATGGCTAATATCGTACTATAGTGATCAGTAATTGTGGAGTGTATTACTGCAGAGGTGACGTTGTATTTAGTTTTTTTAAAAATATGATCTATACAAGACTCAATATTTGGAAAAACCCTTGTCGGCGTATTTATGGCGGACACGAAACCCAGTTCATGCAAGAAACATTCATAGTCATCAGCAAATGTTGATCGATTTCCATATATATTTATGTTTGCGTCGCCGGCAATGACAGTGTGACGGATTTTTTCGTCATAACAAATGCTGTTTAAGCTGAAAATAAGAGAATTTATGAACTTATCAGCATTTGCAAATGAAGGGGATCGATAAATTGCAATTATGTTAACATCATTGTACGTTACTTGCAAGCCATTGCCGTCATAGATATCGAGCTCATTCGCTGATGCGTTTAGGCATGTTTTCGTGTAGACGATTACACCGTCGGATCTATTTCGGTTTCTCAATGTGTAGTTAACGTCATATCCATCTAGATGTGGAATCTGGGAGGCGCAATTTATCCAGCATTCACTTAATACCACTGCGTCAAGGTCTAGATCCAAACAATGCAGAAGAATTAATAACTGATCAAAATTTTTGTTAACGCTGCGGATATTGAGACTTAATATGCACTTGGAAATATTTGTCTTAAGTTTAGTTTTACAGTCACTAGGATTGTTAATATCCGGAATTTGTATAGAATCAATCAGGTTTAACTCTTCGCCTATCACATCAATCATAAAGTAGAATAAAAAGTGTAATTAGTTTAAAGGTAGATAATCTTGTTAACGACAGATTACAACAGTTAAGTACCATTTTTGGGTCTAGCACTGGGAATGATTGATTTTGTTCTTTTAATAACAATCCTAGAGAAAGGTAGTTGGCATGAATGAAAATAATTAATAAAATTATAATAAAAATAATATACTACATATATATAAAGGTAGGTGCATTTGAAAATACTGTAAACTAATGCAATACAAAAGGTATATTCTGATTTATAGTATGTCCGTTTACCAAAATAACCACTTACTAATTTATTTTCGCCAGATCTTGCTCGGAGTAAATTTTTATGAGAGCCGAGTTCTCCTTTTCCCTTACATAAATACGACAGTTTTTTAACCACACAAATCTGTATTTTTTTTGCTTCGCTATGTCCCTAACTTTTTTGTACAGTATTTTATTTGCCATAGTAAGGTGGTCGTTGAAGTAAATTTTTTGAACTGGGAAATCTAGGCCAATGTCTGCAGTAGTAATGGGTCCTCTCTTAGCTCCACGGATCTTACGTAATCCTGCGAGCAGTTGATCCTTTTTTTGGCGTGTTGTGAAGCGCACAATGACTGCGGGCGGCCCGAGTGGTTGTTGACGGTTACTAGTCCTGGCGCGAGCGGCGGCAGCGGTGGTCGATGCCGCTCGATATACGTAATCGATATCGCATTCTTCAATGTTTACTTTTGCAGCGTTCCCGCACTTTTTTAGAAGTTGCATGAGGTCTTCCTGAGCTGTTGGAATGCAGCTGATTTCCAAATTATTTTGACGCATTTCTTGTTCCCAGTTTCGTTGTGCGTATTCCATAGAAGTAACCTTTAATTCCAATGGGTTTATCCTGGCTTCACATTCCATTGTTTTTTTAATGTTTTTGTCCACTTCCTTCATTTTATTTGTAAACTCATCCATTTTGCAGCAGCACATGTCAACAGACGATTTGAAGTCTACCATTTGTGCTTTTATTTCTTGACAGTCACTGCGGAGTAGTTTAATTTCTTTTAGAATTTCCCAGGACCAGTTTTTCAGGCGGCAGAACGCGTCCTGGGATGCGCATCAGCTCTTTCTCCAGACGCATATCCCAGTCCTTGAGCTCTTGGGTCACCACGGGGCCGGAGTTGAGGCGCCGGTTGAAGGCCAGCAGCTTGATACACTAGAAATCTGGCCAGGATATAAGACAACTTATATCCTGGCCAGATTTGTAGTTTATGGTCCGGGATGTCCACCTTTGCCTGTTGGTCGACATAATCTCGCCCCAAGAGCTGCAGATTTAGTCCGCTGAGGCACTTCCTCATAATCAAGTTGAATACTTGAGAGAAGCGTTTCGAGGCTGGAATGTGGTTGGCGATGCAGGGCTTGACCTGCGAGGGTTGCGAGCTTGTGGGCATACTGGCATGGAGCGGGCACCTTGACCTGTCCAGACCAATTAAAATAGACGTAGCAAAGCTTGCAAGTAAGTCTCTGAATGTGATCCAGCTTCAGTGTGGACGTGTCAAATATGACATTGCAGCTCGTCGGGGATACCGTTCCTTCCCTGACTTGCTGCGACACGAGGAAGAAGTCATACCTTTCAGGTAACGTTATGACGTCATCCACTACGGTGCCGGGTTGTGGATTTCGGAACTGTGAGTCAAAGAACCTGGTGTCGATGCGTTTTGAAACGACTATAAACACCATCTCGAACTTGTTCGGACCGTAAACACCCTTAAGCTTCTCTTGTATCAGTGTTACCTCGTGGTTGTAGACGAAGGGGATCTGGCCGTCGCCCACGCCGTCGCGGTAGATGACGACCTTGGCGGGCAGCGCGCCGTTGAGCTGGCGGTACTTGTGCAGCGCCTTGACGATGTTGAGCGACAGCTCGTTGGACAGCTCCTCGCCGTTGGCGTGCGGCGTGACGGCGCTGAAGTAGCGCGTGAGCCCCTAGTCCATGGAGGCCACCATGGCGCCGAAGGAGCGCACGCGGCTCTGCGTGTCGTGGCACACGTCGTAGCCCACCATCATGACGTTGCTCATGGGGATGTCGGCCGCCCAGGCCGCGCCGCCCGTCTTGCAGTTCATCTGCAGCACCACCTTGGTGGCCACGCTCATGGCGTTCTTGCCGCCCAGCGACTTTGCCAGCACCACCTGAGTGAGAACACCGCGATCCACGCAGCACTTTTTCTTGATGGCAGAATAACGATCGATGCGGTTGTTGGGGACCACCAAGAAGATGATGGTCGGGTTATATTGAGAGATGGCCTTCTCACATTCTTCTATGTAGGAGCACGAGCGATCGTCCTGGATGCCCATGAACTTAGGCTCGGGTAGATGGATACTCATCCCGTTCCCGGCGGTAATCAGCTTCCGCGCAAAGTCCTCCCCGCCGCGCCTAGCCCGGTTCGGCACAATCACCACCCAGCACGTTATCTTAGCGGCGCTGAGAATGGGGCGAGAGCGCAACTCCTTGGTCCATTCTCCCGTAGCGAGGGCGCTGCCGCCATTTCCCAGGACCAGTTTTTCAGGCGGCAGAAAGCGTCCTGGGATGCGCATCAGCTCTTTCTCCAGACGCATATCCCAGTCCTTGAGCTCTTGGGTCCCCTCGGGGCCGGAGTTGAGGCGCCGGTTGAAGGCCAGCAGTTTGATACACTAGAAATCCGGCCAGGATATAAGACAACTTATATCCTAACCAGATTTCTAGTGTATCAAGCTGCTGGCCTTCAACCGGCGCCTCAACTCCGGCCCCGAGGTGACCCAAGAGCTAAAGGACTAGGATATGCGTCTGGAGAAAGAGCTGATGCGCATCCCAGGACGCGTTCTGCCGCCTGAAAAACTGGTCCTGGGAAATGGCGGCAGCGCCCTCGCTACGGGAGAATGGACCAAGGAGTTGCGCTCTCGCCCCATTCCCAGCGCCGCTAAGATAACGTGCTGGGTGGTGATTGTGCCGAACCGGGCGAGGCGCGGCGGGGAGGACTTTGCGCGGAAGCTGATTACCGCCGGGAACGGGATGAGTATCCATCTACCCGAGCCTAAGTTCATGGGCATCCAGGACGATCGCTCGGGCTCCTACATAGAAGAATGTGAGAAGGCCATCTCTCAATATAACCCGACCATCATCTTCTTGGTGGTCCCCAACAACCGCATCGATCGTTATTCTGCCATCAAGAAAGAGTGCTGCGTGGATCGCGGTGTTCTCACTCAGGTGGTGCTGGCAAAGTCGCTGGGCGGCAAGAACGCCATGAGCGTGGCCACCAAGGTGGTGCTGCAGATGAACTGCAAGACGGGCGGCGCGGCCTGGGCGGCCGACATCCCCATGAGCAACGTCATGATGGTGGGCTACGACGTGTGCCACGACACGCAGAGCCGCGTGCGCTCCTTCGGCGCCATGGTGGCCTCCATGGACTAGGGGCTCACGCGCTACTTCAGCGCCGTCACGCCGCACGCCAACGGTGAGGAGCTGTCCAACGAGCTGTCGCTCAACATCGTCAAGGCGCTGCACAAGTACCGCCAGCTCAACGGCGCGCTGCCCGCCAAGGTCGTCATCTACCGCGAGGGCGTGGGCGACGGCCAGATCCCCTTCGTCTACAACCACGAGGTAACACTGATACAAGAGAAGCTTAAGGGTGTTTACGGTCCGAACAAGTTCGAGATGGTGTTTATAATCGTTTCAAAACGCATCGACACCAGGTTCTTTGACTCACAGTTCCGAAATCCACAACCCGGCACCGTAGTGGATGATGTCATAACGTTACCTGAAAGGTATGACTTCTTCCTCGTGTCGCAGCAAGTCAGGGAAGGAACGGTATCCCCGACGAGCTACAATGTAATATTTGACACGTCCACACTGAAGCCGGATCACATTCAGAGACTTACTTACAAGCTTTGCCACGTCTATTTTAATTGGTCTGGACAGGTCAAGGTGCCCGCTCCATGCCAGTATGCCCACAAGCTCGCAACCCTCGCAGGTCAAGCCCTGCATCGCCAACCACATTCCAGCCTCGAAACGCTTCTCTCAAGTATTCAAATTATGAGGAAGGGCCTCAGCGGACTAAATCTGCAGCTCTTGGGGCGAGATTATTTCGACCAACAGGCAAAGGTGGACATCCCGGACCATAAACTACAAATCTGGCCAGGATATAAGACAACTTATATGCGTTTTGAAACGATTATAAACACCATCTCGAACTTGTTCGGACCGTAAACACCCTTAAGCTTCTCTTGTATCAGTGTTACCTCGTGGTTGTAGACGAAGGGGATCTGGCCGTCGCCCACGCCGTCGCGGTAGATGACGACCTTGGCGGGCAGCGCGCCGTTGAGCTGGCGGTACTTGTGCAGCGCCTTGACGATGTTGAGCGACAGCTCGTTGGACAGCTCCTCGCCGTTGGCGTGCGGCGTGACGGCGCTGAAGTAGCGCGTGAGCCCCTAGTCCATGGAGGCCACCATGGCGCCGAAGGAGCGCACGCGGCTCTGCGTGTCGTGGCACACGTCGTAGCCCACCATCATGACGTTGCTCATGGGGATGTCGGCCGCCCAGGCCGCGCCGCCCGTCTTGCAGTTCATCTGCAGCACCACCTTGGTGGCCACGCTCATGGCGTTCTTGCCGCCCAGCGACTTTGCCAGCACCACCTGAGTGAGAACACCGCGATCCACGCAGCACTTTTTCTTGATGGCAGAATAACGATCGATGCGGTTGTTGGGGACCACCAAGAAGATGATGGTCGGGTTATATTGAGAGATGGCCTTCTCACATTCTTCTATGTAGGAGCACGAGCGATCGTCCTGGATGCCCATGAACTTAGGCTCGGGTAGATGGATACTCATCCCGTTCCCGGCGGTAATCAGCTTCCGCGCAAAGTCCTCCCCGCCGCGCCTAGCCCGGTTCGGCACAATCACCACCCAGCACGTTATCTTAGCGGCGCTGAGAATGGGGCGAGAGCGCAACTCCTTGGTCCATTCTCCCGTAGCGAGGGCGCTGCCGCCATTTCCCAGGACCAGTTTTTCAGGCGGCAGAAAGCGTCCTGGGATGCGCATCAGCTCTTTCTCCAGACGCATATCCCAGTCCTTGAGCTCTTGGGTCCCCTCGGGGCCGGAGTTGAGGCGCCGGTTGAAGGCCAGCAGTTTGATACACTAGAAATCCGGCCAGGATATAAGACAACTTATATCCTAACCAGATTTCTAGTGTATCAAGCTGCTGGCCTTCAACCGGCGCCTCAACTCCGGCCCCGAGGTGACCCAAGAGCTAAAGGACTAGGATATGCGTCTGGAGAAAGAGCTGATGCGCATCCCAGGACGCGTTCTGCCGCCTGAAAAACTGGTCCTGGGAAATGGCGGCAGCGCCCTCGCTACGGGAGAATGGACCAAGGAGTTGCGCTCTCGCCCCATTCCCAGCGCCGCTAAGATAACGTGCTGGGTGGTGATTGTGCCGAACCGGGCGAGGCGCGGCGGGGAGGACTTTGCGCGGAAGCTGATTACCGCCGGGAACGGGATGAGTATCCATCTACCCGAGCCTAAGTTCATGGGCATCCAGGACGATCGCTCGGGCTCCTACATAGAAGAATGTGAGAAGGCCATCTCTCAATATAACCCGACCATCATCTTCTTGGTGGTCCCCAACAACCGCATCGATCGTTATTCTGCCATCAAGAAAGAGTGCTGCGTGGATCGCGGTGTTCTCACTCAGGTGGTGCTGGCAAAGTCGCTGGGCGGCAAGAACGCCATGAGCGTGGCCACCAAGGTGGTGCTGCAGATGAACTGCAAGACGGGCGGCGCGGCCTGGGCGGCCGACATCCCCATGAGCAACGTCATGATGGTGGGCTACGACGTGTGCCACGACACGCAGAGCCGCGTGCGCTCCTTCGGCGCCATGGTGGCCTCCATGGACTAGGGGCTCACGCGCTACTTCAGCGCCGTCACGCCGCACGCCAACGGTGAGGAGCTGTCCAACGAGCTGTCGCTCAACATCGTCAAGGCGCTGCACAAGTACCGCCAGCTCAACGGCGCGCTGCCCGCCAAGGTCGTCATCTACCGCGAGGGCGTGGGCGACGGCCAGATCCCCTTCGTCTACAACCACGAGGTAACACTGATACAAGAGAAGCTTAAGGGTGTTTACGGTCCGAACAAGTTCGAGATGGTGTTTATAATCGTTTCAAAACGCATCGACACCAGGTTCTTTGACTCACAGTTCCGAAATCCACAACCCGGCACCGTAGTGGATGATGTCATAACGTTACCTGAAAGGTATGACTTCTTCCTCGTGTCGCAGCAAGTCAGGGAAGGAACGGTATCCCCGACGAGCTACAATGTAATATTTGACACGTCCACACTGAAGCCGGATCACATTCAGACTTACTTACAAGCTTTGCCACGTCTATTTTAATTGGTCTGGACAGGTCAAGGTGCCCGCTCCATGCCAGTATGCCCACAAGCTCGCAACCCTCGCAGGTCAAGCCCTGCATCGCCAACCACATTCCAGCCTCGAAACGCTTCTCTCAAGTATTCAACTTATGAGGAAGGGCCTCAGCGGACTAAATCTGCAGCTCTTGGGGCGAGATTATTTCGACCAACAGGCAAAGGTGGACATCCCGGACCATAAACTACAAATCTGGCCAGGATATAAGACAACTTATATGCGTTTTGAAACGATTATAAACACCATCTCGAACTTGTTCGGACCGTAAACACCCTTAAGCTTCTCTTGTATCAGTGTTACCTCGTGGTTGTAGACGAAGGGGATCTGGCCGTCGCCCACGCCGTCGCGGTAGATGACGACCTTGGCGGGCAGCGCGCCGTTGAGCTGGCGGTACTTGTGCAGCGCCTTGACGATGTTGAGCGACAGCTCGTTGGACAGCTCCTCGCCGTTGGCGTGCGGCGTGACGGCGCTGAAGTAGCGCGTGAGCCCCTAGTCCATGGAGGCCACCATGGCGCCGAAGGAGCGCACGCGGCTCTGCGTGTCGTGGCACACGTCGTAGCCCACCATCATGACGTTGCTCATGGGGATGTCGGCCGCCCAGGCCGCGCCGCCCGTCTTGCAGTTCATCTGCAGCACCACCTTGGTGGCCACGCTCATGGCGTTCTTGCCGCCCAGCGACTTTGCCAGCACCACCTGAGTGAGAACACCGCGATCCACGCAGCACTTTTTCTTGATGGCAGAATAACGATCGATGCGGTTGTTGGGGACCACCAAGAAGATGATGGTTGGGTTATATTGAGAGATGGCCTTCTCACATTCTTCTATGTAGGAGCCCGAGCGATCGTCCTGGATGCCCATGAACTTAGGCTCGGGTAGATGGATACTCATCCCGTTCCCGGCGGTAATCAGCTTCCGCGCAAAGTCCTCCCCGCCGCGCCTCGCCCGGTTTGGCACAATCACCACCCAGCACGTTATGTTAGCGGCGCTGAAAATGGGGCGAGAGCGCAACTCCTTGGTCCATTCTCCCGTAGCGAGGGCGCTGCTGCCATTTTTTTTTATTTTTTTTTTATTTATTTAAATCCAAAATAAAAATTTACAATGTTGACATAAATAACACAGAGTAAACAAGAGCAAATACTTAGTCATTGTTTGTGAAGCAAAGAAAGTACAGATTTGATGGATTTTATCAGCTCCACTAGACTACAGTCTGTTCTGGAGTGATACCACACTTATATTTGTTACATAGTACATTTTTTTATAAATTTTCGGTTAAAATAAAAAATAAAAAAAATTTGCAACATAATTAAGAAAATTTGAAGAAAAAGACATCTAATATTAGTTAGTAAAGCGGTAATAATAAAAGGATAAAAGGGTAATTACCTACATAGGCATTATAATATATAGATATATTTATATATAAATACACACTTATACATATAAAATATATATATACACATACACCTATATTCAATATATACTGTATATATACTTACATAATAATATATAAATAAACAAAAATAAATCATTGCAAAAACTTTTCTTTTTTAATATTTTAAGACACAATTTCCATGAGCTGCCTTTCGCATTCGCCTCTACTTTTTCCACGTAACCATTTTGTGACCTCAGCTTTGAAAGCGGTACTGGTTCTCAGCTTCTGCCCTTCGGTGAGGCAAGGAATGCATCATACATCCGAGGGGCCAGAAACAAATAATGTCTCTGGGCAAACCTTGTGTTCGTCCGAATTTGCTTCTGGGTTTGCTTTTTTCTTGTGTCGTGTTTGTGATCTCGGCTGGAATGCCGATCTGTGTCGTCTTGAAAATAAGTGACAATCGATTTTATGTACAGCTGTCTGATATCAAGTATCTGGAAGTCATTGAAAAGTAAATCGGATGGGTAGCGATACGGTTTTCTGTTTATAAGAAATAAGAAATAAGAAGAATATAACTCTCACTACCGCTTTTTGAGCTTTTACTAGTGGGTCTAGGTGCAGTTTAGCTGCACCGCCCCAACCGATATTGCCATACATCATCAGTGACTGTGCCAAAGCACAATATATGGATCTCAGAGTTTTTATATCAAGAACATTTCTGATACTCCTGAAAATATATATTAATTTACGGACTTTTTCGGCGACCTTTCCGATATATATATTTGCCACCGGAGATGTTTATCGACATGAACACCTAGGTACTTTACAAAAGGCACACGCTCAATTTGTACACAGTTACAATCAAGACTGTCGCAATCGTGTAGGACTAGGTTATAATTTTGTGGAGGTTGCTGACGAGCATCTATGCTGAAGGCTACAAGCTTAGTTTTATCCACGTTCAGCGTTAACAGATTATAATCAAGCCAGCCCTTACACTTTTCATCGCGACAGCTGCCTTGTTATATACACTTTCCCAACTATTCGATTCGAATATGAGGGCAGTATCGTCAGCGTAGGATATTATATCTGCACCAACATCCATTTCACAAAGCCCATTTATGTAAAAGTAGGAAGAGAGTCGGCCCAAGAGTACTTCCTTGTGGGACCCCATGATTATTGAAAAGACTATTACTTAAAGAATCGCCTATCCGGGTACGCTGTTTTCGAGATCCAATATAACTGCGAAACCAGTTTAGTTCGATACCCGTAATACCATATTTCACAAGTTTTATTAGGAGTATTTCATAGGATATTGTATCAAAGGCTTTTGCAAGGTCAAGAAATACAGTAATACACTTTTTGTTGGCGTCTACATACCTAGTGATATGCCCTGTCATTTTTAGTATTGCATCTTGTGTTCCCATTTTGGATCTGAAGCCGTATTGGTTTTTGGATAGCATGTGGTTGGATTCTAGGTGATTACAGAGTTGTTTATTTACTATTTTTTCCAAAATTTTGGCTAAAACATTAAGTACAGATATCGGTCGATAATTTGAGGGATCAGACTTCAGTCCAGCTTTAAAAATGGGTGTAACATTTGCTTCCTTGAATTTGCTTGGGAATATGCCACTAGCTAAACTACAGTTAAATAAATGGGTAAGCGGAGATACTAAATATTCAGCATATTTTTTAAGGATTTTGGCACTTATCATATCTGGCCCACAAGCAGAATTTGTTTTTATATTTTTTAAGGCATTATAGACCTCTTCTTCTGTGGTTTTAGTAAGTTTGAACAATGGGTGAATAATAGTCCCAGCCACTTCCTTAGCTACTTTAACTTCACATAAATTTAATCTACTACATAGTTTGTCAGCAAGATTTTTTCCAATGTTAGAGAAATATTTATTCAATTCATTTGCTATTTTGGCGTTTTCTGTTATTAATTCATTATTGATGACCAGTTCGCTTATCCGTAAAATTATCTTCTTCCTATAGCTCAATTCATTAACTATATTCCATACACATTTAATGTCGTTGTTTTCTGATTGTAGTTTTAGTTTATAATAATTCTCTTTTGCAGTTGTTATTAATTTTGCACATAGATTGCGGTATCTTTTAAAGTAGCTTTTTAAGGCGAAGTTGTTTGGGAATTTTTTGACTTTACTGTGTAGTTTATCCCTTTTATGAATGGACTGGACCAGCCTGCGGTGATCCAGGGTTTAATTTTTTTATTCTTATGTGGGATCTGTTTGTTTGTTGTACAGTCTCTAATGTGTGTTTCGAGGGTAGCTACAAATTTGTCGGTTACTTGGTCTACATTCAATTTATCCATGACGTCTGTCCACAGTTCCTTTGACAGTAAATCTAGTAATTTCGAGTCATCATTTTTTCTTAATTTCGTGTACATTATTTGAGTTTTCTGTATATCGCGATCGATGGCTAATATCGTACTATAGTGATCGGTAATTGTGGAATGTATTACTGCAGAGGTGACGTTGTATTTAGTTTTTTAAAAAATATGATCTATACAAGACTCAATATTTGGAAGAACCCTTGTCGGCGTATTTATGGCGGACACGAAACCCAGTATGTATATGTAGGTACAAAAACGATTACTTTACTTTTAGTTTCCCGAAAGGAAAGTATTGTGACAGCGTTAAAAAAATCGAGATGAAGACGGAAATATACATTTTGAGCCCCCCTGAGACGATTAAGACCATTTCCAGACCGATCTCTGTGTGTATGTGTGCGTCTGTCTGTGTGTGTGTGTGTCTGTGTGTATTCTTCCACGATAGCTAAAATTTCCTTCGCCAAACGATAGTTATGGTCTGTAATACCTAGATTTATTCGACTGTCGCTCACAAATGTTATTTTAGACTTTGGACCGTAAATAAGCTAGGGATTTTTTAAATCTACATCCTATAAGATTAATTATTCACATTGTATTTATTTTATTTATTTATTTATTTATTATTGACTAGTTACATATACATTCAAATTCAAAAACACAAAAGAAAATAGAGGTAATAATACAGAAAAATATACAGGTATAAAAATTATATATGCCTAAGCCCAGGTAAAATAGAGAGTAAATTATGTTTGGTTTTCAGATATGCACAGTAGGGTGCAACTGAGCCCGCTTTGCTAGGAGGGTCTGGTTACCTGGTTGCCGATATTTTTATGAAAATCTGTGATAATTCTTTTTATATAAAGCTGACTATTATGACTATATAATATTATAATGCATACATTAGGGTTAACTCCTGTTACTAGTAGTGTTTTGTTTTCAGGGGATCCAGCATGAGGCAGGCAGAGCATGCGGTGGAAAATAAAGAAGACGAAACTGGGTAAGACGTGTACAATTTGCTTTCCTTATGACCTCAGGCATGTAAATGAATAAATTTAAAGTAACTTCCAATCCACAAAAGCAATTAGTGAGCCTGAAACCAAATTAGCATTTCGAAATAAAGTCGCGACCGTCATTAGGACCGAACGCTTAATGAAGTTTGTTGCGAAATAGGGCATCAAAATTGCTGTAATATCAGATGAAGCGGTAGAAATTAGCCATTTCTAGGCAAAACTGCAAGAGGTTGCTAACCATGGAAATATGGAATGAGGTTTAGGTTGCGTTGAAATCGTAGGCGAAAAAAGAACGGGATTACATTTGTTGTTTACCTTAAGGTGCAAGATGTGTAACGAAAAATTTTACATGGAAAATGACGCTCCTGGAGACCAACTCACTGTTAACCACTGTGCTGTTGCTGGAACAATTTTTTTTTTTTTTTGATTTTTATTTTTTTTAATAAGCCAGTTGGTAGGAATCCCTACTCTTGGTATAGTCAAGTTGAATAACTGGTATTATACCTTATGTGGTATAATGAATTTTTTAAATATCGACTATTATTTTTTAATTGTAAAACAATTATTATTTCAATTTAGGATCTTTTAAAAATAATTGGAGCTGCTTAAATACTGCAGATAGTCAAAATATAAAAACGAAGAGTCGGTTATAAAACAGTAAAATTTAAATTATAAAAAATATAAAATTAAATCAAAAACAATGTCGCAATTAGAAATGGTCAATATAATTTATTATATTATAATCCATCTTTGATAATCAATGATTGTATTTAGTAAGTAATCAAAATTAGAAAATAAAAAATATGAATAGAAAAGATGGTGTGATCGACGCAATCAAAGGCCTTGGATAGATCATAGAATTAACCCAGAGTTTTTCCGACTTATCCAGGCTGGAGAGCAACTTTTCCACAAGACCCGCAATCGCATCTATTGTGGACAACGACTTGCGGAACCCGAATTGTTTTGGAGTTAAAATGTTATTTAAAGCGAAGAAATTGCTAATTTGCTGTAAAATATTTTTTTCAAAAATTTTACTAAAAGTTGGCAAAAGTGATATTGGACGATAGTTGTTTTTGTCCTCCCGAACATCTTTTTTATAGACAGGAACCAGTTTTGCCAATTTCATTTTACAAGGAAATACTCCACAGTTCGCATATTTATTCGTTACATAAACATTTAAGTATTTGATGATGTCCTCCTCATCGTGATCCGACGACGGCGACCTCTTGATTGACAGGACTTCTTCGAAGATGCTGGAAGTGCTCCTTCCATCTGGATAGGATACCCTTGTCGGTGAGACGCTTGGAGCCATCCTGGCTGCGCATCGGAACAACCTTTTTGACTCGTGGTCCAAAGATGGTTTGGAGACTCTGGTAAAATTTCCCTATCTGTTTAGTGTCAGCCCATCGTTGTAGTTTTTCAGCTCTTTCAAGCCACCAGGTGTCTTTGAGATGATGTAGTAGCCGGATTCTGTAGGAAGTGTCTATGCTCTGCGAGTAGAGTTTTAATTTCAGAGTCATTCTCATCAAACCAATCCTGATGTTTCTTTGCTGGCGGGGGGAGGGATACAGAAACTGCCTGTGATAGATTAGCGGCCATGTTTGTCCAAGTTAAGTCCAAGTTTTCGTTTCCGTTCGCTGTGTTAGACGTAATCAAGTGAAAATTGCTGTCTAGTCTAGCCCTAGCCTCGTTGTCACTGATGAGCACAGTGCTCTGATGGGCTTCTTGTGAGGTGCTCGACGAGGTTTTTGTAGTGCCATGCGCAGTTTGGACCGTACAAGACGGTGATCCGTCCAGCCGTTTGCACCTCTCATTGCATGCGTTATGAGAACGTCTTTGAGATCTTTTCTTCGCACTATAATGTAATCTATGAGATGCCAACGTTTAGATCTCGGGTGCATCCATGTGGTTTTGTGCTTTGTGGGAAGCCGAAAGAAGGTATTTGTAATGCATAGGCCAAACTGCGAGCAAAATGACAGTAAGTCGAGACAGTTGCTATTGCAACTGCCTATACCATGAGGACCAAGTACATTTTTCCAGGCTGAGTTATCCGCACCGATCCGAGCGTTAAAGTCTCCGAGGATCAAAATCTTATCTGCGGGTGGTATTGCTTCAACGGAGATTCGGAGGTCATCATAGAACTTGCCTTTATCTTCGTCGGAGGCCATGAGTGTCGGTGCGTATGCACTGATTAAGGTGGCATATTTGTTGTCTGCGAGCAGAAGGCGCAGGGTCATCAGTCGGTCACTCACTCCTTTGTGTAACTCAAACAGCGATTTGGCGATTTTGGTTTTGATAGCAAAACCGACACCGTTCCCTCTCTTCTCGGTTACTGGTCGACCAATCCAATAATAGGTGTAGCCACTACCTTTTTCGCGTAGTGCACCCTCCTCCAATAGATGTGTTTCAGAGATTGCTGCTATATCAACTTTATACCGTGAGAGCTCCTTAGCTATGATAGCGGTTTTACGTTCTGGGCAGATGTTGTGTTCGCTATCAACTAAAGTACGCACATTCCAAGCGGCAATGCTCAGTTCGTTGGTTGTTTGTTTCAAATGTGTTATCTTATTGTTCGCACCGCGTAAGATTTGATGCTCATACAACCGCGTTTGCTATATGAGAAGGTTTTGGTTTGAGCTTTGTTTAGGCCACCTTTTCTAGGCCCCTCCCTGGATTAGGGAAGGCAGTGCGTCCTTAAATAGGGCTGCCTTGTCGTCAGGCGTGCTGCCGAGCTCGTCCTCTCAACACCGTGAGTCCGAAGAGCGACCGCTCTCGCCTGACCGCCTACGTGTAGCTTCCAGCTAGAGCCGATATTCCATCAAGATACGACCCCACCACCAGTGCACTATCGCCGCAGGTCTTGGGTACAAGTCCGGTCCGATGTTCAAAAACAAGAGGTCATATGCGCGTGAATAGTTTACAGTGAGTAAGCGGTTGCGCTGGTGCAGACTCACTCTCTCGTCCCTGCAATCCGTGCGCCAATGGAGCGGAGATCCGCCACGATTGGAGGAAAGAGGGATGCCGTATCTGGCCGCCGGCTTTTAGCCCTCAACCGGACGCCCTAGGCCTTCCACGATGCCGTGCTGTCCCGCCGCTTCCGCCAACATCCGTCGCTTATAAGCTGTCGAGTTTCCTTCTTCGCCGGGTCAGTCTTCGTACACTATGCGGGAGGTATCCGCAATTAGACCTGTCCGCCGAAGCGTGCAGGCCCCCCTCGACCAGGTTTAGCCCACGAGCCGACGTGGTTTACCGCGGTGTGGCCGCTGCGTGTACAACAGCTACTTGGAGCCACTGGCGAGAGATTTGTAGAACGCCTGTGGACCAGTGTATACTCCACTCCCTCAGTAACGAGAGCCGGCTGAAGTAACCCCAAAGGTGCTACCACTAGACGCTCTACTACACCGCAATTTTTTTTTAATTTTATTTATTTATTGGAATTATTAAATTAACCATTTTACAATAAATATAATATTAAAACAAATGGCAAAAACTTTCCTCTTTCATTCACTGGCTAGTGCTGCCCAACTGGGATATACCCGTTCCAGGGCAAGCAATTTGTATTTTTACATTTAAAACGAGGGTCGTTGAACCAACCAAACACAATAATAATAATAATAATTTTAAAATATATATAATAATAATAAATAAATATAATCATATGTATTTATTCGTTACATAAACAAGTATTTATTCGTTATTTATACAAGTATTTATTCGTTACATAAACATTCAAGTATTTATTCGTGACATAAACATTCAAGTATTTATTCGTTACATAAACGCAATAGCACGCAATAGCACTAGCACGAAATAGCAATTCAAACGCAATAGCACAAAAGAAATATAATGTACAATCCAGAAAATACCGCTATATGCTTCTAAATTTAGTCATACATCTGTCTGTGCCCGTTCACCGCCAATTGCCATCATTCCAACCACTGATCATTGATCACAAATTTTATCAAAATTTACGCTACACTTGCACTGTAGCGTAAATTTTGATAAAAGTCCTACTTGTCGTTCTCCTACAATTTCGACATAGCCCAGGGCGCAGTTCATATTACCATAATTAGCAATTTCTTTCAACTTTGTGAATAAATGTGTAATATTGAATTTAGTAATTTTTCATAATATTTTTTTTTCTTTATTTTTTAAACTATTGATTATTTTTATTTTTTAATGTAATTTTTTTGATAATCAGAGATAGATTATTATTTAAAAAAATGTATTACCTGTTTTAATTGCGTCATTTTATTGTTCTATTTTTTTATATTTGTAATATTTTTAATTTGACTATTCTATCATTCGATCATTCTATCATTCGACATACGAACATTCGTTTTTATATTTTATATCTGTATATTTCATTTATACCTATTCAGGTATTTTAGCAGCCCTAATTATTTCTTAAATATTTTATGTATTTTAAAATAAATTTTATTAATTATTGTTTTTAAAATTTAAAAATAGTCAGTTTGTACGCAAATGAATTATTCTAGCATATAATATAGGGTAAATTATGCAAAATCCATTTGACTATACCAAGAGTAGGGATTCCTACCAACTGGCTTATTTAATTAAAATGAAAATTAAAACTTTTAATTGTATATAAATTGTTTTCTATTCGGCATGAAACCTGAAATAAACATGTTTTTCCATTTGACTATACCAAGAGTAGGGATTCCTACCAACTGGCTTATTTAATTAAAATTAAAATTAAAACTTTTAATTGTATATAAATTGTTTTCTATTCGGCATGAAACCTGAAATAAACATGTTTTATTGATTTTTTTTTCATCTGTCTCGAAGAATATTAAAAGGGTGTCTTCATTTCGTTCTTGAAAGGATAGTGATTTTCTATACTACGTTATCTCAACGTCGAAACAGTCAAGAATTATAGAATCAGTCAAGTCAGAACGGCAGAACGCAGAATGCAGTACGCCTCTGAACGATCTATGCAAACTTGTATTAAACTGTGGTTGTTTGGTGAGCCAGCCGTTTGTTCGGTGAGCCAGCCGAGCTCGCCTCAAACCGTCAAGGTCGTTCGCCTATACTTTCGCCTTAACGGAATTGCATTTTCAATTCTGTCGATGGAATGCAATAACAAGGCACACACTTACAGACATGTTACACGCACACATACATATAATACGTCATAGTAGGGTTGGTCGTAAGAGATTGTCATATGACAATAAACCCGCCCATTGTGACATTTTCACAATAAAGAGTATAAATAATTATTGATGAGGTGAGGCCATGCCAACATTTTTGTTTTTTACTATCGAAACCAGATAAACTTTCGCGGACCCCCACTTACAACTTGTGAACCCCCATTTTTTCTTCACGCCAACGTAGACCCTCGTCGAGTCTCCCGTGGACCCCTGGGACCCCCCTGGACCACTTTGGGAATCACTGGTCTAATGAGTGTGCGGGTCGCCCGCGAATGTATTTAATTTTAATAAGAAGTGCGAAACTCATCGAAAAAATAATGAGTTTGGATTGCGAGGCGGAGTGATAAAAGTAACTAACGCTTGTTAGCTGGCGAAAAACAAAACAAACTGTTAGGGTTAAACGCTGTTTTATAAATGTAAGCAATACGG
This sequence comes from Micropterix aruncella, assembly GCA_944548615.1. Taxonomy (NCBI): domain Eukaryota; kingdom Metazoa; phylum Arthropoda; class Insecta; order Lepidoptera; family Micropterigidae; genus Micropterix; species Micropterix aruncella. The sequence continues at coordinate 7,607,825 of OX155980.1, forward strand.
TTCTTTGTATAAAATATTTCACTAACTCACGCTGGGTGCCATCTAAATCCATAACTAACGTAATAAATAATATTTTTGACAGTGCGTATCTGGTCGAAAAGATATTCATTCTGGCTCCTCGCATTACTCGGAACCCGAACCTGTTTTATATAGATATAACTCTGCATTCCCTAATAAACAGAGCTATGACAACGTATAACGATAGGTTCGGGTACATTGATATTTTTCATCAGTTAAAAGTCACTTTACCATTAAAAAATCTTATCAGTCCTTTGTCCCCCGTATTTCATATAATGACTGTTAATAGCTTAAACAGTTTACATGAATAGTTTTTTGTATTTTTTTTTTAATATATCTTTGGTACAAAAAAAATATATTGTTTATAATCTCAACGTAAAATTTCATTTTCATTTGTTTTTTGTTCTTTCTCTTTTTCTATAATATTAAATATATATAAATAAGATATAATAACGGATATATGTACTGTACACATTAACGATAAATAGTGTTAACATATAATTAGTCATAGTTTTATTGTTATATTTTGTATTTGTTATGTATAAACGCTGTTTGTTACCAAATAAAATAAAAATAAAATAAAATAAAAACTTTAGAAAATATTATCTACTCAGATTAACGCCAGAGCCATGGCTGCCGGTTTCAAGTGATATCATTTTGAATGACACAGATTTATATAAAGAGTGGTCAAAGTATAAGGCTGCGTATGCTGACGCAGGCGATGTAGGTCCAGGAAGCGCAGGGCAGAGCAGATGTTGTATTGTATGAACTTACTGAGAAGTGCGTACTCTGCGGCGCAGACATGTTCAACGAAGACATGTGTCTACCCTGCTCTGCGCCTCGTTGTAGTGCCGGCACAGATTTCTGCACGACATGTGCAGGGCGAAACGTGGTTTTAGCTAGATTTAATTGAAATAGTTCGTTGTGAGCCTTGTTGTATGATACAAGTCATCAAGATTATTTAAAAGAACGTGCATGAATGTATGTGTATCTGTATCTGTGTCATTTAGCTGCGTAGCAACATACGCTCGTGGCCTAACTCTGCCTCAACTGCCCTGCCCTGCAACATCTGTGTTGTGCCGTCCTGCGTCACCTGCGTCTCAGCATACGCTTAGCCTAAGACTAAGGCCGGATTTAGAATTGGTAAAGCCCTAAGCTATTTGAGATGTGGGGCCCTTTGTGAGATATTTTACTACACATATATGACAATTGCTCACTCGGACATTTTTTTGGGGCGCCCTAAGAAAGTGGGGGCCCTAAGCTATAGATTATGTAGCTTATACGTAAATCCTGCCCTGAATTCTCGTCAGGCACCGACAGATACTGACAGGCAAGAATGAAACCGGCTTCGGCAATTGGTATGGAGCTCAATGAGGAAAATTTCGATGCAATCGTCGTTTGGAAGGCAAAAATGGGACAACATATATCCATACCGCAACAGTCGATCGACTTTATAAAACCGACCATAATATAACAGAGAATGTCTATAAGAAGTGGTCCGATGACTGATATAAGTATGTAGGTATATCGCATCAAATGGGGTTACAAAATATATTTTTTACGATTTGGCTAATATTTTGAACTTTATTGAACAATTACCAGTTTTTATAGACAGAGCAGTACTATGAATTCTCGTGTTTTAAGAGCTCTTTTAGGTTCACGATAAAAATACAAAAGGATATCGCATTTCGCTCGCTGCCCACGTCATAAGAACAGCCGCACTTGAGCAAGTAAGGGGGAAACCTTAGAAACGCCCTCAAATTACGCAAGCGAGAAGAAAAAATATCGAGCGAGTGAGGGTCATGACAAAGGCATTGGCAAGTCTACTTACTACATTCCTTTGCCGTTGACCAGGTTTTTTGTCGTAAAGACGAAAAGTGGGTGAATAAGGCGATTTTTCTTATTATTATAATAAGTTATTAGTAAAAACACATTTTTTAAAACAAGCTTCTATTAGAATGCAGTTACAAACTAACCCTGGGTGCAGAAGCAGCCATGTCATAGTGGAACTTAGAATGGGCAATCATAATTGAATACTTATACACAATTTCATTTCTGTGCTGTTGACCGTTGAGGAGTCCCCTCGTCGCGAGCCAACCCTGGGCGCAGCAGTCATGTCATGGTGAAACTTATAACGGGCTATCATAATTGAATGCGTATACAAATTTGTATGACTACACAGTTGACCGTTGAGGAGTCCCCTCGTCGGGAGCCAATCATGGGTGCAGAATCAGGTCATGCTTACCATAAAAGAACATTGTCATCGGAACTGAACCAGCGTGTAAAATTTCAACTTCATAGGATAAGAGGAAGTGGTTCTAATTCTGCTTGCAAGATTTGACCTAAACAAACATACTGACAAACATTGCAAGGTAAATACAAGCTTGTAACAACTGGATTATTTTATTGTGGTTATAGCTCGAACGCAACAAGCAACGGGTTAATAGTTCATAGAGAGGCCTCTGCAAAGGCGTATTACAATAGTTCGACGAAAACTCAGAAGCTTTCACTACATTCAGAATAATATTATTATCGCGCTGTAACTTTATGATCTAGAATTGAATGGGTCATTTACTTCGCGAAGTTTGCAGTCAGCGTTTGATAAATTTAATCTACTACATAGTTTGTCAGCAAGATTTTTTCCAATGTTAGAGAAATATTTATTCAATTCATTCGCTATTTTGGCGTTTTCTGTTATTAATTCATTATTGATGACCAGTTCGCTTATCCGTGAAATTATCTTCTTCCTATAGCTCAATTCATTAACTATATTCCATACACATTTAATGTCGTTGTTTTCTGATTGTAGTTTTAGTTTATAATAATTCTCTTTTGCAGTTGTTATTAATTTTGCACATAGATTGCGGTATCTTTTAAAGTAGCATTTTAAGGCGAAGTTGTTTGGGAATTTTTTGACTTTACTGTGTAGTTTATCCCTTTTATGAATGGACTGGACCAGCCCTGCGGTGATCCAGGGTTTAATTTTTTTATTCTTATGTGGGATCTGTTTGTTTGTTGTACAGTCTCTAATGTGTGTTTCGAGGGTAGCTACAAATTTGTCGGTTACTTGGTCTACATTCAATTTATCCATGACGTCTGTCCACAGTTCCTTTGACAGTAAATCTAGTAATTTCGAGTCATCATTTTTTTTTTATTTCGTGTACATTATTTGAGTTTTCTGTATATCGCGATCGATGGCTAATATCGTACTATAGTGATCGGTAATTGTGGAGTGTATTACTGCAGAGGTGACGTTGTATTTAGTTTTTTTAAAAATATGATCTATACAAGACTCAATATTTGGAAAAACCCTTGTCGGCGTATTTATGGCGGACACGAAACCCAGTTCATGCAAGAAACATTCATAGTCATCAGCAAATGTTGATCGATTTCCATATATATTTATGTTTGCGTCGCCGGCAATGACAGTGTGACGGATTTTTTCGTCATAACAAATGCTGTTTAAGCTGAAAATAAGAGAATTTATGAACTTATCAGCATTTGCAAATGAAGGGGATCGATAAATTGCAATTATGTTAACATCATTGTACGTTACTTGCAAGCCATTGCCGTCATAGATATCGAGCTCATTCGCTGATGCGTTTAGGCATGTTTTCGTGTAGACGATTACACCGTCGGATCTATTTCGGTTTCTCAATGTGTAGTTAACGTCATATCCATCTAGATGTGGAATCTGGGAGGCGCAATTTATCCAGCATTCACTTAATACCACTGCGTCAAGGTCTAGATCCAAACAATGCAGAAGAATTAATAACTGATCAAAATTTTTGTTAACGCTGCGGATATTGAGACTTAATATGCACTTGGAAATATTTGTCTTAAGTTTAGTTTTACAGTCACTAGGATTGTTAATATCCGGAATTTGTATAGAATCAATCAGGTTTAACTCTTCGCCTATCACATCAATCATAAAGTAGAATAAAAAGTGTAATTAGTTTAAAGGTAGATAATCTTGTTAACGACAGATTACAACAGTTAAGTACCATTTTTGGGTCTAGCACTGGGAATGATTGATTTTGTTCTTTTAATAACAATCCTAGAGAAAGGTAGTTGGCATGAATGAAAATAATTAATAAAATTATAATAAAAATAATATACTACATATATATAAAGGTAGGTGCATTTGAAAATACTGTAAACTAATGCAATACAAAAGGTATATTCTGATTTATAGTATGTCCGTTTACCAAAATAACCACTTACTAATTTATTTTCGCCAGATCTTGCTCGGAGTAAATTTTTATGAGAGCCGAGTTCTCCTTTTCCCTTACATAAATACGACAGTTTTTTAACCACACAAATCTGTATTTTTTTTGCTTCGCTATGTCCCTAACTTTTTTGTACAGTATTTTATTTGCCATAGTAAGGTGGTCGTTGAAGTAAATTTTTTGAACTGGGAAATCTAGGCCAATGTCTGCAGTAGTAATGGGTCCTCTCTTAGCTCCACGGATCTTACGTAATCCTGCGAGCAGTTGATCCTTTTTTTGGCGTGTTGTGAAGCGCACAATGACTGCGGGCGGCCCGAGTGGTTGTTGACGGTTACTAGTCCTGGCGCGAGCGGCGGCAGCGGTGGTCGATGCCGCTCGATATACGTAATCGATATCGCATTCTTCAATGTTTACTTTTGCAGCGTTCCCGCACTTTTTTAGAAGTTGCATGAGGTCTTCCTGAGCTGTTGGAATGCAGCTGATTTCCAAATTATTTTGACGCATTTCTTGTTCCCAGTTTCGTTGTGCGTATTCCATAGAAGTAACCTTTAATTCCAATGGGTTTATCCTGGCTTCACATTCCATTGTTTTTTTAATGTTTTTGTCCACTTCCTTCATTTTATTTGTAAACTCATCCATTTTGCAGCAGCACATGTCAACAGACGATTTGAAGTCTACCATTTGTGCTTTTATTTCTTGACAGTCACTGCGGAGTAGTTTAATTTCTTTTAGAATTTCCCAGGACCAGTTTTTCAGGCGGCAGAACGCGTCCTGGGATGCGCATCAGCTCTTTCTCCAGACGCATATCCCAGTCCTTGAGCTCTTGGGTCACCACGGGGCCGGAGTTGAGGCGCCGGTTGAAGGCCAGCAGCTTGATACACTAGAAATCTGGCCAGGATATAAGACAACTTATATCCTGGCCAGATTTGTAGTTTATGGTCCGGGATGTCCACCTTTGCCTGTTGGTCGACATAATCTCGCCCCAAGAGCTGCAGATTTAGTCCGCTGAGGCACTTCCTCATAATCAAGTTGAATACTTGAGAGAAGCGTTTCGAGGCTGGAATGTGGTTGGCGATGCAGGGCTTGACCTGCGAGGGTTGCGAGCTTGTGGGCATACTGGCATGGAGCGGGCACCTTGACCTGTCCAGACCAATTAAAATAGACGTAGCAAAGCTTGCAAGTAAGTCTCTGAATGTGATCCGGCTTCAGTGTGGACGTGTCAAATATGACATTGCAGCTCGTCGGGGATACCGTTCCTTCCCTGACTTGCTGCGACACGAGGAAGAAGTCATACCTTTCAGGTAACGTTATGACGTCATCCACTACGGTGCCGGGTTGTGGATTTCGGAACTGTGAGTCAAAGAACCTGGTGTCGATGCGTTTTGAAACGACTATAAACACCATCTCGAACTTGTTCGGACCGTAAACACCCTTAAGCTTCTCTTGTATCAGTGTTACCTCGTGGTTGTAGACGAAGGGGATCTGGCCGTCGCCCACGCCGTCGCGGTAGATGACGACCTTGGCGGGCAGCGCGCCGTTGAGCTGGCGGTACTTGTGCAGCGCCTTGACGATGTTGAGCGACAGCTCGTTGGACAGCTCCTCGCCGTTGGCGTGCGGCGTGACGGCGCTGAAGTAGCGCGTGAGCCCCTAGTCCATGGAGGCCACCATGGCGCCGAAGGAGCGCACGCGGCTCTGCGTGTCGTGGCACACGTCGTAGCCCACCATCATGACGTTGCTCATGGGGATGTCGGCCGCCCAGGCCGCGCCGCCCGTCTTGCAGTTCATCTGCAGCACCACCTTGGTGGCCACGCTCATGGCGTTCTTGCCGCCCAGCGACTTTGCCAGCACCACCTGAGTGAGAACACCGCGATCCACGCAGCACTTTTTCTTGATGGCAGAATAACGATCGATGCGGTTGTTGGGGACCACCAAGAAGATGATGGTCGGGTTATATTGAGAGATGGCCTTCTCACATTCTTCTATGTAGGAGCACGAGCGATCGTCCTGGATGCCCATGAACTTAGGCTCGGGTAGATGGATACTCATCCCGTTCCCGGCGGTAATCAGCTTCCGCGCAAAGTCCTCCCCGCCGCGCCTAGCCCGGTTCGGCACAATCACCACCCAGCACGTTATCTTAGCGGCGCTGAGAATGGGGCGAGAGCGCAACTCCTTGGTCCATTCTCCCGTAGCGAGGGCGCTGCCGCCATTTCCCAGGACCAGTTTTTCAGGCGGCAGAAAGCGTCCTGGGATGCGCATCAGCTCTTTCTCCAGACGCATATCCCAGTCCTTGAGCTCTTGGGTCCCCTCGGGGCCGGAGTTGAGGCGCCGGTTGAAGGCCAGCAGTTTGATACACTAGAAATCCGGCCAGGATATAAGACAACTTATATCCTAACCAGATTTCTAGTGTATCAAGCTGCTGGCCTTCAACCGGCGCCTCAACTCCGGCCCCGAGGTGACCCAAGAGCTAAAGGACTAGGATATGCGTCTGGAGAAAGAGCTGATGCGCATCCCAGGACGCGTTCTGCCGCCTGAAAAACTGGTCCTGGGAAATGGCGGCAGCGCCCTCGCTACGGGAGAATGGACCAAGGAGTTGCGCTCTCGCCCCATTCCCAGCGCCGCTAAGATAACGTGCTGGGTGGTGATTGTGCCGAACCGGGCGAGGCGCGGCGGGGAGGACTTTGCGCGGAAGCTGATTACCGCCGGGAACGGGATGAGTATCCATCTACCCGAGCCTAAGTTCATGGGCATCCAGGACGATCGCTCGGGCTCCTACATAGAAGAATGTGAGAAGGCCATCTCTCAATATAACCCGACCATCATCTTCTTGGTGGTCCCCAACAACCGCATCGATCGTTATTCTGCCATCAAGAAAGAGTGCTGCGTGGATCGCGGTGTTCTCACTCAGGTGGTGCTGGCAAAGTCGCTGGGCGGCAAGAACGCCATGAGCGTGGCCACCAAGGTGGTGCTGCAGATGAACTGCAAGACGGGCGGCGCGGCCTGGGCGGCCGACATCCCCATGAGCAACGTCATGATGGTGGGCTACGACGTGTGCCACGACACGCAGAGCCGCGTGCGCTCCTTCGGCGCCATGGTGGCCTCCATGGACTAGGGGCTCACGCGCTACTTCAGCGCCGTCACGCCGCACGCCAACGGTGAGGAGCTGTCCAACGAGCTGTCGCTCAACATCGTCAAGGCGCTGCACAAGTACCGCCAGCTCAACGGCGCGCTGCCCGCCAAGGTCGTCATCTACCGCGAGGGCGTGGGCGACGGCCAGATCCCCTTCGTCTACAACCACGAGGTAACACTGATACAAGAGAAGCTTAAGGGTGTTTACGGTCCGAACAAGTTCGAGATGGTGTTTATAATCGTTTCAAAACGCATCGACACCAGGTTCTTTGACTCACAGTTCCGAAATCCACAACCCGGCACCGTAGTGGATGATGTCATAACGTTACCTGAAAGGTATGACTTCTTCCTCGTGTCGCAGCAAGTCAGGGAAGGAACGGTATCCCCGACGAGCTACAATGTAATATTTGACACGTCCACACTGAAGCCGGATCACATTCAGAGACTTACTTACAAGCTTTGCCACGTCTATTTTAATTGGTCTGGACAGGTCAAGGTGCCCGCTCCATGCCAGTATGCCCACAAGCTCGCAACCCTCGCAGGTCAAGCCCTGCATCGCCAACCACATTCCAGCCTCGAAACGCTTCTCTCAAGTATTCAACTTATGAGGAAGGGCCTCAGCGGACTAAATCTGCAGCTCTTGGGGCGAGATTATTTCGACCAACAGGCAAAGGTGGACATCCCGGACCATAAACTACAAATCTGGCCAGGATATAAGACAACTTATATGCGTTTTGAAACGATTATAAACACCATCTCGAACTTGTTCGGACCGTAAACACCCTTAAGCTTCTCTTGTATCAGTGTTACCTCGTGGTTGTAGACGAAGGGGATCTGGCCGTCGCCCACGCCGTCGCGGTAGATGACGACCTTGGCGGGCAGCGCGCCGTTGAGCTGGCGGTACTTGTGCAGCGCCTTGACGATGTTGAGCGACAGCTCGTTGGACAGCTCCTCGCCGTTGGCGTGCGGCGTGACGGCGCTGAAGTAGCGCGTGAGCCCCTAGTCCATGGAGGCCACCATGGCGCCGAAGGAGCGCACGCGGCTCTGCGTGTCGTGGCACACGTCGTAGCCCACCATCATGACGTTGCTCATGGGGATGTCGGCCGCCCAGGCCGCGCCGCCCGTCTTGCAGTTCATCTGCAGCACCACCTTGGTGGCCACGCTCATGGCGTTCTTGCCGCCCAGCGACTTTGCCAGCACCACCTGAGTGAGAACACCGCGATCCACGCAGCACTTTTTCTTGATGGCAGAATAACGATCGATGCGGTTGTTGGGGACCACCAAGAAGATGATGGTTGGGTTATATTGAGAGATGGCCTTCTCACATTCTTCTATGTAGGAGCCCGAGCGATCGTCCTGGATGCCCATGAACTTAGGCTCGGGTAGATGGATACTCATCCCGTTCCCGGCGGTAATCAGCTTCCGCGCAAAGTCCTCCCCGCCGCGCCTCGCCCGGTTTGGCACAATCACCACCCAGCACGTTATGTTAGCGGCGCTGAAAATGGGGCGAGAGCGCAACTCCTTGGTCCATTCTCCCGTAGCGAGGGCGCTGCTGCCATTTTTTTTTATTTTTTTTTTATTTATTTAAATCCAAAATAAAAATTTACAATGTTGACATAAATAACACAGAGTAAACAAGAGCAAATACTTAGTCATTGTTTGTGAAGCAAAGAAAGTACAGATTTGATGGATTTTATCAGCTCCACTAGACTACAGTCTGTTCTGGAGTGATACCACACTTATATTTGTTACATAGTACATTTTTTTATAAATTTTCGGTTAAAATAAAAAATAAAAAAAATTTGCAACATAATTAAGAAAATTTGAAGAAAAAGACATCTAATATTAGTTAGTAAAGCGGTAATAATAAAAGGATAAAAGGGTAATTACCTACATAGGCATTATAATATATAGATATATTTATATATAAATACACACTTATACATATAAAATATATATATACACATACACCTATATTCAATATATACTGTATATATACTTACATAATAATATATAAATAAACAAAAATAAATCATTGCAAAAACTTTTCTTTTTTAATATTTTAAGACACAATTTCCATGAGCTGCCTTTCGCATTCGCCTCTACTTTTTCCACGTAACCATTTTGTGACCTCAGCTTTGAAAGCGGTACTGGTTCTCAGCTTCTGCCCTTCGGTGAGGCAAGGAATGCATCATACATCCGAGGGGCCAGAAACAAATAATGTCTCTGGGCAAACCTTGTGTTCGTCCGAATTTGCTTCTGGGTTTGCTTTTTTCTTGTGTCGTGTTTGTGATCTCGGCTGGAATGCCGATCTGTGTCGTCTTGAAAATAAGTGACAATCGATTTTATGTACAGCTGTCTGATATCAAGTATCTGGAAGTCATTGAAAAGTAAATCGGATGGGTAGCGATACGGTTTTCTGTTTATAAGAAATAAGAAATAAGAAGAATATAACTCTCACTACCGCTTTTTGAGCTTTTACTAGTGGGTCTAGGTGCAGTTTAGCTGCACCGCCCCAACCGATATTGCCATACATCATCAGTGACTGTGCCAAAGCACAATATATGGATCTCAGAGTTTTTATATCAAGAACATTTCTGATACTCCTGAAAATATATATTAATTTACGGACTTTTTCGGCGACCTTTCCGATATATATATTTGCCACCGGAGATGTTTATCGACATGAACACCTAGGTACTTTACAAAAGGCACACGCTCAATTTGTACACAGTTACAATCAAGACTGTCGCAATCGTGTAGGACTAGGTTATAATTTTGTGGAGGTTGCTGACGAGCATCTATGCTGAAGGCTACAAGCTTAGTTTTATCCACGTTCAGCGTTAACAGATTATAATCAAGCCAGCCCTTACACTTTTCATCGCGACAGCTGCCTTGTTATATACACTTTCCCAACTATTCGATTCGAATATGAGGGCAGTATCGTCAGCGTAGGATATTATATCTGCACCAACATCCATTTCACAAAGCCCATTTATGTAAAAGTAGGAAGAGAGTCGGCCCAAGAGTACTTCCTTGTGGGACCCCATGATTATTGAAAAGACTATTACTTAAAGAATCGCCTATCCGGGTACGCTGTTTTCGAGATCCAATATAACTGCGAAACCAGTTTAGTTCGATACCCGTAATACCATATTTCACAAGTTTTATTAGGAGTATTTCATAGGATATTGTATCAAAGGCTTTTGCAAGGTCAAGAAATACAGTAATACACTTTTTGTTGGCGTCTACATACCTAGTGATATGCCCTGTCATTTTTAGTATTGCATCTTGTGTTCCCATTTTGGATCTGAAGCCGTATTGGTTTTTGGATAGCATGTGGTTGGATTCTAGGTGATTACAGAGTTGTTTATTTACTATTTTTTCCAAAATTTTGGCTAAAACATTAAGTACAGATATCGGTCGATAATTTGAGGGATCAGACTTCAGTCCAGCTTTAAAAATGGGTGTAACATTTGCTTCCTTGAATTTGCTTGGGAATATGCCACTAGCTAAACTACAGTTAAATAAATGGGTAAGCGGAGATACTAAATATTCAGCATATTTTTTAAGGATTTTGGCACTTATCATATCTGGCCCACAAGCAGAATTTGTTTTTATATTTTTTAAGGCATTATAGACCTCTTCTTCTGTGGTTTTAGTAAGTTTGAACAATGGGTGAATAATAGTCCCAGCCACTTCCTTAGCTACTTTAACTTCACATAAATTTAATCTACTACATAGTTTGTCAGCAAGATTTTTTCCAATGTTAGAGAAATATTTATTCAATTCATTTGCTATTTTGGCGTTTTCTGTTATTAATTCATTATTGATGACCAGTTCGCTTATCCGTAAAATTATCTTCTTCCTATAGCTCAATTCATTAACTATATTCCATACACATTTAATGTCGTTGTTTTCTGATTGTAGTTTTAGTTTATAATAATTCTCTTTTGCAGTTGTTATTAATTTTGCACATAGATTGCGGTATCTTTTAAAGTAGCTTTTTAAGGCGAAGTTGTTTGGGAATTTTTTGACTTTACTGTGTAGTTTATCCCTTTTATGAATGGACTGGACCAGCCTGCGGTGATCCAGGGTTTAATTTTTTTATTCTTATGTGGGATCTGTTTGTTTGTTGTACAGTCTCTAATGTGTGTTTCGAGGGTAGCTACAAATTTGTCGGTTACTTGGTCTACATTCAATTTATCCATGACGTCTGTCCACAGTTCCTTTGACAGTAAATCTAGTAATTTCGAGTCATCATTTTTTCTTAATTTCGTGTACATTATTTGAGTTTTCTGTATATCGCGATCGATGGCTAATATCGTACTATAGTGATCGGTAATTGTGGAATGTATTACTGCAGAGGTGACGTTGTATTTAGTTTTTTAAAAAATATGATCTATACAAGACTCAATATTTGGAAGAACCCTTGTCGGCGTATTTATGGCGGACACGAAACCCAGTATGTATATGTAGGTACAAAAACGATTACTTTACTTTTAGTTTCCCGAAAGGAAAGTATTGTGACAGCGTTAAAAAAATCGAGATGAAGACGGAAATATACATTTTGAGCCCCCCTGAGACGATTAAGACCATTTCCAGACCGATCTCTGTGTGTATGTGTGCGTCTGTCTGTGTGTGTGTGTGTCTGTGTGTATTCTTCCACGATAGCTAAAATTTCCTTCGCCAAACGATAGTTATGGTCTGTAATACCTAGATTTATTCGACTGTCGCTCACAAATGTTATTTTAGACTTTGGACCGTAAATAAGCTAGGGATTTTTTAAATCTACATCCTATAAGATTAATTATTCACATTGTATTTATTTTATTTATTTATTTATTTATTATTGACTAGTTACATATACATTCAAATTCAAAAACACAAAAGAAAATAGAGGTAATAATACAGAAAAATATACAGGTATAAAAATTATATATGCCTAAGCCCAGGTAAAATAGAGAGTAAATTATGTTTGGTTTTCAGATATGCACAGTAGGGTGCAACTGAGCCCGCTTTGCTAGGAGGGTCTGGTTACCTGGTTGCCGATATTTTTATGAAAATCTGTGATAATTCTTTTTATATAAAGCTGACTATTATGACTATATAATATTATAATGCATAAATTAGGGTTAACTCCTGTTACTAGTAGTGTTTTGTTTTCAGGGGATCCAGCATGAGGCAGGCAGAGCATGCGGTGGAAAATAAAGAAGACGAAACTGGGTAAGACGTGTACAATTTGCTTTCCTTATGACCTCAGGCATGTAAATGAATAAATTTAAAGTAACTTCCAATCCACAAAAGCAATTAGTGAGCCTGAAACCAAATTAGCATTTCGAAATAAAGTCGCGACCGTCATTAGGACCGAACGCTTAATGAAGTTTGTTGCGAAATAGGGCATCAAAATTGCTGTAATATCAGATGAAGCGGTAGAAATTAGCCATTTCTAGGCAAAACTGCAAGAGGTTGCTAACCATGGAAATATGGAATGAGGTTTAGGTTGCGTTGAAATCGTAGGCGAAAAAAGAACGGGATTACATTTGTTGTTTACCTTAAGGTGCAAGATGTGTAACGAAAAATTTTACATGGAAAATGACGCTCCTGGAGACCAACTCACTGTTAACCACTGTGCTGTTGCTGGAACAATTTTTTTATTTTTTTTATTTTTATTTTTTTTAATTAGCCAGTTGGTAGGAATCCCTACTCTTGGTATAGTCAAGTTGAATAACTGGTATTATACCTTATGTGGTATAATGAATTTTTTAAATATCGACTATTATTTTTTAATTGTAAAACAATTATTATTTCAATTTAGGATCTTTTAAAAATAATTGGAGCTGCTTAAATACTGCAGATAGTCAAAATATAAAAACGAAGAGTCGGTTATAAAACAGTAAAATTTAAATTATAAAAAATATAAAATTAAATCAAAAACAATGTCGCAATTAGAAATGGTCAATATAATTTATTATATTATAATCCATCTTTGATAATCAATGATTGTATTTAGTAAGTAATCAAAATTAGAAAATAAAAAATATGAATAGAAAAGATGGTGTGATCGACGCAATCAAAGGCCTTGGATAGATCATAGAATTAACCCAGAGTTTTTCCGACTTATCCAGGCTGGAGAGCAACTTTTCCACAAGACCCGCAATCGCATCTATTGTGGACAACGACTTGCGGAACCCGAATTGTTTTGGAGTTAAAATGTTATTTAAAGCGAAGAAATTGCTAATTTGCTGTAAAATATTTTTTTCAAAAATTTTACTAAAAGTTGGCAAAAGTGATATTGGACGATAGTTGTTTTTGTCCTCCCGAACATCTTTTTTATAGACAGGAACCAGTTTTGCCAATTTCATTTTACAAGGAAATACTCCACAGTTCGCATATTTATTCGTTACATAAACATTTAAGTATTTGATGATGTCCTCCTCATCGTGATCCGACGACGGCGACCTCTTGATTGACAGGACTTCTTCGAAGATGCTGGAAGTGCTCCTTCCATCTGGATAGGATACCCTTGTCGGTGAGACGCTTGGAGCCATCCTGGCTGCGCATCGGAACAACCTTTTTGACTCGTGGTCCAAAGATGGTTTGGAGACTCTGGTAAAATTTCCCTATCTGTTTAGTGTCAGCCCATCGTTGTAGTTTTTCAGCTCTTTCAAGCCACCAGGTGTCTTTGAGATGATGTAGTAGCCGGATTCTGTAGGAAGTGTCTATGCTCTGCGAGTAGAGTTTTAATTTCAGAGTCATTCTCATCAAACCAATCCTGATGTTTCTTTGCTGGCGGGGGGAGGGATACAGAAACTGCCTGTGATAGATTAGCGGCCATGTTTGTCCAAGTTAAGTCCAAGTTTTCGTTTCCGTTCGCTGTGTTAGACGTAATCAAGTGAAAATTGCTGTCTAGTCTAGTCCTAGCCTCGTTGTCACTGATGAGCACAGTGCTCTGATGGGCTTCTTGTGAGGTGCTCGACGAGGTTTTTGTAGTGCCATGCGCAGTTTGGACCGTACAAGACGGTGATCCGTCCAGCCGTTTGCACCTCTCATTGCATGCGTTATGAGAACGTCTTTGAGATCTTTTCTTCGCACTATAATGTAATCTATGAGATGCCAACGTTTAGATCTCGGGTGCATCCATGTGGTTTTGTGCTTTGTGGGAAGCCGAAAGAAGGTATTTGTAATGCATAGGCCAAACTGCGAGCAAAATGACAGTAAGTCGAGACAGTTGCTATTGCAACTGCCTATACCATGAGGACCAAGTACATTTTTCCAGGCTGAGTTATCCGCACCGATCCGAGCGTTAAAGTCTCCGAGGATCAAAATCTTATCTGCGGGTGGTATTGCTTCAACGGAGATTCGGAGGTCATCATAGAACTTGCCTTTATCTTCGTCGGAGGCCATGAGTGTCGGTGCGTATGCACTGATTAAGGTGGCATATTTGTTGTCTGCGAGCAGAAGGCGCAGGGTCATCAGTCGGTCACTCACTCCTTTGGGTAACTCAAACAGCGATTTGGCGATTTTGGTTTTGATAGCAAAACCGACACCGTTCCCTCTCTTCTCGGTTACTGGTCGACCAATCCAATAATAGGTGTAGCCACTACCTTTTTCGCGTAGTGCACCCTCCTCCAATAGATGTGTTTCAGAGATTGCTGCTATATCAACTTTATACCGTGAGAGCTCCTTAGCTATGATAGCGGTTTTACGTTCTGGGCAGATGTTGTGTTCGCTATCAACTAAAGTACGCACATTCCAAGCGGCAATGCTCAGTTCGTTGGTTGTTTGTTTCAAATGTGTTATCTTATTGTTCGCACCGCGTAAGATTTGATGCTCATACAACCGCGTTTGCTATATGAGAAGGTTTTGGTTTGAGCTTTGTTTAGGCCACCTTTTCTAGGCCCCTCCCTGGATTAGGGAAGGCAGTGCGTCCTTAAATAGGGCTGCCTTGTCGTCAGGCGTGCTGCCGAGCTCGTCCTCTCAACACCGTGAGTCCGAAGAGCGACCGCTCTCGCCTGACCGCCTACGTGTAGCTTCCAGCTAGAGCCGATATTCCATCAAGATACGACCCCACCACCAGTGCACTATCGCCGCAGGTCTTGGGTACAAGTCCGGTCCGATGTTCAAAAACAAGAGGTCATATGCGCGTGAATAGTTTACAGTGAGTAAGCGGTTGCGCTGGTGCAGACTCACTCTCTCGTCCCTGCAATCCGTGCGCCAATGGAGCGGAGATCCGCCACGATTGGAGGAAAGTATATGTATATAAATATTTAATATTATATATAATATATTTTTTATAAATTTACAATAAATTAATATGTGAGAACGAACTGCGAAATCAGTACAATTATTTATATGAAACGAAACCGTTTGAAACGATTTTGATATAAACTGAAACTTTACACAAATAATATAATATACTGAATTGGCTTTTATCCGGATCGTAGGGCCATCAAATGGTAGCGCAGGGATTTTAATTTGGGAATAAAAGGGTGAGTGAACTGTATTTTGCGGTAGTATGGAATAGAAAAGTTTGGAAAAAATGGGATCTCGTTTACCTTATTAAATGTCCGTTTGCAGCTTCGTAAATCAGCTTCTCAAGTCACTTCACAGCGCGGCGATGATTTATTGTCAAATATATATATTTCACGAGCACTAAATGTTCTTATTTGCGGGTTTTAAAGCGGGTTACAGCGGGTCAGCGGCGGCGGAATCGAAGCGAACACAATCGGTCATAGACTGACTCGCCGGCGACGTTCTGCTTCTTCTTTCCTTCAGTTAACGAGAGGGGATAGGAAAAGGAGATGCACTATCGGAATGAGAATTTAGAAACCAATTCAGTAAATCGCGCAGGCATATTTAATATCGATACAGCAGCCGTTTTACTAAATGCGAAATTTATATATATTTAAATCCGGCGTATCCAACTTTAGTATTTTTTGGCTTTATTTTTTTGACGATTAATATAACAAGCAAATTAGCCATTTATGGATCTAATAAAAAAAAAAGATAAAATTGCCATTTGGTGAAATCATAGGCCACCCGCAATACGAAATTCCAAACAGGAATCTTATCAACAATACAATAGTATTGTGGGTAATAAATATAACTTAGATAATGAAGGTGTCAAACCTGTGTATGGCTGAAGATTTACAGAAGACATCCCCACTTCGAATGCCTCTGCTGTTAAGCTTGCGTAATGAGATGTCAGTTTGACTGGCATTAAACCTAAATATGATCGTAAAATTCATTTTATGAATATGAAATTTTAATAACCACGCCGCCACTAGTTTGACAGACTTATGTATTATTGCCCTGTTTTTCTTTTATTTTTCTAACATGCCTGCTTAAGCACGTTCAAGCTGAGTTAAATTATTCAGATTTTTTTGGGCTCTAACCTGTTTTATAGGTTAAAGCATAAACTAAGGCAAGTTAACATCGTAAACCTAAAACATTATTACATTCCCAAAAAAAAATTTGTTACACAAAGTTAATAGCTAAACAGGAAGACTTTTTTTCAAGCAAATTTTAGAATTCGAGTTTGTAGAGGATCCTCACGTTTTGAGATCCTGGAGATCAAAAGCCTGATTTTTGGAAAATGTATGTCTGGCTGTGTGTGTATGTGTGTTCGTGTGAGTGGAAGTGTGTGTGTGTATGTGTGTGTGTGTGTGTGAGGGTGTGAGGGTGTGAGTGTGTGTGTGTTTGTGTGCCTATACTCATATATATCTCACAAAATACACAATGAATTAGGACCAAATTACGTACACAAATAGTTTATCCTAATGCTTAAATTTCAAATGCTGGTGAGAGACTTCAGTCGTTTGTTTCTAAATGGTGGCCGTTCGAAAATAAAAAAAAATATAAATGTGATAGTGGTCTAAAAAAAAGTAAATAAAAGTGACTTAGAATTTTGAGGACATAGTCTGAAGAAAAATGTCTTAGAATTCTGAGAATAATGCTTCTATCTTGGTTTTAACCCTTCAGGCCTCGGCCACTCAGCCGATTAACAAGTTGATGCTCCAAAAAAAAACAGTAAAAATTAGTAAAAAAATGGAATTATGACACTGTCTCATCAAAACATTAATTACTGCCAAACCACTCTACCCATTATTAATATAAAACATATTACAATATAAAACATATCAAAATAAAACGAATTAATTTACAACGGGGCCGTCACGCTGAATCGTGTTGTGGCCGATATCGGCCAATTGGGCCTCTAGGGGTTAAGTTATTTCCTAATGTCTATAGTAGTTTAGGAGTTTAACAGAATTTGAAAACCGAACCATATGCATATGCATCATATGCATAGCGACTTACTTTCGATAAGAACATACATATTGGTTTGCCTACCGCCCGGGCTAAACAGCTCGAATATGGGAAAGTCCACCGGTATCGTGGCGGTTAGTTCACAAAGGTGAATTGAGGTGTCACACGCGCGAAATCATCAAATGAAAGAGCAGAGACAAATGACGGCGATTTTTCTTATTAATTGAAAACCGAGAGACTAAACATGACGTGATAACAAAGTGTCATCTCGCTGAACTGATAAAATCTCAATCTGAGCTGTGCTCGGTCGCGATAGAAACAGAGAGTTGATTAATTGCTGTATTTCATTACGGAGACACACATCAAGGTGGTAATAATGCAACGATCTTCGCTTAGCATGTATCTATGTAGGGTGAATATTATAAAAAAATATGTATTTGTAAAATTGTACAATATTACATATCATTTTCTTAAACATATATATTAGAATGTAGTGTTTATTCATATATTTGTATATATTATTACTTATTTTCCACTTAAATTTATTGTATATAATGTAAAGTTTACTTTATCTTTAGCCCTTAATTGCATACATATATTTTTTTTTCTACTTTAAATTTTACTTTAATTTGTGTAGACCTCGAACTCGGAACCAATCGAGAGACCGGAGAAATCTGGTCACGATTGGAAGTAAGGGCGCGAGTGTCGGGCCCGCCAGGTAATCATTACTGGCTATCTCGCGGTAAGGCGTTGGTCTCTTACGGGCTGTGGCGTAGCTAGACGGCGGATTGTTTTTGTCCAAAGTCTTCTACGCTCACTCCAGGGAGATAGAACGAAAAATCGTTAAAACTCCCTGTGGTGACGGGCTCGCCCTTTGTAGTCGACAACCCAAGTTTATTCTAAGCTTCTACCATACTATTCGGGTAGCCTACTATTGCTACCCGATCCTGGGTGAACAGCCGGGCAAAGGATGCCGTGGTCCGCGATAGATTCGGTACACACCGTTTCACCGCTTCGTAAGGGAGAGGACCGCGCAAGCGACCTCGATCTCGGAACCAATCGAGAGACTGGAGTAATCTGGTCGCAATTGGAAGTAAGGGCGTGAGGGTAAGCCCGCTGGGTAACACTCCTGGCTATGTCGCAATTAGGGCGTTGGCCTCTTACGGGCATGTGGCGGAGCTTGACGGTGGACTGTTTCTGTCCAAGTCTTCTGCGCTCACTTCAGGGAGACAGAACGACTAATCGTTAAAACTTCCTGAGGTGACGGGCTCGCCCGCTGTAGTTGACAACTCTAGTATTCTAAGCTGATGACAACAAAACGTGAACAACCACGTTTTTAAGTATTTTCTTTAGTATGTTACTGTTTCGACGAGAAAATGTCGTTAAGTTCGGTACGAAGAATGAGTGCCATTACAAAATTATAAGCGGCACCAAAATGACCTCTCCGTGCAAGGAGAGGGCGGAAGGGGGGGGGGGGGTACTAAGTCGGGGAACGAAACGACGAGTCAGTGCACGCCGAGAGGTCTTAGAGAGCGCGGGTCATTGTATCATGTCATTAATAAAATTACACTGAGAAAAATATAATGATGTAATACACAGCAATACGCATGTATCAACAAGGATTACGTATGTAACTAGAATACGGCCCATACGTATGAATTAACACGACGCTTAACGGTGTTGGCGTGACGGTAGCTACCATGGCGTAATGTTAAAACAAAATGTTATTTAATTACGTCGCGACCTGTAGTACACGTACGGTTGTAGTCGGACACATGAATCATGTTGAAACTACAGTATACTGTTATTTCCGTATCAACCATAAGGAAAATGTTGATACATATAATCGAGTAATGGAGTTTCAACAAAATTCCTTGTATTTCAGCAAAATTACGAGTGAAACATCGTTATTGTGTATAAAACCGCAATAGCAAAATGGTACTGTAAAAATCAATCGAATATTTTTATTAGTGTACTGTTTTCACGTAAACCTCATGTTAGTAGCTCGATTATTTTTTGAGAAATTTTTGAACCCTGCCAATTGCTCAAGAAAATATCTAGAGATTACTCTAAATAAACTATACAGTCAGGACATACGCTCCATAGTCTCCGCTATTTGCTGTTATGGGCTTTCCCACTATGGTCGATAGACATACACAAATATATTAATATTCAAATGTGCAATTGAAAAAGGCGTGGATAGTCGCCGTCGCATCGTCGTGAAATCGTTGATGCCGCTTATATCGCTGTTAAGATGATTGTTTGTGTTAGTCGGACTGTGGTCCATACGTATGAATTTACATGACCCGTTACGTTATTGGCGTGACGGTCGTCACCGTATCGTAGTGGTAAAACATAATGTTATTTCATTACGTCGCGACCTTGGGATATCGCTTCTAACATGACAGCATGTAGTAGTATACGTACGGTTATAGTCGGATACATGAATCATGTGGAAACTACAGTATACTGTTATTTCCGTATTAATCGTCAGTAAAATGTTGATACATGTAATCGAGTATAGAAGTTTCAGTAAAATTCCTTGTAATTCAACAACATTAATTACGATTGAAACAACGTTATTCTGTATAAAACCGTGATAACAAAATGGTAATGTAAGAATTAAACCAATATTTTTCTCAGTGTACTAAATTGGCTAAAGAACGTATGTATCTGAGTATTCTCTGCCTAATTCAAGGAAATACTAATTATTCTACTACTAATAACTAGTAAATAATATTTAGGCCAATCAACATTTTTGTCCGCAGTGGTATTTGGTCGGATTAATAAGTATACCGAAACTGAACCGGTTTTATTACAAGCTTTTAGTAACCTTGCAATGTTTGTCAGTATGTTTGTTTAGGTCAAATCTTGCAAGCAGAATTAGAACCACTTCCTCTCATACCATAAAGTTGAAATTTTAAATGTTGGTTCAGTTCCGATGACAATGCATTTTTATAGTAAACATGACCTGATTCTGCACCCAGGATTGGCTCCCGAAGAGGGGACTCTTCAATGGTCAACAGCACAGACACGAAATTTTATATACGCATTTAATTAAGATAGCCCGTTATAAGTTTCAACTTGACATGGCTGCTGCGCCCAGGGTTGGTTCCCGACGAGGGGACTCCTCAACGGTCAACAGCACAGTCAATTTTTTTTTGTATACTCGTTCAATTATGCTAGCCGGTTCTAAGTTTCACCTTGACATGGTTGCTGCATCCAGGGTTGGCTCGGGACAGAGCATTTTAATAAAAGCTTGTTTTTAGAAATGTGTTTTTTACTATTATTTTTAAACAGACCCGACTTGCAGAATAAAAAATCATTGGGATAATACATCTATACCCACAAAACTGTCTTGGCGGTGGGAAAACTGATATATGTGCATTATGAAGTGATGAAATATGCATGATTCTTTTGCTTTGATAAATGCAATAAATTTCCAATCTTACCCGCTCACACTTTCCCTTTGACACATCAATGGTGGGAAACATTCGGTCACGGACGACTTTAAGTCATTCATCAATCTAATTAACGTGACTCCCTGGTATAAGGTACAAAATTAGGCATTTTTGGTAAATATTTTTTTAAAAACTGCATATTTCCTGCGGTTTACAATCCCATCCCAGCCCGCGACGCGATGCTTGACAAGCATGCTTGATCGTCTAGAGAGCCCCTAATATGATTTGCCCCTCTTTAGCAAATGTACAAACTAGATGCGTGCGATCGAGACGCTCGCGGTCTTGTCGTTTGCGATTTAACTCTCGAAAATACACGCCAATGTTAAAATGTTTACGACGGGTTTTACGACAATCCCAGGGCTAATTAGCCATTTAATTACGGAGTTAAAATTAGAATGATCAGATTAAAACGGTACACTGACCTCCTAATATAACCGCTTATTAATTAGTGTTAATGGTAAAGTGAAAAATGTGAGTGAAAGGGGTTCAATTTGGCAGTATCCGAAAACAGCCTGGGCCGAGAAAAATAGTCATGTCAAAAATAATAACAGATGTGTCATGGTATACCTAATATTGGGTCCTAACCTATGAAGTTGCTGTTCTATAAAGAAAATTAAAGTAAAATGGAAAAGTCTTTTGTTTTAAACACTTGAGACGATAAATTTACTTATTTTGATAAGAAATACTCTTTGTGACTTAAATATAAAAGTTAGAAACATATGCTGTCGCTGACTTTTTTGTAGGCATTATCAATCTCTACAAACTTTTCTCTAGAACTCAATCATATATCTCCCTTCGTTAAAGGCAGCGTTCGTAAGAAACCTTTTCTTTCGACCATTTTTTCTCCGACTTACTTTGCAAATCCGACTACCACGAAAAAGGCTTTTCATTTTTCGGATTAATATATAGAAAATTAAAGTAAAAGGGAAGTCTTTTGTTTTAAACACTTGAGACTAATGTGGCTTTCTATTGGTAAAAGAATTTTCAAAATCGGTTAAGTAGATCCAGAGATTACTTCCTACAACGTCACAAACTTTACCTCTTTATAATATTAGTATAGATTAATAAAAAAATTAACCCCTATGGGAGTTGCTTAATTCCTCTGCTGTAAAACTCTCGTGGACAGGAATTAATGAAAGCATTGAAGGTGTTTTTTACTGACTCTTCAAAGTTGATGTTTGACCCTTGTAAAAAGTTGCCTAAATTCTGAAAAAAAAAAAACTCTATTGGGGCAAGGTGACTGGTCTTGACAAGGTCTGATTGGACAAGGTCTGGCAAGTACGGCGGGTGACAAAGAGTCTCCAACAGCAACTCATGCAACTTTGCGACTGTTCGCAGTGAAATCCGTGGTTATACGTTGTCATGCAGAAGTAATGGCTATGAGCGATTGAAATAATGCAAATTTTCCATGGTTGCACAAACGAAAATATTTGATCAAAAACAAACGACAAAAAGACAAATAAACAGCTGACTCTAAAAAAAGAACAACATGGCCTTGAATTAAAATTTATTTTAATTTGACATTCCAACTCAAACCCAAGTTTTCCATGTTCAAGGAGGCCAGTGCAAAAAAAGAGCAATTAGCATACATAGTTAAGGACCCAATACTATCATGAATTGGTAGTTATGACCTATAAGCACCGAAGTCGTGTCCTTTAGCTGATAATTTAAAATCGACGTATTTTAAAAACAGTCATTAAATGGATCACGCAACTGATCCAATCTTATCCAGGACCAATCTCACCAATCCTGTTTATGATGTATGTATCTTTAGCCACTCCGTTGTTCCGAGCGCCGACATCGGAAACCTGTTGTCTGCCTAAAATATGTTCACAATTTCAGCGCGAGCGTTCGAGTTATTTTAATTCAACTTTATTTTAAGGTGCGCGCCATGTTTGGTTACGTTTGGCAAAGTTTATTTTTTTTGGGAAGAAAAATTTCCTGGAAGACGGACGTAAGATTTTTTTTTTTTTTTTTTTAAATGTCCAGGTGATGCGAAATGCACGCTGGCGAATTTTTTGTCAGGAAGAAAAATTTCTTGAAAAAAACCTGGAAGATGTTTTAAGAATTTTTAGAAAATGTCCAGGATGATGCAATATGCACGCTGGCATTTTTTCAGAAAGAAAAATTTCCTGGAAGAAGAACTATATTTGAAGTCGGTGACAGCAAACACCAGCAAATAAAACACTAATTTGACAATAATTTCTATTGTAAGAATATTATTTTTAAGGCAATTTTAAGTAGACTTACACGCTTTATAATTCGAATATAATAGTCGACTAGTTTTAAAACGGTAGACTTAGGATAATGTAGAGTATTATACATTAGGTTTAGGTACGTAAAAACACATTATAAACATAGCTATAATTAGTTTAATGAATAAATAAAATTAACTGTAATAATATGTGTAATTTCTACTTCTAAATATCTCCTATTTCGAGAATTTGTATTTAGTTAATAATATTAATAATTGTGCTATTCAATTACCTGTTAATAGTACTACTAAAAAATATTGTTTAGCAGGAATATACTTCCTATAAGTAATTTAATCGAAAATATTTTTTTATTTATCACATTTAATATAGCCTGCTTAAAATCCATCGATATCGATAACCAAACGAAAACAAAGATGACGCGCATGTAATGTTTGCACTACTGCAAAAATAGGCAGAAGAAAACCTACAGTAGATTGTTTGAAATAGTAAAAGAAAAACTTCCCAGGTAGTCGCCGGAAACAAAAAAGCAGGTATATCATTGATAGGGTCAGGGCCGCAAATGTCTCACTTTAATTTTATCATTATTCGAAAAA
Source organism: Micropterix aruncella (assembly GCA_944548615.1). Classification (NCBI taxonomy): domain Eukaryota; kingdom Metazoa; phylum Arthropoda; class Insecta; order Lepidoptera; family Micropterigidae; genus Micropterix; species Micropterix aruncella. The sequence continues at coordinate 7,631,737 of OX155980.1, forward strand.
TTAGGAGGGGGCCCTAAATGTATCGGGGCCGCAAATGTACAGGGCCGCAACTGTCCCGGGACGCTGGGACTAGCCCGTTCTAGGGTGGACAGGACTCTAATATCGCAATAAAATATTTAAAAGTTTAATATTCTCACGGAAAATTTTAAAAATTCTCATTCCTCACTTAAAATTCCTTCTGCATCTCACGGGGCCTCAAAAGAATTATTACTTTTATACTGTATTTCATTACTTCTAATAAAAATGGAACGGAATGAAATTTTGATCAAAGGAAAAAGCGGCAAATGAAACACCCACACATACATATTGAGTTGTCAACCACAACGGGCGAACCCGTCACCGCAGGACGTTTTAACGATTGTTCGTTCTATCGACCGTGCAGTGAGCGTAGAAGACTTGGGACATAACGAATCCGCCGTCTAGCTACGCCACAACCCGTGAGAGTCCAACGCCTTACCGCGAGTGAGCCAGGAATAAACCCGGCGGGCTCGAGATACTCGCGCCCTCACTACCAATTTGTGACTAGATTTCTCCGGTCTCTCGATTGGTTCCGAGTTCGAGGTCGCTTGCGCGATCCTCTCCCTTACGAAGCGGTGAAACGGAGTGCACCGAATCTGTCGCGGACCAAGGCGTCCTTTGCCCGACTCTGAACCGGGATCGGATGGCCAATGGTCATTTCAAGAGCAGTCGCCGTAAGGTAAACAACTGCCCCCGCTCTATAGGAAACAATACAGTTCCCAGACTCCCCCGATTGTTAGTCGGAGAGCACAATCGATTGGCTTGCGCCTCTCGGTGCGCAGACCGTCCAGGAGCGCCAGAGGATTGTTCCCAGGGGAGACCGGTTGACCCAGTGTCCTACCCAGGCTCGCACCCCATGCGGGGAGGCCATCGGATGGGTGTTGACCCGTGAGTGTAACCGACCCTGAAACAGAATGGGTCTTCGTGGCCAACTCAGCAAGGGCCCATTAGCTCCCACACATACAGTCTCATTTACGTGTACCCTAACTCCAGCTATTGTATGTGGCAAAATATGGCAGTATATATTACTGGCTGTATCTATCGCGTATGCCCAAATTGTATACACTTGGAAAGCATACAAAAAAGCATAATAACATTCTCTTAAATGTTTAATAATGAATTGGTCGGCAGATGCGGTGTTGTGCTGTGGTTAGCCATGCGTAGCCCTAATGATTGCTTAGGGACATGTGGGCTAATGATTAATAAAGCTTACGTGTTTGAGTGAATGGATGGAGATGATTACAGGTGTTCGAGGCGCCGGATGAGGTAGCGTGTCGATTTGATGGCGACACTCGCAGCCCGGGAGCCAACTGAAGTTTACTGTGATCAGCGGGCAAACGAATCGAATCAACCTAATAGGAAACATCTCATTTATGGTCCAGTCAACAAAAATCGATTTGCCAACAAAAATCGATAATTTTTGAAAAACTTTCTTTTACCATTAACTTTGTCATTTTAACTTAATGCTTGTTTGTAATAAGTTTGTGGGACCTTAGCATTCCCATGTGAAGGTGAACGAAGAGCATTTTTTAATCAAAAAAAAAAGTCCTCAGGGTATGATCATAAATGTAATACATACATATTTACGTGCATCATATAATGCAGCGCCTACTCAATGACGTGACGCTAACGTGGCTACAATGTTTATAAGGCAGTTACCGCTCGACTACGACTTACACAACTGTGTGTGATAAAGGGATCAGCGAATCATTGAAATCGTCGAAAATTAGTAATGCGGCGGGTTCTTTTTGACGTGGAGACGTCCTTACTTACGGTGGAGTGGATGTTTTTCTGCGCAGAAAATTTAACTATGTATGTCGACACAGCCACAGTTATGAAATCCATAACTAATTCAAAGTTTCTGTATTCTCCTGTATGATATGTGTAAACACATAAGATTAAATAGTCATTCAGCTCTACAAATTATGATTCGATAGCAGCTCAATAGACAGTTTAATAAATAACATCTTTAGTTCTTTGAATTTTAGGCTCTTTGTGATCAAAATTAAAGATCCAAGATAATCTAATTTGGCTGATTTTCTGTTCAAATTGCTGGTTAATTTATATATTTTTTTCAAAAATATCATTTTGGAGTCATTAAGCCAATAGTTATAAAATCCATAACTAACTCAAAGTTTCTATAATCTTCTGTATGATATGTGTAAACACATATGATTATATAGTCATTCAGCTCTATATATGATAATTCGATACCGGCTAAATAGAAAAATGTATAATTAACGACTTTAGTTCTTTGAATTTTAGGCTATTTTTGATCAAAATTAAAGATCCACGGTAATCTAACTTGGTTGATTTTCAGTTTAGATTGCTGGTTATTATTTTTTTTTCAAAAATATAGTTTTAGAGCCAATACTCGGTTAGAGATATTACGTCAATGTAAATGTCACCAAAATACTTCTCTTTGTAGTAATTTGAAAAAGCTTTGTATATTTTGAGGAAGTAATTTTTATTTAAACCTCGTTTCCTTTGTCGGTTTGTTGGTTTACATGACTATTAAAGTGTTATGCCAGAATTAGCATGAATAGTTACGTCATTATTTAAATTGTCATTAATAGGTTTGTGACATAAATATTCTTTGAAATATTTTAGCAACTTCAAATTATTATTATTATTATTATTTATATACACTAGCAGCTTTTGCAGCTGATGCGTGTACTTCACGTGTTGAGTGTACTGTTTGTCTTTATTTTATTTTATTCCTTACACTTTTTAATTGCCATTTTTACTAAATATTTGTCTAGTAGATTTTTAAAACCATTCACTGAGATAGCACTTATCACTTCTTGTGGTAGTTTGTTCCAAGAGTCCACCACTCGGTTAGTCAAAAAGTACTTTCTTGGGTTGGAACTAAAACTGTTTTGGTTTAGTTTTAAGGAATGTCCACGGAGTTTCTCGTTGGTGTTCATTGTGTACATTGCATTAAGGTTGGCTACATCATAATGACCATTCAGAATCTTAAACGTCTCGATGAGGTCCCCTCTTTGTCTTCTTTGCTCAAGTGTAGTAAGACCCAGTGCATCCACCCTAGAACGGGCTAGTCCCAGTTGGGTAACAGAAACAAATAAGCAAAAGGTTAAGGTTTTGCCATTCGGTTCCTGTTATTTTTATAAGCTAATCAATGTTTCATAGTAATTAATTCTTAAATAAATAAATAAATAAATAAATCCAAGCGGTTTTCATAAGGCTTGTTCCTTAGGGATGGAACCATCTTGGTTGCCCGCCTTTGCACTTTCTCCAGCAGTTCAAAAGAAATATATTATGATAATAATTTAGCAGCTGTTTTTATAAAATTTAGGTACAAATAAGGTGACACTTGTTAAAGACAATTTTCATGATAAATGCATTAGCGTGAAAATAAAAAAAAACATTATCCTATAAACCCACATGTCACATCAGCAAATTCTATTTATAAATTTGCTTAATCTCTGATTCAACTTGGATTGATTAATTTTAGTTCTATAGTAAACTACATCGAGCTCCCGGTCTTTCGCGTACTGACGAACCGGAAAATAGCAGCCACGCTACATAAAAGGGGAAGTGGTATGCTGGACAGACAGCGTACTTTCGTATAATAAGCTACGTTGGGTATCATCATACGAAATTTCATTAAATTAGGTGTTGGGATTGATATAAATGGTTTTAAAATGGCAATGGTCTGGGGATATTCGATTTATAAATATGTCTACAACATGTGAGTAAATTCCGAGTAATTATTTCGGTGTACCTACTACGGGTCCAACAAACCGGTTTGGCCCAATCGATTTATCGACGGCCCGATAGCATAGTGGTTAGGTCGCCTGTTCCGGGTTCGCTTCCCGGCTTGGTCACCATTTTCCGTTGGTATAAAATTAACGGAATCGCATTTTATTTCTGTCAATTGAATGCAATAACATGACACGCATCTCACATGAACACATACATATAAAAACTTCATAGGAGGGTTGGTTGTAAGAGAATGTCTATAGGAATAATAATAGACCCGTCCATTGTGAAATTTCACAATAAAGCGTAGAAACAATCAAACATCCATGTCATGTAGTTTTAATTTTTTAAATGTTGTTAGGACCCATGCCAACAATAAGATACCAAGTTTTCAGCTTCGAAAGACCTGTGTAAGCTGTGCAATGTCCAAAAACAGCGAATAGTATGTGCTTGTTTTTATCTATATCAACTAAAATATGCGTTTCGCAGAAAATGATATTGTTTTTTTTAACAGATTGAAAGGCATATTGCTTGGATAGGGTTGGATATTTTGACAAACTGCCATGTACATGAACGAAACCTACCTATTGAAATTTAGAGCTCTCCTTGTTGTTTCCGAAGTTAAGCAGCGTGGGGCGCGGTGAATACTTGGATGGGTGACCGCCTAAGTGTCTGACTGCGTGATGCTATAAATGGCGAAGATTCCACGATATAACACCGTTCTTGTAGGTAAAAAAAAAAACCTTAACCTACTAAAACTTTTTCCGAATCTAACTCCATTAAAAATAGAAATTGGCATGTTAATGAGATTGCGACAAGTAGGTATTCTATTACGATTTAGTAGAAGTAGTAATCCATCCTAAAATGGGAAACATGCGAAACATCCCCACTGGTTTGCCGTTGCCCTCGCTGCTTGAGGACGGCCTCTGTTGGCCTTTGGCGGAACTGGATCAGTATATTCGTATCGTCGTACCTACAGATGAGTCGTAACGACATGAGTGTCGTTGTGACTCATCTATAGTTGACATGGTGGCAGCAGACGTTATGGCATCCTAAGGCGGCGGAATTCTCGAAGCAATTGACAAACTAAGCAGATATCTTTGAACGCAAAATGCTAAACGCAAAATTAAAAGAAAATTCGGTGCCATGCAGGGCAGGAGGATGACGCGTGGAAAAGATGAGCAAACAACTAACTGTATAACCTGTATCATTATACATTATCATCATTATACACCATTACGTGCAAGTTTTGAGATTCCTGAAAATCGAAATACTCTAGTGGTGAGACGCATCGTAAAGTCGGCCGACCAAAACTACCGTAGTTTGATACTGTGATCCTAAAGTCCTAGGTGATCCTAAAGTCCTAAATGCACATAGCATGAATAACTGAAAAACTAAATCAGTGTAGTATAGTATAAATATACTATATATAATATAATACAGTATAGTAGAGTATATGTATAGCGTGGAATGGAAATAGATTCCTGACGAAGCCAAGATTCACAATGAGGTGTAGCGGTAATGATGATGAACGATGGTTATCTGTACTTGTATTTGGTAGTCCAACTCTTGGAGATTTTTTTATACACGGCATGGCCTCGTATCAGTATGCATCTTGGACTCGTATCAGTATGCATCTCATGCTGGGATGAATCTTTCTGGGCAGGGGCACAGTATACCAGACAGTAGCTTCGAGAACCAAAATTGAAATCGAAGTGACGTCAAGAATCTTAAGGGCTACCAAAAATCGTAATATGATTACTCGTCTTCTTCTTGAAGCATCCTCCCGGCCACATTTACGGTGACCCGGCGACACAGATGCCACCGATTTGTTCTGAGAATACCATATGGCGTCGGCTCATAAATCTGCACATCTGCACGCGGACACAAACGGCGCCCACAGCGTTCACAGCCCCGTAACTATGGGCCTAAGGACGCGACATGACTTACCCCTCGCCCCACTTCCATCGCACCCTCTTCCCGCATTGCATTGTAGCTCTTGGGTGAACTTACTGGGTGTTATTATACTGTGGCAGGGGTGTCTTATTTGAGTTAATTGCTGCCATTTTTACTTAAAAAGGCAGTATGTGTATTAGAGCAGTAGTACTAAAACTTTAAGGCAGCGTGGGCCAATTATCAATACATTCCTAACGCAATAGCGCCACACACCACCTCAAGTTTTCTAAGGAACTAGGATGGGGGGTTGGAGGCTCCCTAATCAACATTGACAAGTATAGTGTTTAAACAACAATTTTATTGTCTTGTTGAATGATGTGTTTTCCCAATTGACTATTCTCTGCAAAACATTTCTGAAATATATACAATAAACACATATTCAACTTTTCTATTGTCTCATTTTGATTAAATTCTAGTATTTTTTTTTACTTTATAAGACTGAAAAAATATATTTATTTTTTGGGTTCCGTCAGCAAATTTATCGCAGTTAATTTAAACGTCACTTCAGACTTTACATCAGAAAATGGTTCCAACAAATTTGATTACTATTTTCTACATAAAATATCCTATCCTCATCAAAAACCAACTAAATTCGGTGTTGAAAAACAGATTTCGTAAATTATATTTTTTTGGTGATCGGATCTTCTCGGCTCCACGTACTATTGGTGGCTCGCGGACCACCGGTTGAAAACCACTGTGTTCAGCGCGGATTTAGACTTGACAAGGCCCTAAGTTATTTGAGCTATGGCTGCAGTATATTTAAGTATTTATGACAATTGCTAACTCGGGCAATATTTTTGGGGGATCCCAAGAAAGCGGGGGCCCTAAGCTATAGCTTGTGAAGCTTATACGTAAATCCTGCACTGACTGTATTAGAGGTACTCGGTTATAAGCCCTTCGGTTTGGTTTTATTCATGTAACACAATAGTTGAATAATTTGTGTGTAGAGTATTTGTAGATACTCGATACTTAAGTAGGGACTGATTGTGTCCCTAACATATTTAGGAAATAATGTAAGGTTGAAGAAAATGCTAAAAGTTGAATCGCACTACAAATTTAGATAATCGCATAAAATTAATAATAAAATAAAATATGTAATAACATTGAGTTCGCATGGCAGTTTCACCGAGTTACGCTTAAGGCTGTATCGCTCGCTTTAACATACGCCAGGCATTTTATGACACAGCTGCAGTGCTGTTAAACAAAGTGTTAAAAGATCCACACAACCTGTAATAAAAAAATACAGCAATGCTATAGACATTGGGTACAAACATGCCGGGTAGAAATGTACGCAAAGCTCTAAATAAAAGAGAAGATACTCACTCAGCCTCGGTCCGAAATATTGTTATAAAAACAAAAATAACAAAAGATGCACGCCTGGGTGTTAAAAGTCGACTTTACAATCTCGAAAGGTATAAAGTGTTACGTATTGTTCAGAAAAAATAGTCTCTGTTGTTGGTATTTCTTTGAAATAAGCGGCGGTGTCGTCATAGTGAAGGAAGTGATGAGGCCATGGAAATGTCTGGATAAGAATAGCAAGGTACGCGTACGACTACAGCGAAAGTTTTGAGGATTTTTGTTTTGTGTATGGGAGTGACGGTTCTGACAGCTTATTTTTTTTGCCACTACCCTTGCTGTTTATTTTACCCTTCTCTATTAAAATAAATTATTTCGCAGTTAACTCTAAATATGAATAGGTTAACTATAAAAATATATATCAATTAACAATGGCCTCCAATTGAAAAAAAATGTGATGTCGATTTAATGGTGCATTTGAAATCCCCTGATATCTAAAAGATATTGGTATTCATTAGGCACCAGGATATTGGACCTAAAAGGTCTTTTTCGGAATTTGGATAACTTAAGATGGTAAAAATTCAACTCTGATTGGCCAGTGAAAATCGTATTCAGAGCACTCATCTATTCAAGCATGAAGCAAGCATCTATTCAGTAAGCATCCTTCTACCCACGAGAGTTTTACAGCAGAGACAAAAACCAACTCATTATAATACAAATTATTGGTCCTTAAATTTCCTTTGTAAAATTGAATAACTTGGATTATGAAAAATACAATATTTAAAATGGTAATGACAATGTCGAAACAGTGTGTATTGTTATAATCACAATGTTTGTATGTTTCGTGTGAGGACAATAATAATTTATAATCGCTAAAGATAAATAAAATAAAAAACGTTAATCTTAGCGTCAAAAAGTTGAAGGACACTCTAAACAATTTGGAAACATTTCGAAGTTTACTAATTGTTTGTGAAGATTCTTCTCGAAGTGCCTCTGCATTACTGGAGGTTGGCCGTTAGCTCTGAATACTTTTGTCGGTCTTGCGCCATCCGGAAAAGCTGTTGCGTACTGGTGATCCAGGTCCACACTATGACATTGCACAACCACGACTTTTTCCTCCTTCCACGGCGTCGTTTACCCTCAATTTTGCCCATCAATATCAGTTGAAGCAGCTGATATCTGTCATGCCGCAGAACGGGCCACAGATATTCAACCTTGCGCTTTTTGACGGTGTGCAACAATTTTCGGCTCGTACCAGAACGCTGAAGCACTTTTTCGTTGCTAACTTTATGGGTCCAGCTTATAAGGAACATTCGACGATAGCACCACATCTCAAAAGATTCTAGCCGCCGTCTGGTGTCTTCTTTTATGGTCCACGCTGGCCACTGGTCAGATGTAGCATTTACTGGCCAGATGTAGCAATGTAGGATCCGAGTTAGATTAGATTAGGATCTAATCTAACTCTTAGGATTAGATGTAGGATCCGAGTTAGATTAGTTAAATTTATTTTCCGGCAATTCAAGACTTTTCTCATTTTATTGAATGATGCACGGGCGATTTCTATCCGGGTCTTAATTTCTTGATCGGAGTTCCGTATTTCATTCATAACTCACTTTAAAATTAAAAAATGCTAAATGTTACTAAAAATATATATATTATAAAAGATTAACACCCTTTTAGGGATTCGTCAACTTATTGAATTATAAAAAATAACTGTGATAGGTTTAAAAAGAGTTGGAATGTCATTTTACCTCGTTTTTGTCGATATTTCTTTGCATATTTCTCATAGGATATACAAGTATATTAAATTGAATCATAGTCATATAAAACTTTAGACAGTTATCTTACTAATCGTATAACATTTGTAGTGAAATCATTTGTTTTTACACGACTGCCCAACAAAAAAGGAGTGTAATGTGTTCAGGGTTCATCTATGTATGTTTTCCGTTTCTTTATTCCAATATAACTTCTAAACGCTTGAGCCGATATAGAAGTATGTGGTATTGTTAGAACCGTAATGTCATCCCCAGTGTTATAGGGTACATTAACTGTCAAAATATCAAGTAAATAATTGTCTAAATGTCCAAATCTCCACATGTCAATAAATTAAGGTGTTTGGTGTCAAATGAAAGATCTGATCGAGTAAATTCTGAAAATGTGTTGTATCTATATGGATACATACATAAACCACAAATATTTCATTAAAAAACCGTTAAAAAATATTATAAATTCAGTAATTCAGTTTTTGTAACGGCAGTTGTGTTTTTAATTCCTTTTAATATATACCTTTTCATTTGATTATACGATTTAATATTTAGGGTTGTACTTAGACCGCTCCCTAGCGCAATGAAGATTAATGAATGATGACTGGCAAATAGCTTGATATGCATCATAAACAACCGGCTCGATTGCGTTTCTCTTGACCTAAAATCGGAAATTAGTTCATGTGAACGAGACAGAGCAGTACGTCAGAGCGGAAGCTGAAACCCAGCGAAGATAAAGCAGTTAAATCTAACCCTGCACGAAGTGTGTTCAAACTTATTCTGGCGTCTATAAGTTCGACAGGTATTTTTGGTGCGGGAAAATCGACGATAGTTCATTTTATATTCCGTTCTAACGTATTGCTCTGTCTCGATCGGTTGAAGTAAGTTTCTATTTAATTTCATGAAGAAACGAAATCGGGCCCAATGTAAACAAGTCTTAGCTAAAATTTCAGAATAAGAGTCATGTAGTTTCATGTCGTCTTGTTAGCCATTACGTCGGCCTTTAATAATAAATCACGGAAACAGGCTTTTATTCGATCTTATCTAATGTGGGCAAGTATCTATATCTCGAATATAGTTAAACTGGAGGCTATTTCTCCACACTGTCGAAATAATGTGAATTGATAAACTCAAGGCTGTCCCTCGGGACTCGCGTCCTCAATCATCGAGATTGCATGGGCATTATCGACGGCCTGGAATTGTGGCCTATTAAATTTAGAGTGGGGCAGATATAAAGAGAGAAAGGTGATTTCTCCTGGCAGCTGTCACGCCATAAAAAGACTTGTAAAATTATTTTACGGTCAACAAGCGATTTAACGGAAGTCTTCAAAAATTAAAGTGCAACTCACCCGGCAATAAACGTTCCTTAAGTGCAAATGGTTTGAGGCTTACCTGAAAGTAAAAGAAAAACATAAAATTAATAATTATCGTTATTTAATAATATTTCTATTTTTAATACGCTTTTATTAGGTCGAGCTGTATGTAACTAACTATGTAACGGAATCAAAGGTAACTAATTTAACCATCTTCCAAGGATCGTAGCGTCATTAAAATTGGCAGCTGTATGTAGTTCTGATGACAATACAATAACTACAATACTATTACTTCCAATTGCGACCAGATTACTCCGGTCTCTCGATTGGTTACGAGTTCGAGGTCGCTTGCGCGGTCGTCTCCCTTACGAAGCGGTGAAACGGTGTATACCGAATCTATCGCGGACCACGGCATCCTTTGCCCGGCTGCTCACCCAGGATCGGGTAGCTGATGGTCGTTTCAAGAGCAGTCGCCGTAAGGTCCGCAACCACCCCCGCTCTATAGGAAACAGTACTGCTTCCAGACTCCCCCGACTGTTAGTCAGAAATAGTCAGAATGCACAGTCGATTGGCTTACGCCGCACCGTCGCAGACCGTCCAGGAGCGCCATAAGGTTGATTCCTAGGGGAAACTAGCCCTAAGGCCAGAGCCCTGCCCGGGCTCGCACTTCATGCGTGGAGGCCGCCGGATGGGTGTTGACCCGAGAGTGTGACCAATCCTGAACAGAATGGGTCTACAGCCTGACAGTACAGCTCCAAAACCTGACCTAGACACCCCAATATGTGGGGTTAGCTTTCTGTTGGGAGGAAGGAATGGCTGCCCCTTCCACCTGCTCCGCCATTCCAATCGACTCCATTTCTGCCTTTGCAGCCGTTGAGGTCTTCTATATTTATACAATAATTATTCCAGATAAAACATCTTTGATGAAAAAAATCGGTTGTCTGTAAAGTCGGTTTACTGACGATAGTTGAACGTAACTACGTCATAAGAAAATACTGATGGAATGGTTGCATTTGAAGCAGTTTCATTTAAGATTCTGATATTGTTTATTACAAACACCCAAAAATATATGCTTTTATACTCACCGATTTGACTACAACATGTAAATGTATTATTGTATAGCAGTATAATTGTATAATTGTTTATTGTTTAAAGTTTATTGTTTTTTTTAATTTGAAAGTTTGAAATCTCAAACTGTTAAATAACGGTTTGAGAAGCGTTTGAGCACGCTGCTCCATCTAGCGGTAGGTAATACGTCGTAAATAAACAATATCAGCGACATTTTACCAACCGCTAGATAGCGCATCGTAATGATAGCTTTCATACTTTTTTTTTTTTTTTTAATAAAAGTTGCTTACTTTGTTGCACTTTGTTGTACCCACAAGAAAATTGTCCGTTCAGTAATAACATTCCTTATATCAAGAATACATATAAAATTATGTCAAGAATTTAAATCAATCTAGTGATTTTCATTCGTATTATTTTAGACTGAGGTTAGTAAATAATTCTTGTCGCAACCGGTAGATGGCAGCATTTATATTGAATAATAAATATAATAAATAGAACGCCTCAGAGCAAGGTAACGCCGCATGAGTCATGTTTTTTCGTGCGTGCAGCAGGCTCTATCGATTTATAAGACGTTGTCACGTCAATAAACTTTAATAACATAATAAAATTAGGGCCAAAAAATAAATTGAATAAATTCTAACAAGAATTTTCGATTGCTTTCCTGCATTGAAAGAATCCCCTACCTGTAAAACTCGTTTCGATAATCCAGTCTTTTGTGCTAGTTGTTTCAAGTCTTTGGCATCCGGATTTTGGTTTATAGCGAAATACGACTTCATGGTGCGGAGCTGGTGGTGTTTGAAGCTGGTGCGCATGCGTTTTGTTCTCTGGGAATGGTGACCAGATACACTGCCTGGCGATCCAAATGAGTTCTCATAGGTTAGCGATTCGAGCGATGAGCTGAGGTCTGAAGTATGCATGATTTCTGCAACAAAAATAACAAATCAAATGAGATTTTATATTGAAATAAAGAACGAGATTACAAGGTATGAACTATGTTTGAGCTTTATAAAGTTTTTTTATCAGAATTGCAACATAGGATTCAATGTTTTCGTTGAATTTATATCCCATTTTATACACCGTTTTTCAGCAAACGCTGCTGGGCCAAGCACTGCTGACCAAGGTTTTCCTAACATAAAATATAAACGTTTTTTTTGTGTCATAGTACATATGTTGAGTTTTCAGGATATTTGTTTCTTTTTTAATCTTGGGACAAGGAGAGGGGAGTACAGCGCAGAATCCTGTTACATGGCCGCGTCGCAATCGGCCAAACCACCATTTATTTATAGCGTTTACACTATGAACTAATTAATGAATTACTATTCTAATAGAAAACACTAGAACTCCCAAATTAGGAGAAAAATGGTAACAAGAGTTTCTTTTTGCTAATAATCTCATGAATCACTTGCCAAATTTACTGCATTGTTTGAAAAAAATCTATAAAAAGTGTTTTTTTTATTAAGGACATCCTTGACACAGATACCACCGATTTGTTCTGAGAATACCATATGGCGTCGGCTCGTAAATCTGCACATCTGCTCGCGGACACAAACGGCGCCCACAGCGTTCACAGCCCCGTAACTATGGGCCTAAGGACGCGACATGACTTACCCCTCGCCCCACTTCCATCGCACCCTCTTCCCGCATTGCATTGTAGCTCTTGGGTGAACTTACTGGGTGTTATTATACTGTGGCAGGGGTGTCTTATTTGAGTTAATTGCTGCCATTTTTACTTAAAAAGGCAGTATGTGTATTAGAGCAGTAGTACTAAAACTTTAAGGCAGCGTGGGCCAATTATCAATACATTCCTAACGCAATAGCGCCACACACCACCTCAAGTTTTCTAAGGAACTAGGATGGGGGGTTGGAGGCTCCCTAATCAACATTGACAAGTATAGTGTTTAAACAACAATTTTATTGTCTTGTTGAATGATGTGTTTTCCCAATTGACTATTCTCTGCAAAACATTTCTGAAATATATACAATAAACACATATTCAACTTTTCTATTGTCTCATTTTGATTAAATTCTAGTATTTTTTTTTACTTTATAAGACTGAAAAAATATATTTATTTTTTGGGTTCCGTCAGCAAATTTATCGCAGTTAATTTAAACGTCACTTCAGACTTTACATCAGAAAATGGTTCCAACAAATTTGATTACTATTTTCTACATAAAATATCCTATCCTCATCAAAAACCAACTAAATTCGGTATTGAAAACCAGATTTCGTAAATTATATTTTCTTGGTGATCGGATCTTCTCGGCTCCACGTACTATTGGTGGCTCGCGGACCACCGGTTGAAAACCACTGTGTTCAGCGCGGATTTAGACTTGACAAGGCCCTAAGTTATTTGAGCTATGGCTGCAGTATATTTAAGTATTTATGACAATTGCTAACACGGGCAATATTTTTGGGGGATCCCAAGAAAGCGGGGGCCCTAAGCTATAGCTTGTGAAGCTTATACGTAAATCCTGCACTGGCTGTATTAGAGGTACTCGGTTATAAGCCCTTCGGTTTGGTTTTATTCATGTAACACAATAGTTGAATAATTTGTGTGTAGAGTATTTGTAGATACTCGATACTTAAGTAGGGACTGATTGTGTCCCTAACATATTTAGGAAATAATGTAAGGTTGAAGAAAATGCTAAAAGTTGAATCGCACTACAAATTTAGATAATCGCATAAAATTAATAATAAAATAAAATATGTAATAACATTGAGTTCGCATGGCAGTTTCGCCGAGTTACGCTTAAGGCTGTATCGCTCGCTTTAACATACGCCAGGCATTTTATGACACAGCTGCAGTGCTGTTAAGGCGCGTAGGCACGCCAATGGCCTTGGACGATGAGGCGTGGCCTATTGCTTTGCGCTCCCCCCGCCCGCGCTAAAAAATCACGCGTCTGTTGCCGAAATATTGTTTGTAATTCATAGAACGATTGCGAAGCGATAATATGTATGATGCAAAGCGATAATATTATATATTAAATTATATATATATATATATATATATATATATATATATATATATATATATATATATATATATATATATATATATATATATATATATATATATATATATATATATATATATATATATAGGTATATATATATATATATATATATATATATATATATATATATATATATATATATATATATATATATATACATACATACATACATACATACATACATACATACATACATACATACATACATACATACATACATACATACATACAAACCAATATGGCTTCCGGAAAGGGCGATCAACGCTGGATGCTATCAATCTTGTAGTCTCCACAGCCAAGGAAGCGATCGCAGGCACCAGATGGAAGGGTGGGACAAAGAAATACTGCTTGGTAGCCACACTGGACATCAAGAATGCATTCAACTCTGCCAATTGGGACTGTATCATGCGGGACCTCGAGAGAAAAAACGTACCAGGATACTTGCGGCGGATGGTAGCAAGCTACTTTACAGGTAGACGCCTGAAATACGACACGAAGAATGGTCCAAAGGAGTACAAAATAACTGGAGGAGTACCCCAGGGTTCAGTTTTAGGCCCACTCTTGTGGAATTGCATGTACGATGGCCTGTTGAGGCTGACTCTGCCAGCGAGTGTTAAACTCGTAGCATACGCAGATGATGTGGCCGTGGTGATCGTGGCAAAGTATCTCGATGAAATACAACTCGCATTTGACATCACCTTCGAGAGAGTCAACCAGTGGATGAATATGGTGAAGCTGCAACTAGCACAACATAAGACTGAAGCAGTGCTAATCACTAGCAGAAAACAGACAGAAAACATCACGCTTGGAGTCGGAGAGCACGAAATCACAACACAACCGTTCATTCGGTATTTGGGAGTGATGTTGGATGCCCGGCTCAATTTCAAACAGCAAGTGGAGCATGTAAGTGCCAAGGCATCGATAGTGAGGGCAAGCCTATCCCGTCTGATGCCAAATATTGGAGGCCCTAAACAGAGCAGAAGGTTACTGCTGTCGTCTGTAGTCACGTCGGTGCTAACCTATGGAATTTCCGTTTGGGCTGACGCCATCGGAATCCAAGAATCAAGGAGAAAGGTCGCATCAATATACCGACTAAGTGCCCTGAGAGTGACTAGTGCCTTTCGCACAGTGTCTGAAGAAGCGGCGTGCGTTATCGCCGGAATGCTGCCAATTCAAGTGCTAGCCGAAGAACGACAAACCCTCTATCGGAGACGAATGTCATCTACGTCGAGTTCTGATGAACCCAGAACTGAAGAACGGCAGCATAGCATACGTCGATGGCAAGCGCAGTGGGATGCCGCGAAAAATGGCAGGTGGACATACCGTCTTATACCACAGGTAAATGTTTGGCTGAGCCGAAATCATGGCGAAGTCAACTACTACCTAACACAGATGCTCTCAGGACATGGCTGTTTCCGAGCATATCTTCATCGCTTCAAACGCGATGATTCTCCAGAGTGCCCGTCCTGTCCTGGAATTCCTGAAGACACAGAACATGTGTTTTTCCTGTGTCCTCGATTTAGCTCGCTGCGCAATGACATGGAGATTGTCCTCAATCAAAAAATTCAACCAGAGACATTAGTAGGCGCGATGCTTTCATCAAAGACGGCCTGGAATGCGACCAGTACCTTTGCAACTAAAGTACTCCAAGACCTGCGTTCCATCGAAAGGAAGAGAGCCAAACACAATCTTGGCTAGAAAACTAATATGAAGAAAAAGCATAGCTAAATCCTCTCCCCGCGAAGTAATGCCTAACGGCGGGTCCCGCGGGGATACAGAGGCCGGAGAAAGAGGAGGTTTTTAGTCGGTATTACATCTGAGTCCGACATACCCAGGTCAAATAACTGGTCCTGACGATACGTAAAAGTATTTTTCCCCAACCTCTATAAAAAAAAAAAAAAAAAAAAAAAAAAAAAACATACATACATACATACATAGATACATACATAGATACATACATACATACATACATACATACATACATACATACATACATACATACATACATACATACATACATACATACATAGATACATACATACATACATACATACATACATACATACATACATACATACATACATACATACATACATACATACATACATACATACATACATACATACATACATACATACATACATACATACATATAGTGGCGGATCCAGGGGGGGGGCTAAGGGGCTGAAGCCCCCCCCAAAACATAAATAAACAAAACTTTCAGATTTGTTACTGAACTGTATATTAAAAATCTGTTAGTTCAGCTCAAAATTTAGAGACAGCTCCAAAAAATGCTACATATCTAAGTAAAACACCCAGAATCAGCTGATTGAATTTTGCCATACTCTAATTATGAAAAATATAATAAAAAAAAGTGAAAGAAGCAAAATATTACGCTGTACTTGGCGACGAAAAAATAGATGCTAGTTTTACAGAGCAACTGAGTATATGCACCAGGTACTTGGATAAACAAAAGAGCACAATACATGAAGAGTTCATGTGCTTTTTATCTGCAGTTGACTTGAGTGGTGCTGCTTTGAGCGATCACATTCTTCAACAATTAAATCGAGCCGGCCTGCAGATTGAGAACTTGAGAGGTCAAGGTTATGATGGAGGTGCCAATATGTCTGGAAAATTGAATGGTGTACAAGCCCGCCTAAAGCAGGTCAAACCGCTTGCGGTTTACATGCAATATGCAGCACACAAACTAAACTTGGCTATCTTGAAAGCCTGTAGCTTGCCGAGTATTCGCAATATAATGGGTGTTGTAGGTAGTGTAACTAATTTTGTGCGAGAGTCAGCAAAAAGGTCGGAACTTATCAAACGAGCTATTCTCGAAAAACACCTGGAGGAGAAAAGAGTAAAATTAAAGGGCCTTAGTGACACACGTTGGCTTGAAAGGCATGATGCACTTCTTCAATTTAAAGAGCTGTTTGACTCTATTGTACAGTTCCTTGAAGAAATGGACAGAATATCTCCATCATTATAAAGTGCAGTGCGTCCTTTCTCTGACAGTAACCGCTGCTGTGTTTGAAATTACTGTATCACTCTCACGACAACTACAGGCTGTCGCTTTAGACCTCCACCTATGCTACGAGATGGTAGAAACGGTAATAAAAACACTGGAAAGGTACAAGGATATAGCATTTGAAGAAAGTTTTTAAGAGGTGTGTCTTTTTGTAGAACCTATGGACATTCCAATACAAGTACTTAGAATGGTAAAACGGTCACTTCAAGTCTCATATATGGAGGCCTCTGATGTAAAGGAATACTACAGCCAATAAAAAAATAATTTAAATCGTTATGTTATGTTTATTTTTCATATTATCAACAATTATGAATTATTATAAAAATAAATATATGTATCGTCTCCAGTGTTTAAAACAAAAGACTTTTCCCTTTTACCGCATAAATAGTTAAAGGATAATACGACATAGTTATGGAACCGCGACCATCTATACTAATCTATACTAATATTATAAAGAGGTAAAGTTTGTGACGTTGTAGGAAGTAATCTCTAAATCTACTATACCGATTTTGAAAATTCTTTTACCAATAGAAAGCCACGTTATTTGTAAGTGTCATAGGCAATATATTAATCCGAAAAATGAAGACTTTTCATGGTAGTCGGATTTCCAAAGTAAGTCGGAAAAAACGGTCGAACGTAAATGTTTCTAACTAACGCTGTCTTAACGATGAGAGATATATGATTAAGTTCTAGAGAAAAGTCGTAGAGCTTGATAATGCCTACAAAAAAGTCAGCGACAGCATATGTTTAACTTTTATATTTAAGTCATAAAAAGTAGTTTTTCTAATTAAAAAAATAATTTAAATCATTAGGTTAGGTTTTTATTTCACATTATCAACAATTATGAATTATTATTAAAATAAATAAATTTATCGTCTCAAGTGTTTAAAACAAAAGACTTTTCCCTTTTACTGCATAAATAGTTAAAGGATAATACGACATAGGTATGGAACCGCAACCGTGTCGTCTATCTACACTAATATTATAAAGAGGTAAAGTTTGTGAGGTTGTAGGAAGTAATCTCTGGATCTACTGAACCGATTTTGAACATTCTTTTACCAATAGAAAGCCACGTTATTTGTGAGTGTTATAGGTTATATATAAATCGGAAAAATGAAAAGACTTTTTCGTGGTAGTCGGATTTCCAAAGTAAGTCGGAAAAAACGGTCGAACGAAAAGGTTTGTAACTAACGCTGCCTCAACGATGAGAGATATATGATTAAATTCTAGAGAAAAGTTGTAGAGCTTGATAATGCCTACAAAAAAGTCAGCGACAGCATATGTCTAACTTTTATATTCAGGTCACAAAAAATGGTATTCAAATTAAAAAAATAATTTAAATCGTTAGGTCATGTTTATTGGTTATATTATCAACGATTATGAATTATTATCAAAATAAGGAAATTTATCGTCGAAAGTCTTTAAAACAAAAGACTTTTCCCTTTTACTCTATATAATTTCACTTTTACTGCATAAATGGTTGAAGAGATAAGACACTCACAAATAAGACACTCACAAGAAGACACTCACAAATAACGGTAATATAGTCAAATTGGCATGCAAATAGATACATACATATGCAGTAAAAATATAACCCTTCTTTTGGCAGTCAGAAAATAAATCATAGCACTCAGTACTAACCAAACCACACTCATAATTTTATCACAAGTAAAAAGTTTTACCGCCCAACGAATTGGGCACGGGTCAGCTAGTTTACTGATATAGCTATTAGCGAGACCGACCCTCAGCCCCCCCCAAATATAAATCCTGGATCCGCCACTGCATACATACATACATACATACATACATACATACATACATATATATATATATATATATATATATATATATATATATATATATATATATATATATATATATATATATATATATATATATATATATATATATATATATATATATATATTACGATTTATATCTTATTTCATGGGAACGAGCAAATGAAGTATTTTATTTTTATTTTCATTTAATAGCTGGCAGATAGCGAGCCCAGCAATCGTATATCGTCCCTTTAAAAAGTGGATATATTCGAATTTCAAATCGAATTTTCGAAATGTCATTCCGCATTTAAGAGACGATTGATTGTGATTTTTTTCATTGTTTTTGCTTAAATTTGTCTTTAATAAAGACATTTTATTTTGGTTTGCAAAAGGATACGCTTTGTTTTTGAGATGTGGATGAAGGGTGATCGTTCGCTAGCGATAAAGGGATCCCATTAAACCTACAGTGTACCGTCGAAAGTGGTACTCATCCAAGAATACATCTCGTTTAAACAATAAGCATTTCCCAGTCCAGTCCGGGAAAACCTTCCAGCTATGTAAGTGGCTTTTATTATTTTTATTTTTTCATCAAAGTGTCATCCTTTAAACGAATTCTTATATATATATATATATATATATATATATATATATATATATATATATATATATATATATATATATATATATATATATATATATATATATATATATATATATATATATATATATATATATATTGAAATATTTGATAGTTTTGTGTATATATTCTTTTTAGAATTGATCAATAAGATGATTATAAAGTAAATAATTATAAAAGCCACTTACATCGTGACGAAGGATTCCCTTGATCGGATTCGGGAATGCTTTAGGTGTTAACGAGAATGATGAATGCCTCTCACTTGCGGAAAGAGGAGTAGGTTTAAGTTGGGCCCATTTTTCAACTAGTAAACGCTCACCCTTCATCCAATTATCTCAAAAATTAAGCTACAATCCTTCTTTATACGTAAACTCACTCAATTTCCTATTATTTCAGGGGAAATAACAAGACAAGACGAGCTACTTGACAGATGGAAGAATTTAAAATTTCGAATTTCGTTTTTTTATTTTCTAAAGGTGCGATATAAAGAAGCTGCGATCAATATTCAGCTGAAAACTTAAAACTAAAAGCGTGACATGGCCTCATATCAATGAAAGGGCCCAACTTAAACCTACTCCTCTTTCCGCAAGTGAGAGGCATTCATCATTCTCGTTAACACCTAAAGCATTCCCGAATCCGATCAAGGGAATCCTTCGTCACGATGTAAGTGGCTTTTATAATTATTTACTTTATAATCATCTTATTGATCAATTCTAAAAAGAATATATACACAAAACTATCAAATATTTCAAAATATTGAATTTTTACATATTTTATGTTTCGTTCATTGTAAATAATCCATTTAGGTTAAAGGTAATCTTTCCAACTAATAGGAAAGAGCTGACTGCTTCCTTTCATTGATATGAGGCCATGTCACGCTTTTAGTTTTAAGTTTTCAGCTGAATATTGATCGCAGCTTCTTTATATCGCACCTTTAGAAAATAAAAAAACGAAATTCGAAATTTTAAATTCTTCCATCTGTCAAGTAGCTCGTCTTGTCTTGTTATTTCTCTTGAAATAATAGGAAATTGAGTGAGTTTACGTATAAAGAAGGATTGTAGCTTAATTTTTGAGATAATTGGATGAAGGGTGAGCGTTTACTAGTTGAAAAATGGGCCCAACTTAAACCTACTCCTCTTTCCGCAAGTGAGAGGCATTCATCATTCTCGTTAACACCTAAAGCATTCCCGAATCCGATCAAGGGAATCCTTCGTCACGATGTAAGTGGCTTTTATAATTATTTACTTTATAATCATCTTATTGATCAATTCTAAAAAGAATATATACACAAAACTATCAAATATTTCAAAATATTGAATTTTTACATATTTTATGTTTCGTTCATTGTAAATAATCCATTTAGGTTAAAGGTAATCTTTCCAACTAATAGGAAAGAGCTGACTGCTTCCTTTCATTGATATGAGGCCATGTCACGCTTTTAGTTTTAAGTTTTCAGCTGAATATTGATCGCAGCTTCTTTATATCGCACCTTTAGAAAATAAAAAAACGAAATTCGAAATTTTAAATTCTTCCATCTGTCAAGTAGCTCGTCTTGTCTTGTTATTTCCCCTGAAATAATAGGAAATTGAGTGAGTTTACGTATAAAGAAGGATTGTAGCTTAATTTTTGAGATAATTGGATGAAGGGTGAGCGTTTACTAGTTGAAAAATGGGCCCAACTTAAACCTACTCCTCTTTCCGCAAGTGAGAGGCATTCATCATTCTCGTTAACACCTAAAGCATTCCCGAATCCGATCAAGGGAATCCTTCGTCACGATGTAAGTGGCTTTTATAATTATTTACTTTATAATCATCTTATATATATATATATATATATATATATATATATATATATATATATATATATATATATATATATATATATATATATATATATATATATATATATATATATATATATATATATATATATATATATATATATATATATATAAAAAAAAATTAGTAAACGCTACTTGAATAGCAGCGAAGGAAATCCCAGCTTGGATTGGGAAACGCTTATGTTTGAATGAGATATACTTACGGATGTGCACGACTTTCGATTGTGCATGTTAGTTTATGGGTCCCTTTACCGTCGACGAACGATCACTCATCATCCATATATCTCAAAAATCGAGCTTTTTCCTTTTTGCAACACAAAATGCCTCCAATTGAGGCGAATTAAAGCGAAAAAACTAAAATAAAACACTTTGATCACATCAGCAAAGGCCGTTTCATAAATGGAGGATGACGTTTCGAAATAATTCAAAATTTCGGACGTTTCCAACATTTAAAATATGACATTATTAGGCTGCGTTAGTTATCAATGAGCCATTAAATCGAAATAAAAATAAAAAACCTCCAATGCACAATGAAATGAAAGAAGATACTTCAATCTTCATTTCTGGCAGAGAAGTTTATACTAAAGACTATATAATAATATCAAAATAAGGTAAACTTGTATAAAATTGTATAACATTAGCAAATGTATAAAGAAACATGGTAAAAAAATGAAGTGATCGTTCGTCGACGGTAAAGGGACCCATAAACTAACATGCACAATCGAAAGTCGTGCACATCCGTAAGTATATCTCATTCAAACATAAGCGTTTCCCAATCCAAGCTGGGATTTCCTTCGCTGCTATTCAAGTAGCGTTTACTAATTTTATTTTACTGCGAATCATCATCCTATGAACGGAATATTTACAAAACCTTATCAAATATAAAAATATTATACAGTTTTAATACGCTTTTATTAGGTCGAGCTGTATGTAACTAACTATGTAACGGAATCAAAGGTAACTAATTTAACCATCTTCCAAGGATCGTAGCGTCATTAAAATTGGCAGCTGTATGTAGTTCTGATGACAATACAATAACTACAATACTATTACTTCCAATTGCGACCAGATTACTCCGGTCTCTCGATTGGTTACGAGTTCGAGGTCGCTTGCGCGGTCGTCTCCCTTACGAAGCGGTGAAACGGTGTATACCGAATCTATCGCGGACCACGGCATCCTTTGCCCGGCTGTTCACCCAGGATCGGGTAGCTGATGGTCGTTTCAAGAGCAGTCGCCGTAAGGTCCGCAACCACCCCCGCTCTATAGGAAACAGTACTGCTTCCAGACTCCCCCGACTGTTAGTCAGAAATAGTCAGAATGCACAGTCGATTGGCTTACGCCGCACCGTCGCAGACCGTCCAGGAGCGCCATAAGGTTGATTCCTAGGGGAAACTAGCCCTAAGGCCAGAGCCCTGCCCGGGCTCGCACTTCATGCGTGGAGGCCGCCGGATGGGTGTTGACCCGAGAGTGTGACCAATCCTGAACAGAATGGGTCTACAGCCTGACAGTACAGCTCCAAAACCTGACCTAGACACCCCAATATGTGGGGTTAGCTTTCTGTTGGGAGGAAGGAATGGCTGCCCCTTCCACCTGCTCCGCCATTCCAATCGACTCCATTTCTGCCTTTGCAGCCGTTGAGGTCTTCTATATTTATACAATAATTATTCCAGATAAAACATCTTTGATGAAAAAAATCGGTTGTCTGTAAAGTCGGTTTACTGACGATAGTTGAACGTAACTACGTCATAAGAAAATACTGATGGAATGGTTGCATTTGAAGCAGTTTCATTTAAGATTCTGATATTGTTTATTACAAACACCCAAAAATATATGCTTTTATACTCACCGATTTGACTACAACATGTAAATGTATTATTGTATAGCAGTATAATTGTATAATTGTTTATTGTTTAAAGTTTATTGTTTTTTTTAATTTGAAAGTTTGAAATCTCAAACTGTTAAATAACGGTTTGAGAAGCGTTTGAGCACGCTGCTCCATCTAGCGGTAGGTAATACGTCGTAAATAAACAATATCAGCGACATTTTACCAACCGCTAGATAGCGCATCGTAATGATAGCTTTCATACTTTTTTTTTTTTTTTTTAATAAAAGTTGCTTACTTTGTTGCACTTTGTTGTACCCACAAGAAAATTGTCCGTTCAGTAATAACATTCCTTATATCAAGAATACATATAAAATTATGTCAAGAATTTAAATCAATCTAGTGATTTTCATTCGTACTATTTTAGACTGAGGTTAGTAAATAATTCTTGTCGCAACCAGTAGATGGCAGCATTTATATTGAATAATAAATATAATAAATGGAACGCCTCAGAGCAAGGTAACGCCGCATGAGTCATGTTTTTTCGTGCGTGCAGCAGGCTCTATCGATTTATAAGACGTTGTCACGTCAATAAACTTTAATACCATAATAAAATTAGGGCCAAAAAATAAATTGAATAAATTCTAACAAGAATTTTCGATTGCTTTCCTGCATTGAAAGAATCCCCTACCTGTAAAACTCGTTTCGATAATCCAGTCTTTTGTGCTAGTTGTTTCAAGTCTTTGGCATCCGGATTTTGGTTTATAGCGAAATACGACTTCATGGTGCGGAGCTGGTGGTGTTTGAAGCTGGTGCGCATGCGTTTTGTTCTCTGGGAATGGTGACCAGATACACTGCCTGGCGATCCAAATGAGTTCTCATAGGTTAGCGATTCGAGCGATGAGCTGAGGTCTGAAGTATGCATGATTTCTGCAACAAAAATAACAAATCAAATGAGATTTTATATTGAAATAAAGAACGAGATTACAAGGTATGAACTATGTTTGAGCTTTATAAAGTTTTTTTATCAGAATTGCAACATAGGATTCAATGTTTTCGTTGAATTTATATCCCATTTTATACACCGTTTTTCAGCAAACGCTGCTGGGCCAAGCACTGCTGACCAAGGTTTTCCTAACATAAAATATAAACGTTTTTTTTGTGTCATAGTACATATGTTGAGTTTTCAGGATATTTGTTTCTTTTTTAATCTTGGGACAAGGAGAGGGGAGTACAGCGCAGAATCCTGTTACATGGCCGCGTCGCAATCGGCCAAACCACCATTTATTTATGGCGTTTACACTATGAACTAATTAATGAATTACTATTCTAATAGAAAACACTAGAACTCCCAAATTAGGAGAAAAATGGTAACAAGAGTTTCTTTTTGCTAATAATCTCATGAATCACTTGCCAAATTTACTGCATTGTTTGAAAAAAATCTATAAAAAGTGATTTTTTTATTAAGGACATCCTTGACACAGATACCACCGATTTGTTCTGAGAATACCATATGGCGTCGGCTCGTAAATCTGCACATCTGCACGCGGACACAAACGGCGCCCACAGCGTTCACAGCCCCGTAACTATGGGCCTAAGGACGCGACATGACTTACCCCTCGCCCCACTTCCATCGCACCCTCTTCCCGCATTGCATTGTAGCTCTTGGGTGAACTTACTGGGTGTTATTATACTGTGGCAGGGGTGTCTTATTTGAGTTAATTGCTGCCATTTTTACTTAAAAAGGCAGTATGTGTATTAGAGCAGTAGTACTAAAACTTTAAGGCAGCGTGGGCCAATTATCAATACATTCCTAACGCAATAGCGCCACACACCACCTCAAGTTTTCTAAGGAACTAGGATGGGGGGTTGGAGGCTCCCTAATCAACATTGACAAGTATAGTGTTTAAACAACAATTTTATTGTCTTGTTGAATGATGTGTTTTCCCAATTGACTATTCTCTGCAAAACATTTCTGAAATATATACAATAAACACATATTCAACTTTTCTATTGTCTCATTTTGATTAAATTCTAGTATTTTTTTTTACTTTATAAGACTGAAAAAATATATTTATTTTTTGGGTTCCGTCAGCAAATTTATCGCAGTTAATTTAAACGTCACTTCAGACTTTACATCAGAAAATGGTTCCAACAAATTTGATTACTATTTTCTACATAAAATATCCTATCCTCATCAAAAACCAACTAAATTCGGTGTTGAAAACCAGATTTCGTAAATTATATTTTCTTGGTGATCGGATCTTCTCGGCTCCACGTACTATTGGTGGCTCGCGGACCACCGGTTGAAAACCACTGTGTTCAGCGCGGATTTAGACTTGACAAGGCCCTAAGTTATTTGAGCTATGGCTGCAGTATATTTAAGTATTTATGACAATTGCTAACACGGGCAATATTTTTGGGGGATCCCAAGAAAGCGGGGGCCCTAAGCTATAGCTTGTGAAGCTTATACGTAAATCCTGCACTGGCTGTATTAGAGGTACTCGGTTATAAGCCCTTCGGTTTGGTTTTATTCATGTAACACAATAGTTGAATAATTTGTGTGTAGAGTATTTGTAGATACTCGATACTTAAGTAGGGACTGATTGTGTCCCTAACATATTTAGGAAATAATGTAAGGTTGAAGAAAATGCTAAAAGTTGAATCGCACTACAAATTTAGATAATCGCATAAAATTAATAATAAAATAAAATATGTAATAACATTGAGTTCGCATGGCAGTTTCGCCGAGTTACGCTTAAGGCTGTATCGCTCGCTTTAACATATGCCAGGCATTTTATGACACAGCTGCAGTGCTGTTAAGGCGCGTAGGCACGCCAATGACCTTGGACGATGAGGCGTGGCCTATTGCTTTGCGCTCCCCCCGCCCGCGCTAAAAAATCACGCGTCTGTTGCCGAAATATTGTTTGTAATTCATAGAACGATTGCGAAGCGATAATATGTATGATGCAAAGCGATAATATTATATATTATATTATATATATATATATATATATATATATATATATAATATATATATATATATATATATATATACATACATACATACATACATACATACATACATACATACATACATACATACATACATACATACATACATACATACATACATACATACATACATACATACATACATACATACATACATACATACATACATACATACATACATACATACATACATACATACATACATACATACATACATACATACATACATACATACATACATACATACATACATACATATATATATATATATATATATATATATATATATATATATATATATATATATATATATATATATATATATATATATATATATATATATATATATATAAATTAGTAAACGCTACTTGAATAGCAGCGAAGGAAATCCCAGCTTGGATTGGGAAACGCTTATGTTTGAATGAGATATACTTACGGATGTGCACGACTTTCGATTGTGCATGTTAGTTTATGGGTCCCTTTACCGTCGACGAACGATCACTCATCATCCATATATCTCAAAAATCGAGCTTTTTCCTTTTTGCAACACAAAATGCCTCCAATTGAGGCGAATTAAAGCGAAAAAACTAAAATAAAACACTTTGATCACATCAGCAAAGGCCGTTTCATAAATGGAGGATGACGTTTCGAAATAATTCAAAATTTCGGACGTTTCCAACATTTAACATATGACATTATTAGGCTGCGTTAGTTATCAACGAGCCATTAAATCGAAATAAAAATAAAAAACCTCCAATGCACAATGAAATGAAAGAAGATACTTCAATCTTCATTTCTGGCAGAGAAGTTTATACTAAAGACTATATAATAATATCAAAATAAGGTAAACTTGTATAAAATTGTATAACATTAGCAAATGTATAAAGAAACATGGTAAAAAAATGAAGTGATCGTTTGTCGACGGTAAAGGGACCCATAAACTAACATGCACAATCGTAAGTCGTGCACATCCGTAAGTATATCTCATTCAAACATAAGCGTTTCCCAATCCAAGCTGGGATTTCCTTCGCTGCTATTCAAGTAGCGTTTACTAATTTTATTTTACTGCGAATCATCATCCTATGAACGGATTATTTACAAAACCTTATCAAATATAAAAATATTATACAGTTTTAATACGCTTTTATTAGGTCGAGCTGTATGTAACTAACTATGTAACGGAATCAAAGGTAACTAATTTAACCATCTTCCAAGGATCGTAGCGTCATTAAAATTGGCAGCTGTATGTAGTTCTGATGACAATACAATAACTACAATACTATTACTTCCAATTGCGACCAGATTACTCCGGTCTCTCGATTGGTTACGAGTTCGAGGTCGCTTGCGCGGTCGTCTCCCTTACGAAGCGGTGAAACGGTGTATACCGAATCTATCGCGGACCACGGCATCCTTTGCCCGGCTGTTCACCCAGGATCGGGTAGCTGATGGTCGTTTCAAGAGCAGTCGCCGTAAGGTCCGCAACCACCCCCGCTCTATAGGAAACAGTACTGCTTCCAGACTCCCCCGACTGTTAGTCAGAAATAGTCAGAATGCACAGTCGATTGGCTTACGCCGCACCGTCGCAGACCGTCCAGGAGCGCCATAAGGTTGATTCCTAGGGGAAACTAGCCCTAAGGCCAGAGCCCTGCCCGGGCTCGCACTTCATGCGTGGAGGCCGCCGGATGGGTGTTGACCCGAGAGTGTGACCAATCCTGAACAGAATGGGTCTACAGCCTGACAGTACAGCTCCAAAACCTGACCTAGACACCCCAATATGTGGGGTTAGCTTTCTGTTGGGAGGAAGGAATGGCTGCCCCTTCCACCTGCTCCGCCATTCCAATCGACTCCATTTCTGCCTTTGCAGCCGTTGAGGTCTTCTATATTTATACAATAATTATTCCAGATAAAACATCTTTGATGAAAAAAATCGGTTGTCTGTAAAGTCGGTTTACTGACGATAGTTGAACGTAACTACGTCATAAGAAAATACTGATGGAATGGTTGCATTTGAAGCAGTTTCATTTAAGATTCTGATATTGTTTATTACAAACACCCAAAAATATATGCTTTTATACTCACCGATTTGACTACAACATGTAAATGTATTATTGTATAGCAGTATAATTGTATAATTGTTTATTGTTTAAAGTTTATTGTTTTTTTTAATTTGAAAGTTTGAAATTTCAAACTGTTAAATAACGGTTTGAGAAGCGTTTGAGCACGCTGCTCCATCTAGCGGTAGGTAATACGTCGTAAATAAACAATATCAGCGACATTTTACCAACCGCTAGATAGCGCATCGTAATGATAGCTTTCATACTTTTTTTTTTTTTTTAATAAAAGTTGCTTACTTTGTTGCACTTTGTTGTACCCACAAGAAAATTGTCCGTTCAGTAATAACATTCCTTATATCAAGAATACATATAAAATTATGTCAAGAATTTAAATCAATCTAGTGATTTTCATTCGTACTATTTTAGACTGAGGTTAGTAAATAATTCTTGTCGCAACCGGTAGATGGCAGCATTTATATTGAATAATAAATATAATAAAAAATACGTGTGGCACTCGGGGACTGCCACGGTAAAGCTATTGCATAGCATTTTTAACAACTTATGCAATTATAATTATTTATTTATTTTATTTTTCTGATATCAGATAACTGCGCTCTATCGGAAAACGTTGAAATTATTCCGAATCATTTGCGACTGCGGAAGCAAATGATTCGGAATAATTTAAACGTCTTTCGATAGAGCGCCGCGCACGAATTTTTTATTCAATAAAGCAAAAAAACCGAATTATTCGAAAAAATTCGTAGATAAAAAGATAGATAATTAAATTATCTTTAAAATGGTGCAGGTTTCATAATAATACGCCAGATAGTATTTGCGTAGTAGTCGTTTTTGTTTTCGGTTAGACCTAATTTCACAAATTAATTACACTATGTAATATAAACAAAATCTAAAATATTCAAAGCTAAGAATATTAGGAAAATGTTCTTGTTTAACATATATTTTTTTCGAATCGTAAGCAGTACTCGTTTAGACGTAATTATCAGTTTAAAATCATTAATTTTCGTTAAGAAATTTCTTCATTCGGTCGCCGCGCTGGCCTAGGCCCGCGATAAAAGCTATGCAATAGCTTAATAAATGGAACGCCTCAGAGCAAGGTAACGCCGCATGAGTCATGTTTTTTCGTGCGTGCAGCAGGCTCTATCGATTTATAAGACGTTGTCACGTCAATAAACTTTAATAACATAATAAAATTAGGGCCAAAAAATAAATTGAATAAATTCTAACAAGAATTTTCGATTGCTTTCCTGCATTGAATGAATCCCCTACCTGTAAAACTCGTTTCGATAATCCAGTCTTTTGTGCTAGTTGTTTCAAGTCTTTGGCATCCGGATTTTGGTTTATAGCGAAATACGACTTCATGGTGCGGAGCTGGTGGTGTTTGAAGCTGGTGCGCATGCGTTTTGTTCTCTGGGAATGGTGACCAGATACACTGCCTGGCGATCCAAATGAGTTCTCATAGGTTAGCGATTCGAGCGATGAGCTGAGGTCTGAAGTATGCATGATTTCTGCAACAAAAATAACAAATCAAATGAGATTTTATATTGAAATAAAGAACGAGATTACAAGGTATGAACTATGTTTGAGCTTTATAAAGTTTTTTTATCAGAATTGCAACATAGGATTCAATGTTTTCGTTGAATTTATATCCCATTTTATACACCGTTTTTCAGCAAACGCTGCTGGGCCAAGCACTGCTGACCAAGGTTTTCCTAACATAAAATATAAACGTTTTTTTTGTGTCATAGTACATATGTTGAGTTTTCAGGATATTTGTTTCTTTTTTAATCTTGGGACAAGGAGAGGGGAGTACAGCGCAGAATCCTGTTACATGGCCGCGTCGCAATCGGCCAAACCACCATTTATTTATGGCGTTTACACTATGAACTAATTAATGAATTACTATTCTAATAGAAAACACTAGAACTCCCAAATTAGGAGAAAAATGGTAACAAGAGTTTCTTTTTGCTAATAATCTCATGAATCACTTGCCAAATTTACTGCATTGTTTGAAAAAAATCTATAAAAAGTGATTTTTTTATTAAGGACATCCTTGACACAGATACCACCGATTTGTTCTGAGAATACCATATGGCGTCGGCTCGTAAATCTGCACATCTGCACGCGGACACAAACGGCGCCCACAGCGTTCACAGCCCCGTAACTATGGGCCTAAGGACGCGACATGACTTACCCCTCGCCCCACTTCCATCGCACCCTCTTCCCGCATTGCATTGTAGCTCTTGGGTGAACTTACTGGGTGTTATTATACTGTGGCAGGGGTGTCTTATTTGAGTTAATTGCTGCCATTTTTACTTAAAAAGGCAGTATGTGTATTAGAGCAGTAGTACTAAAACTTTAAGGCAGCGTGGGCCAATTATCAATACATTCCTAACGCAATAGCGCCACACACCACCTCAAGTTTTCTAAGGAACTAGGATGGGGGGTTGGAGGCTCCCTAATCAACATTGACAAGTATAGTGTTTAAACAACAATTTTATTGTCTTGTTGAATGATGTGTTTTCCCAATTGACTATTCTCTGCAAAACATTTCTGAAATATATACAATAAACACATATTCAACTTTTCTATTGTCTCATTTTGATTAAATTCTAGTATTTTTTTTTACTTTATAAGACTGAAAAAATATATTTATTTTTTGGGTTCCGTCAGCAAATTTATCGCAGTTAATTTAAACGTCACTTCAGACTTTACATCAGAAAATGGTTCCAACAAATTTGATTACTATTTTCTACATAAAATATCCTATCCTCATCAAAAACCAACTAAATTCGGTGTTGAAAACCAGATTTCGTAAATTATATTTTCTTGGTGATCGGATCTTCTCGGCTCCACGTATTGGTGGCTCGCGGACCACCGGTTGAAAACCACTGTGTTCAGCGCGGATTTAGACTTGACAAGGCCCTAAGTTATTTGAGCTATGGCTGCAGTATATTTAAGTATTTATGACAATTGCTAACACGGGCAATATTTTTGGGGGATCCCAAGAAAGCGGGGGCCCTAAGCTATAGCTTGTGAAGCTTATACGTAAATCCTGCACTGGCTGTATTAGAGGTACTCGGTTATAAGCCCTTCGGTTTGGTTTTATTCATGTAACACAATAGTTGAATAATTTGTGTGTAGAGTATTTGTAGATACTCGATACTTAAGTAGGGACTGATTGTGTCCCTAACATATTTAGGAAATAATGTAAGGTTGAAGAAAATGCTAAAAGTTGAATCGCACTACAAATTTAGATAATCGCATAAAATTAATAATAAAATAAAATATGTAATAACATTGAGTTCGCATGGCAGTTTCGCCGAGTTACGCTTAAGGCTGTATCGCTCGCTTTAACATATGCCAGGCATTTTATGACACAGCTGCAGTGCTGTTAAGGCGCGTAGGCACGCCAATGACCTTGGACGATGAGGCGTGGCCTATTGCTTTGCGCTCCCCCCGCCCGCGCTAAAAAATCACGCGTCTGTTGCCGAAATATTGTTTGTAATTCATAGAACGATTGCGAAGTGATAATATGTATGATGCAAAGCGATAATATTATATATTATATTATATATATATATATATATATATATATATATATATATATACATACATACATGCATGCATGCATGCATGCATGCATGCATGCATGCATGCATGCATGCATGCATGCATGCATGCATACATACATACATACATACATACATACATACATACATACATACATACATACATACATACATACATACATACATACATACATACATACATACATACATACATACATACATACATACATACATACATACATACATACATACATACATACATACGGTAAAGGGACCCATAAACTAACATGCACAATCGTAAGTCGTGCACATCCGTAAGTATATCTCATTCAAACATAAGCGTTTCCCAATCCAAGCTGGGATTTCCTTCGCTGCTATTCAAGTAGCGTTTACTAATTTTATTTTACTGCGAATCATCATCCTATGAACGGATTATTTATAAAACCTTATCAAATACAGTAGAACTCCAATTATCCGAATTAATGGGGACCGGGACCCATTCGGATAATCAAATATTCGGATAATCGGAGTTTTTTAAAAAAAAATGCCATTGGAGAGAAAAAAAGCTACGTTTTGATATTGCACTATTTTTTTATTGAATTAAATGAAAGAAACATGATATTTTCACATGTTTTAATATTCACATATTTCACAATATTTCTAATCTTAGTAAAGTCATTAATAAGTGTTTCTGAATAGAACAAAAAGTAAATAAAGTTGTTAAAAAAAGACTTTTTTTGGACAAATTTTTTTCTGAAAGTGATTCGGATAATCGGCGATTCGGATAGTCGGAGTTCGGATAATTGGAGTTCTACTGTATAAAAATATTATACAGTTTTAATACGCTTTTATTAGGTCGAGCTGTATGTAACTAACTATGTAACGGAATCAAAGGTAACTAATTTAACCATCTTCCAAGGATCGTAGCGTCATTAAAATTGGCAGCTGTATGTAGTTCTGATGACAATACAATAACTACAATACTATTACTTCCAATTGCGACCAGATTACTCCGGTCTCTCGATTGGTTACGAGTTCGAGGTCGCTTGCGCGGTCGTCTCCCTTACGAAGCGGTGAAACGGTGTATACCGAATCTATCGCGGACCACGGCATCCTTTGCCCGGCTGTTCACCCAGGATCGGGTAGCTGATGGTCGTTTCAAGAGCAGTCGCCGTAAGGTCCGCAACCACCCCCGCTCTATAGGAAACAGTACTGCTTCCAGACTCCCCCGACTGTTAGTCAGAAATAGTCAGAATGCACAGTCGATTGGCTTACGCCGCACCGTCGCAGACCGTCCAGGAGCGCCATAAGGTTGATTCCTAGGGGAAACTAGCCCTAAGGCCAGAGCCCTGCCCGGGCTCGCACTTCATGCGTGGAGGCCGCCGGATGGGTGTTGACCCGAGAGTGTGACCAATCCTGAACAGAATGGGTCTACAGCCTGACAGTACAGCTCCAAAACCTGACCTAGACACCCCAATATGTGGGGTTAGCTTTCTGTTGGGAGGAAGGAATGGCTGCCCCTTCCACCTGCTCCGCCATTCCAATCGACTCCATTTCTGCCTTTGCAGCCGTTGAGGTCTTCTATATTTATACAATAATTATTCCAGATAAAACATCTTTGATGAAAAAAATCGGTTGTCTGTAAAGTCGGTTTACTGACGATAGTTGAACGTAACTACGTCATAAGAAAATACTGATGGAATGGTTGCATTTGAAGCAGTTTCATTTAAGATTCTGATATTGTTTATTACAAACACCCAAAAATGTATGCTTTTATACTCACCGATTTGACTACAACATGTAAATGTATTATTGTATAGCAGTATAATTGTATATTGTTTAAAGTTTATTGTTATAATCACAAACAGTGTGTATTGTTATAATCACAATGTTTGTATGTTTCGTGTGAGGGCAATAATAATTTATAATCGCTAAAGATAAATAAAATAAAAAACATTAATCTTAGCGTCAAAAAGTTGAAGGACACTCTAAACAATTTGGAAACATTTCGAAGTTTACTAATTGTTTGTGAAGATTCTTCTCGAAGTGCCTCTGCATTACTGGAGGTTGGCCGTTAGCTCTGAATACTTTTGTCGGTCTTGCGCCATCCGGAAAAGCTGTTGCGTACTGGTGATCCAGGTCCACTCTCTGACATTGCACAACCACGACTTTTTCCTCCTTCCACGGCGTCGTTTACCCTCAATTTTGTCCATCAATATCAGTTGAAGCAGCTGATATCTGTCATGCCGCAGAACGTGCCACAGATATTCAACCTTGCGCTTTTTGACGGTGTGCAACAATTTTCGGCTCGTACCAGAACGCTGAAGCACTTTTTCGTTGCTAACTTTATGGGTCCAGCTTATAAGGAACATTCGACGATAGCACCACATCTCAAAAGATTCTAGCCGCCGTCTGGTGTCTTCTTTTATGGTCCACGCTGGCCACTGGTCAGATGTAGCATTTACTGGCCAGATGTAGCAATGTAGGATCCGAGTTAGATTAGATTAGGATCTAATCTAACTCTTAGGATTAGATGTAGGATCCGAGTTAGATTAGTTAAATTTATTTTCCGGCAATTCAAGACTTTTCTCATTTTATTGAATGATGCACGGGCGATTTCTATCCGGGTCTTAATTTCTTGATCGGAGTTCCGTATTTCATTCATAACTCACTTTAAAATTAAAAAATGCTAAATGTTACTAAAAATATATATATTATAAAATATTAACACCCTTTTAGGGATTCGTCAACTTATTGAATTATAAAAAATAACTGTGATAGGTTTAAAAAGAGTTGGAATGTCATTTTACCTCGTTTTTGTCGATATTTCTTTGCATATTTCTCATAGGATATACAAGTATATTAAATTGAATCATAGTCATATAAAACTTTAGACAGTTATCTTACTAATCGTATAACATTTGTAGTCTGACTCGTATAACATTTGAATTTGACTGCCCAACAAAAAAGGAGTGTAATGTGTTCAGGGTTCATCTATGTATGTTTTCCGTTTCTTTATTCCAATATAACTTCTAAACGCTTGAGCCGATATAGAAGTATGTGGTATTGTTAGAACCGTAATGTCATCCCCAGTGTTATAGGCTACATTAACTGTCAAAATATCAAGTAAATAATTGTCTAAATGTCCAAATCTCCACATGTCAATAAATTAACGTGTTTGGTGTCAAATGAAAGATCTGATCGAGTAAATTCCGTAAATGTGTTGTATCTATATGGATACATACATAAACCACAAATATTTCATTAAAAAACCGTTAAAAAATATTATAAATTCAGTAATTCAGTTTTTGTAAAGGCAGTTGTGTTTTTAATTCCTTTTAATATATACCTTTTCATTTGATTATACGATTTAATATTTAGGGTTGTACTTAGACCGCTCCCTAGCGCAATGAAGATTAATGAATGATGACTGGCAAATAGCTTGATATGCATCATAAACAACCGGCTCGATTGCGTTTCTCTTGACCTAAAATCGGAAATTAGTTCATGTGAACGAGACAGAGCAGTACGTCAGAGCGGAAGCTGAAACCCAGCGAAGATAAAGCAGTTAAATCTAACCCCGCACGAAGTGTGTTCAAACTTATTCTGGCGTCTATAAGTTCGACAGGTATTTTTGGTGCGGGAAAATCGACGATAGTTCATTTTATATTCCGTTCTAACGTATTGCTCTGTCTCGATCGGTTGAAGTAAGTTTCTATTTAATTTCATGAAGAAACGAAATCGGGCCCAATGTAAACAAGTCTTAGCTAAAATTTCAGAATAAGAGTCATGTCGTTTCATGTCGTCTTGTTAGCCATTACGTCGGCCTTTAATAATAAATCACGGAAACAGGCTTTTATTCGATCTTATCTAACGTGGGCAAGCATCTATATCTCGAATATAGTTAAACTGGAGGCTATTTCTCCACACTGTCGAAATAATATGAATTGATAACCTCAAGGCTGTCCCTCGGGACTCGCGTCCTCAATCATCGAGATTGCATGGGCATTATCGACGGCCTGGAATTGTGGCCTATTAAATTTAGAGTGGGGCAGATATAAAGAGAGAAAGGTGATTTCTCTTGGCAGCTGTCACGCCATAAAAAGACCTGTAAAATTATTTTACGGTCAACAAGCGATTTAACGGAAGTCTTCAAAAATTAAAGTGCAACTCACCCGGCAATAAATGTTCCTTAAGTGCAAATGGTTTGAGGCTTACCTGAAAGTAAAAGAAAAACATAAAATTAATAATTATCGTTATTTAATAATATTTCTATTTTTAATACGCTTTTATTAGGTCGAGCTGTATGTAACTAACTATGTAATGGAATCAAAGGTAACTAATTTAACCATCTTCCAAGGATCGTAGCGTCATTAAAATTGGCAGCTGTATGTAGTTCTGATGACAATACAATAATATGGTACTGTCGAACTGATCTGATGATTGAGTCGGAAGATATGAACTGGAACTTCATGATGGAACATCGTATCATAGCTGTGTTTGGACTTGTTAGAAAAGTCTTGGAATGAACTTTGACCACGATTAGGTTTTCAAGGTCTGATGATGAAGCCGGAAGATAGGCACTGGCATTCCATGATGGAATATCGTATCATAGCCGTTTGTATGTGAATATCGTATCATAGCCCAAAAGCGTGTTTTTAGTGTTTTTTTTAACTATTAACATTTATTTCCAAAACAACTTTACATACTAAATAATATAATAAGTTTTTTTGACACAAGCAACTATTTACAGACATAAGCAGTTAATAAATATGTAATATTACAATGTAATAATATTAGTTTCTTCATAGAGACCGCGCCAAAAATTCTCGGTCCCTCGCCCACATGTTCAGATCACACGAATTGCATTTATTTAACATTATGCACTGCCAGTATGCGCGGCCAGTAATAATACTTACAAGATACGACAATACGTAACAGTATTTAGTAGATTTTAATATTTACAACATGCATCTAGATAAATAAGATATACATCCATTACTTAGGTAGCGAATGGTTTCGTGCAGCTTGGGCCACGAGATCCATTGTGTACTCGAATCGGTCCAACTCCCTATTCAACTCCTATTCAGTAGCCTCCTCGTGTGGACGGCTACCCCGGGTAAGACTTCGCGTCCCAAGCCTCACGGCTGGTGGATCGGTTTCCCCTGTGGGAATTCCTCTTAGCGCTACTCAGTGTGTACAACAATCGGTTGTGCACACTGACTAATTGCTGAAGGAGTTTGGGGACTATGGAAATATGGACTGTGGATGTTGACCTGTCATCAACCACTCTTGAAATGACCGTGTGGCTACCTGATCCTGAACTCAGAGCCGGGTAAATATGCCATTGGTCCGCTATAGATTTAAACCGAATCACCGCTGAATATACGGCAGGTAGAGGTCGCGCAAGCGAATTCCTACCCGTAACCAGTCGGGAGGTTGAAGACACCCTAAAGGTTAATTCCAGACGGAGATATCCTTCCAATACTGGTAGACAAGAGGCGAGACTGCCCGATGTTTACCTTTCCTGGTGCCTCGCCGTAAGACGTTGGCCTCTGTCGGGCATGTTGGCTTAGCTAGACGGTAGATTTCTATTGTCTCTTACAAAACATATATTTCCCGAATTGAGGCAGTTCAAAAACGGATGACGAAGCGTTTAAATTTGTTATATTTTGTAAAACCATCTTCGTCGCTTCGGTTTCATAAGATGATGTCGTTAGAAAAGCGCCGAAGCATGATCGACGCAGTATATCTGCATAAGCTAATTAACAATCGTGTTGATGCTAGTCAAATCTTGGAGCAGATAATTTTTTTCGTGCCCCCTCGACCAGCTCGCTCTCAGCGTTCCTTTTAACTGCCAATTGTCAATTCTAACAAAATGTTTTTCTTTATAGAGCTTGTCATCATTACAACTCGGTGTTTATGTATGTTGATATATTTGCCACAACCCCAGATACATATAAAAATCTAATTATGAATATATTATAATTTAATTAAGTAATCTGTTTCTTATGAAAATAGTTATCCTTCTCTTATCTTTGTATTTCTATAACTTATTCCTTTTTTCTATTTTTCGTTCTCATAAAATGTGTCATTACATAATTATATATTTTATTTTCTAATTACTATCTATTTAATAATTAATTCATTTATTACCATATACATGTTTATGAATCTATTTACTGTTTTTTCTGCTCTATTTACATTTACTCTTTTAATACGTTGAACTGTTTAGTAACTTGGCAATTACTTTTCAGAATATTTTCTGTTTATTTAAAAAACCCTAATAATTTCACTTTTCACTTTAAAAAATGCTTGTCTATTTTAAACTTTTCTTTTATATAGAATAACGCACTATATGACCGTTTAATTGGTGGAAACATATAAATGGTTTATGTTTGTTATATTTTGATTATATAAGTAAAAATGTTTTTTGTACAGTCTGTTTCCTGAATAAAATTAAAAATTAAAAAATAAGTCCTCTACGCTCAGCTCACAGGTGGCGGGTTCGCCCGTTGTAGTTGACAACTCTTCTTACATTATCCTAGGAAGGTATAACCATATTGATATTTTTTTCAAACGTGGCTGAACGTAGAGACTTAGAGACGAAACAGTCCATCGTCTATAGGTACGCCAACATACCTATGAGAGCCCAACGCATTACCGCGTGGCATTGGGAAGTAAAAACAGCGGGCAGCCTCGTGCCCTTACTACCAGATTTAGACGGATTTCTCCGTCCTACCGTCTCGTCACAGGTCCAAGGTCGCTTGTGCGCCTCTTTAATTGCTAATGTTAGCGGTAATTCAGTTCGATTTTATTTCGGAACTTGTTGTCCTTTGCCCGTCTTTGACACGGGATTGGGTGACCAAGGGGTCTTTTCTAGAGTAGCTTACATCAGGTCAACAACCACCCCCGCTACTTAGGAAACGTATAATATCGTTTTCAGACCCCCTCCCTCCACCTCCAGATATTCACAGGAGTGCACAGTCGATTGGGCCGCACGATGCGCAAAATCGCCCAGCAGCACCCAAAGGTCATCTCCTAGATTATCTGATGCACCTGCCCTGGGGTAATTCTCCGATGGCTAACTCTAGGGGGTAACTCTAGGGATAACTTTAGGAGTAACTCTCCAAGGAGGCTACTAATTGATAGTTGTTCCGTGAGTTGAGCCGACCAAAGATCATAATGGCCCAATATATAAATAAATACAAACGGAGCTGCCATGGAATTCACCAACCGGAGTCGGGCCCATCATAATACTATTTTTTTTTTTCACTTCTGGGGGGTGAGCAGTGGATTCCGGACTTACGAACCGGCTGTGGTAGGTTTAGGACAGCTGTCTTGCCACATGTGAGCGTTCACCTTACCACCCATTCACTCCCCCTTCGAAGCCATAGAATTTGAGATGCAAAAATCGCAGTTTTAGATATTTTTTCTAAGAAAGAGTTGATTATTTTTCTGGAAAGGCCAAGATCTTTAAAGAGGTGAAATAGAGATTTAGCTGGCAGGCCACGAGCGCCAACTTCCACCGCGTGAAGGTGAACAGTGAAGCCGTTCCGGGTTACGGCATTTGCAAGATCATGATATTTATTTAATTTGTACTCGTGGTCTTTTGGGATATTTGATTCCCATGGAACAGTTAATTCTACAATAAGAGCCACCTTCCGAGATAGAGAGTAGTCATTTACCGCTAGCGTATACCGGAATGAAAACGATTGAAACAAATGAAAACGATTATTATACATGGTACATTCCTGAAATTTATGCTTTCTTCCTAAGTAAATTCTCGTTATTTTAAGCATTTTCGTTTTTTAGCTATTGTAACTTATTAGTATGTTTCAACGGTGCAATTACAAATCAAGAGTGCGACGCTTGAAGTGTTTTTGAAGAGAAACATGAAATGAAACGCTGAAATATTAACATTATGGTAAACACACTATCAACAACCAAAGTGCTTCTCACTTCCCACAAATAAACCAATGGCAAGATTGCATCAGCTGATTTCAGCTTTTGACATTGATTGACCCTTCAAACGTCAAATGAGTTATCAGCTGATTTTTTTTTGGCAAGATATCCGATAACAGATTGGAGACGCGAACCGGTCATATCTCGAATGTCATGAACTTATCAATTAATCGGTCGAGTACAGTTAACTGCGAACGACTCTAGAAATATGTTAACCCTGTGATGCACTAAGGAAATGCGCATAACATGTGCCGAGGAAATGCGCATAACCCAATTACGGGTTTATTTCACTGGCAAACGTTCCTTACTGGAATCAGCCAGAATGGCACTGGTCTGGGGTATGGCAGTACAACCACGAGCGACGTGGACTTGAAGAAGTCTCTTTTGCGGGGAGATTACGACAGCAAGAGTATGGCTCATGCTATTGGCCTTCAATGCCAGAATGATTGGACAACAATTGGGGACTTTTGCATTCCGCCTCCAATGCACTGGAAGGTAATGCTCTATGACTGGACGCCAGAGATGCTGAAATTTTATTTGAATGCCTTTCAGCATACACTTCCAGACCCCAGTAACCTCGCTCGTTGGAGCTTTGCCGAGGATAGTTCTTGTCCCCTCTGTAGCAATACCCCTTGCACAGCTAGACACATTCTAGCTGGCTGCAAGGTGGCCTTAGATCAAGGACGGTACACTTACCGCCATGACAAAGTTCTCGCTGTTATTCGCGAGGTAATTAGTCTCTCAGTGGCTCGTGCCAACAAGGGTTTGACAGTATCCTCCAAACCCCCAATACAGTTTGTGCGGGATGGCTCTAAAGGCAAAAAACATTTAACTACAAAACCTTTCTCAATAATCGAGAAAGCTACAGATTGGATTCTGGAGGTTGATTCGGTCTCTAAGCAGTATAAATTCCCTGAAAGTCTCGGATGCACAGCCCTCCGTCCAGATATAACTCTTTACTCTCTATCTCGGAAGGTGGCTCTTATCGTAGAATTAACTGTTCCATGGGAATCAAATATCCCAAAAGACCACGAGTACAAATTAAATAAATACCATGATCTTGCAAATGCCGTAACCCGGAACGGCTTCACTGTTCACCTTCACGCGGTGGAAGTTGGCGCTCGTGGCCTGCCAGCTAAATCTCTATTTCACCTCTTTAAAGATCTTGGCCTTTCCAGAAAAATAATCAACTCTTTCTTAGAAAAATTATCTAAAACTGCGATTTGCGCATCTCAAATTCTATGGCTTCGAAGGGGGAGTGAATGGGTGGCAAGGTGAACGCTCACATGTGGCAAGACAGCTGTCCTAAACCTACCACAGCCGGTTCGTAAGTCCGGAATCCACTGCTCACCCCCCAGAAGTGTAAAAAAATAGTATAATTCCATGGCAGCTCCGTTTGTATTTATATATACTCTCTGGTATTATTGAGAAAGTTGTTAAAAATAGGCTAGTACAATATTTGGATATCAATAGTCTTTTATCGTCCCATTAATTTGGCGTTAGGCATGAAACGAGTACTGCTGATGCCATTGCAGACGTCATAAAACTACAACTGAGCTCGTCGACAAGAGGACAATGTCTTGCTATTTTTATTGACATCAAAGGTGTTCGATACTGTATCTAGCTTTATTATTTTGAAACGTCTTAAGACCATAGATTATAAAAGATAGAAATTTCAAATGGTTTGTAAGCTACATATATCTGAAAGGATGCGATTCGCTTCCATCGCTGATATTTCCAGAGCACTGAAAAGAATATCATACGGCGTGCCACAGGCAATGTTTTGGGGTTATCTGATTTCTTAAAAATTATGTCAATTGGAAATGATGCAGTTATAATTTCCAAAGGCCAAAAGGACATAGTTACTGTTGGACATAGATGCGGTTATAATTTCCAAAGGCCAAAAGGACATAGTGACTGT
This sequence comes from Micropterix aruncella, assembly GCA_944548615.1. Lineage (NCBI taxonomy): Eukaryota > Metazoa > Arthropoda > Insecta > Lepidoptera > Micropterigidae > Micropterix > Micropterix aruncella. Next base: position 7,673,542 of record OX155980.1, read on the forward strand.
TTACCCTCTATTGATATCTAAAAAACAATGTACTGTTTACCCTCTATTGATATCTAATTGACTTTCAGCATAGATAAGAGATGATAACCCCGGATACAAACTTTATAATTGTCCATAAATGCACGAGCCATTATCGATGCAATTGTGAGCCATTAAAAAAAGTGCTTCTTCTAAAATACGTAAGCACAATTGTAGATAATAAACTCTGGCCTGATTATATAGTTTTTTTTATTTCAAGGATCAGACTTTTGGCCAATCAAATTATTTAAAGCATGTTCTATACCTTAAACATTAATCCCACCTTATATCAAAGTATCCAGAGTTACGGGATCATTGAGTGAAACCAAAACGATTATTCGTCCAGCAGAGGTAGCACAACAGCTGATAATAAAAAAAATATTAACCGTAAACCCTGCAGATACCCATCAAAAAACCCTTTTGAAGATTTTGTTGTACTTTAAAAGACTGCGCCGACCATAATTCACGTGCCCTAAATAGGTATTTAACGCAGCACACCGGTTGGCGCCAATCGTCGCGACGATATGGCGCGCCGAATATCGTCGCCTAAACAAAAGTACAGTGTAAGTCAAAATTAGATATTTTACAGAAGAAGCAGAAAACTGAGTCATTGTTAACTATTTCGTCTTATATTATATTTATATTTAACTATATCACAGTAATTTATATAAACGATATCATAATTATTTGAATACAGGTCTCTGATTGTGCGGTTATGAGGCGGGGCCGTCCACATATTACGTAATCACGTTTTTGGGATTTTCTACCCCCCCCCCTTTCCACATGTTTACAGACGTAATCTGCGGCCTTACCCCCCCCCCCCACAAGATTACGTAATCAACCGAATTTGTGTAAAATGTGAAAATTCGTGAACGTGAAAAAAGTAGATAAGATATTTCACTCCAACCATCGTTTCAAGCTTTGGATATTAGAAGACTTTTTGTACAGGAGATTATTCAACATGGAAACCAAGTTAAAACTTATCTGAAACTTTTTTTCATATAGGCCTTTGTTACTAAGAAAAAAAAACTTGACCTGAATTTTAAAAATAAAACCCGCTTTTTGTCGGTAACCTTGACCTCAACAAAAAAAGTCATGTATAACTTTAAACTCAATTTCTCATATTGAACATTATAAAGAGGTAAACTTTGTGAGGTTGTAGGAAGTGATCTCTGGATCTACTGAACTGATGAAGAAAGCCACGTTATTTGTGAGTGTCATAGGCTATATATTAATCCGAAAAATAAAAATAAAACTTTTTCGTGTTAGTCGGATTTGCAAAGTAAGTCGGAGAAAAAACGGTCGAACGAAAGCGTTTCTAACTAACGCTGCCTAACGATGAGAGATATATGATTAAGTTCTAGAGAAAAGTTGTATAGATTGATAATGCCTACAAAAAAGTCAGCGACAGCATTTTCCTAACTTTTATATTTAAGTCACAAAAAGTAGTATTTTATATTTAAAAAATAATTTAAATCGTTAGATCATGTTTATTGGTCACATTATCAACAACTATGAATTCATATCAAAATAAGTAAATTTATCGTCTCAAGTGTTTAAAACAAAAGACTTTTCCCTTTTACAGCATATAATTTCCCTTTTACTGCATAAATGGTTAAAGAGATAAGACACTCACATACAAGACACTCACAAGAAGACACTCACAAATAACGGTAATATAGTCAAATTGGCATGCAAATATATACATACATATGCAGTAAAAATATAAGCCTTCTTTTGGCAGTCAGGAAAGAAATCATAGCATTCAGTACTAACCGAACCACACTCATAATTTCATCACAAGTAAAAAGTTTTACCGCTTAACGAAGTGGGCACGGGTCAGCTAGTATATTATATTCCAATAATATATTATATAAATAAAATGCTAAAATATAATTTTCTTATTTACCACGTTCAATTCATAGTCGAGGACCATACATAAATATAACACGATAAGGACTCCATCTCACTATATCGCTGAACTATGTAATCCCACCCGAATTAAAAATCACCGGCGATAATTTTATCGCATGTGTTGTCATAGCCAACAGTTAATAGCATAACGGAGTTTCCTCCATTACTCGAACCAAATTTCACGTTTCTAATGTAATTCATTTCGGATATAAAGGTACTCATTCGTAATTACATTAAAAACGGCCAATAAATTGAACGATAATCTTTGGACTCGAACATAAGGTGAAAAGAGCATTCCGACAGTCGAATCACGATAAATGTCGGTCAGACATAGGCGAGAACGAGCTCTAAATTTGCGCGACCTGCTTATTTCATTTGTTTTTATCATATTGTATCACACTGTACGTATTTATAAAATATATAAAATACGCTTGTCTCTTGTTTATAAATTCAAATCTACTTATGTAGGCACATACTTATTATATCAACGAAAATATTATTAAAATCATTCTTCGGTTATTTGGGTCATGATTAAACGATTAACGGGTCTTATCGCCAATAAGTGAGGCCAGGCTAGTCTATATGCGCAATTTTAACGCGAAAACGTCTTTGAAATCTCCCATACCACAGTATTAGCAGCGAAACTCGTAGCATATATCTCGTGATGCAAGGGTTGCGTCGCGACGCAAGATACCTGACGCAGGGCGCGCGGCTATGCTACGCTACAACTAGAAGGCCGGGTCGATGGGACCGGCTCACCCGAAGGTCCGCTAATAATTTCATCACAATTAAAAAGTTTTACCGCCCAACGGCACAGGTCAGCTAGTAAATTATATTCCAATGGTATATTATATACAAACAAAAACTACACTTTTTGTTTTTGTTTCACTTTCTGTTGTTTTTTTTAATATGTAGTCTATTTTGATTAAATTAGATTTTTATATGAGTAGGCACACGACAATTAGATTTTTATTTATTTTTCTAAATATATTTTTAACCATACCCGTTGCCCAAAAACTATATAATTCAAATTTGATACAATTCATACATATTTAATTTTTACTTAAGTTCGATTTTAAATGTACTATACCAAAAAACTACTTTAATTTAGTTTTAAATACTATTTATACCGAGCTTCGGTATAAATAGTATTTAACTTCTAATCGGTTTCGCCTGGTGCCGACCAACTGCACCAGGCGAAACCGATTTCTCAATTCGTCGTTTTCAATACTACCTATAAATAAATGGCTTTAGCATTGTAACCATGTTTTAATGTGCTTTAATTAAATACATTAAATATATTTAATGTAGACGTAAAGGGCTTAGGAAAGTTCAAAACGATGGTACATATTTAAAAAATTGAAAGCAGTCAACGTATATGTATATCTTCGCAGTCGATCGACTCGACCCAGATTATGCCTAACGGTTGAACGTAAGAGTGTGTACAAGTTACTTCTGCTAAGTAGTGGATTACATCATCATTATTGTGTACCACAACTTCTGTAATTAAAACTGGACCTATCGTTGCTCAATGGTTTAAGTGCGGTTCGGCTTATCTAATGTAATTCTTAATCTATTTGACTATGTTAATATGTCTTGCATTTTAAAAAGTTAGTAACTAAAAAAAAGCTTTAATATGCATAAATAAACAAATTATGAGGTTTATAACATAAGGCAGCGAAATAAGAATCGAAAAAACATTGCAACAAGTTGGTCGAACCACCGAAACAGACATTAAGCTTATGATCTTTTTATTTGTTACTTTTCAAGCTAATTAACTGACGAGGAGGTAAAGTATTGTGAACGAGCTAAAAAATCGTGATGAAGATGGAGATATACATTTTGACTTCCCCCCGAGACGATCAAGACCATTTCCAGACTGAAGTCTGTCTGTGTGTATTCCTCCGCGATAGCGCCCAAACGCTTCATCCGATTGAGCTGAAATTTGGCATGCAGGCATCATTTGTTCATGGCAAAAGTTCAATAGATTGTAGTTGAAGTTGGTCCACCAGAGGGCGCGCTAGTCATATTTCAATCTCGATATATTGGACTGAGAAACTTGAAATTCGGTACACAGATGACTTGTTAAGCCGAAATTACATTGTGAAATTTAGTTGTAATATCTAATATACAAGCAACACAAATAATATTTAGAGTCCGCCATATAATTGTACGGGGAAATCAAATATTTAAATTTGCGGCGTCGCGCGTTTTGGTATCGCGTGACGTACGTTCAAACTTTAAATCTTTATTACGTTGTGTCGCTCGATCGGAATTCGAATGTTTCTGAGCCAACGCAGTTAAAATTTAACGGAATTACGTTTCAGTTCTGTCGATCGAATGCAATAACAAGACACACGTATACACACACGTTACATGTAAACATACATATGTATAAATATTTCAAAGCACGGTTGGTTATAAGAGATTGTCGTATGATAATAAACCAGGGTTGGCTTGATTTTCCCCAACCCGAAAAAACCCACTGGGTTAAATTTGGTAAAACCGACATGAAAAAACCCAAGGGTTTTTGACGAATGTGGGTTTTTGAAAAAATACTTGTTTATAATAATTAAATCAATGAACGGATATAGCATTTATATTATATTTTATTAAAAAGAAAAAAAAGGTTGTATTTGTGACACAACCAGTCTGTTGCGTAATTTACTCCAGACCATTCCAAATGTTGAGAAGTCTTTCAATTGATGCAGAACTGGCCGGACAAGTGTAATGCCGACTACTTTAGGCATGATTTATAAGATGACTTATGGATAATATTATTACGAGGATAGGCAGCAGAAGATGCAAAAACACGGTAGAACACTCAACTTAATTTATTGCAAAACTATTACAATACTCTTTAAGCGACAAAGACCCTTATACACACTTCAATTTACACAATTTAGTTCTAAAATCGTTTGCAATACTTTCGCGCCGAAACAGCGCCACTAGCGGTTGTTAGCGTTAACTCTTATTCTGTTGTGAAAATAAAGGGAATCTCCCCGACACCTGACAATAACGATTTTCGGGGGAATTCCTTTCATGGTAGTGTTACAACTTTATTCAGTAGTAAATAGATTTGGATTGGGAGAAAAAAATGCCATAAATGGTAATAAAATAAAATTAAATTAAATGTAAAATTAAAATATATTAATTTAAAATTCTCATCAACTCCGAAAAAACCCAAAATTCCCCAAAAAAACCAGAAAATCCCCGAAAAAACCCGAAATAACCCAGTGGGCAGATATTTTTTGATAAAACCCGGGTTTTTGCCAACCCGCCCCTATTGAAGATTGACAATAAAGAGTAGAAACAAACAACGTTCGCTGATACATATTTCAAAATTAGATAAATAATCCTACTAATATTATAAACGTTTGTATGTATGTATGGATGTTTGTTACTCTTTCACGCAAAAACTACGGAATGGATTTTGATGAAACTTTACAATAATATAGCTTACACATCAGAATAACACATAGGCTATAATTTATAAAGATATAGTGTGAATTATCTAAAATGTAACGATAACTGTCAAGTAAGTACGAAAAAAATCTAAGAAATTGACATTCGAAATTTAAATTCTATCCTACTATCCTACTTAATAATATATATAATCCTACTAATATTATAAATGCGAAAGTTTGTAAGAATGAATAGATGTTTGTTACTCTTTCACGCAAAAACTACTGAATGGATTTTGATGAAACTTTACAATAATATAGCTTACACATCAGAATAACACATAGGCTATAATTTATAAAGATATATAGTTTTCTATCATCATTATCACAATTTTCCATCACCACGCGGGTGAAACCGCGGGGCTCAGCTAGTAGATAAATAAATTACAAATAATATTTAATTCGAGTATTGATCATGTAATAAAAGTATATGTATGTTTAATAAATCTACGTTCACTTCTCGTATCCAGTAGGTAGCGCTTATTGCTTTAGTATTGAAACTATATGCAGGTTTTTTACACGACTGTCCAACAAGGAGTGTAATGTGTTCAGAATTCGTCTATGTATGTTTTTCGTTTCTTTATTCCACTATATTTTCTAAACGCTTGAGCCGTTTCAAAGGTGTGCGGCATCGTTATAATCGGTATGCCATCCCGAGTGTCATATGATACCTTTACTGTCCAAATATCAAGGAAGTAGTAGTCTAAATGTCCAAATGCCAATAAATGTACATAAATATATCGTGGTAAGTGTCAAATGAAAGGTCTGCTTAAGTACATTCCGGAAATATATATGCATGTATGTATCTGTATGGATAAATACATAAACCACAAAGATTTTATATAAAAACGTATTTTTATTGGTCGAACGCTTCAAAACTGACCCCGCCTATTTCTTCGCGTGTCCGCCCATTTCGGATATTTTTCTGAGGTCTCATATCGCCTTAATAAAAAAATCTAAATTTAAATATGATTTATAAGAAACTTGGAGATGATATCCTCAGGATTCCACATCTAATGGAAGTATCAAATGTATCGCGAAAACGTTTCTCAAATATCGATAAATTTGAGGAGCGTGTTCCCAAATCAATACATCTGAAAATTCAACCAAAATGACTAATCAATCGACAATCGATAAAATTTCTAAAGGACTGCTTCTGGCCTAGACGTAGTTTTATTATATGATAAAATTTACTTGATATGAGAATTGACATTTTGTAAAGGGCGCTCCACATTCTCAAGAGAATCTCGCGAGAACGCGAGAAACATGCGAGAAACGTGAATATGGAAGCGATTTCTCAAGTTCTCGCGTTGTTCTCCAGCTTTTCTCCACTTTTTGTCGGTTTTTTGGCGCGAGACAAAGGAGCGCGAGAACGTGAGAACAGGCGAGAACGTGTATTGACTCCACACTCGCATGTTTCTCAGTAGCGCGCGCGCCGCCGACTTGAACGGAAGTAATTGTGTACCTTCTGGCGTCAATATGAGCGTAACTTGGACAAACGAACTTGAGTTGAAATTTTTGGAATATTTCCAAGCGGAACCCGTGCTATGGAATACAAATTTAAAAGACTACAAAAATAAACTAAAAAACCATGATGCGTGGTGTCGTCTAAGTGAACTGATGGGAATACCCATTGATGACTTAAAAAACAAAAAACATCGTTATTTGCAAGCTACAGAGGATACAAAAATAAAGTTAAGAAATCAGAAAACTCTGGAGCAGGTGTCGACGATGTTTACAAGCCGATATGGTTCGCATACGAAATAATAGACTCTTTTTTTGGGGATACTACGAAATGTAAGAAAACAATAAATACGGTAAGCAGCAACTTTTATTTTATTATTATATTACATATAGGAAAGTACAAAAACGCCTTATTCGACGATACAGCAAGTTTTCCTTTATTAGTAAGTACAATCAACTTATGTCTATTGACAACCAGTACATAACCTATCTACTGAAATATTTAGCGAATTCATCTCTTATTTCTGTTGCGTGATGAGCCGCTCGGCGTGGAATATGTCGCGGATTTCGAATAGCACAGGTGCTCTCCATTTCTCCTCTCCAAGAGCCGGGCTCTATTAATAAATTATTATTGTCATAAGTATCTATAGTTCCGGAAGGTGTATAGATGTGTGATGATGTAGTGCTTCGTCTCAAGAAATTGTGTAAGAGTATGCATGTCAACATTATCAAGGCGGCTTTTTCGGGTTGTAAATTTATTGGTTTCTTGAAAATTCTAAATTTTGTTACCAAAATGCCGAAAGTATTTTCAACTACTACTCGTGCTCCAGACAAAATCTGATTAAACTTTCGTTTTGGGGATCCCAAGTTGTGATTTCCAGAATAGGGTTTCATAATGTTTTCCGAAAGGGCAAAAGCGCCGTCTCCCAAAAAAATGTATGGCACGTCGATGTTTGAACCAGGCAGCGGATGTGGTTGTGGTAAATTTAAGTCATTTGTCTGCATTTTTGACCATAAAACTGTGTTAGTAAAAACTCCGCCATCACTAATTCTGCCTTGACAGCCTATGTCTGAGAAAATAAAATTGTAGTGACTATCAACCAACGCCATCAAAACTATACTGAATGTTCTTTTATAGTTATAATATTCCGATCCGGAATTTATGGGACATTCTAAAACAATATGTTTGCCATCTATTGATCCCACAGCACGCGGGAATTTCAATGCAAAGTCTTTTTCGATTTGTAGCCATTCTTCGGGGCACGACGGTAACTGCAACAATAAAAATAATCATTTTAATTTATTTCTATTTTAGGAGGAGCCGTCTACTAGTAGAAATGAAGAACTTGAAGAAAATCAGACTAATCAAAATCCGCAAGCTGATGATCAAAGTCATACAGTCAATACAAATGCATCAACAATTCGTCGGCGAAAACACCCCACCGAAGTATTTCAAGCAGAAAAAGTTATGAAGGAAGCCTTGTCTACGTTTGATGCAACTGTTAAAAGAAATACACCTCAACCAATTCCAAAAGAAGACGATGATTGTGACTTGTATGCAAAGCTTTTGGCTACAAAATTGAGAAAATTACCGGAAGAAAAAAGATTAAGATTTATGCATGATATAGATGGCATGTATATGCAATATGCAGTACATTCTGAATTCTCATCACCAGTACCAACACCGTCACCACAGTCACAACATGCCAGTCAATTTATTCTATCACGCAACTCATCTCACGATCAATATCAACAGAGACCTGGAACCTCGTCATCCTCAAATTCCGAGCCGATTATTCATTACACACCAGTACCAACACCGTCACCACAGTCACAACATGCCAGTCAATTTATTCTATCTCGCAACTCATCTCACGATCAATATCAACAGAGACCTGGAACCTCGTCATCCTCACATTCCGAGCCGATCATTCCTCACTCACCAGTACCAACACCGTCACGACAGTCACAACATGCCAGTCAATTTATTCTATTATCACGCAACTCATCTCACGATCAATATCAACAGAGACCTGGAACCTCGTCATCCTCACATTCCGAACTGATCATTCATAACTCACCAAATTCAAATATTAATATTCAGTCGAATGACGTCATTTACCCACCAGGTATTCACATTCCTGATTCAAACACTAGTGCAGAAATAGGTACTGTAACCTATGAAGGTTCAATTTCGCCAAATTCACTTGTTCAGGAAAATAACGGGGCTGCACCTAATATCATCATTGAAGCCTTTCAATTGTGTGATAAATAAAACAATTTGTTTGATACTAGATTTGACACTTAAAAAAATGTAATTTGGTTGTAAGTGGGCATCCGTTGGTAAAATTTAAGTTGTATCATTTAAAAAATGTTGTAATACCTACTTTTAATTTTAATAAGTTTTTTAATAAAAAATCATAAAATGTCATATTGTATTTTTTTACAGGTGGCAACAGCTATTCACACATACCTTTATATGTTCCTTTAATGCTTCATTTAGGGCTTGACAAACTTCTGGTATTATCTGCGAAATAACTTGTGGGGATATTTTAAATAAAAAATAAAGACTTTGGTAGTCATCTCCTGTGGCCAAGTATCGTAATGTTACTGCAAGACGTGTCCGAGCTGGAATGGATTCCCTTAATTGAGTATTTTGCTTAGAAATCTGTGTTGACACTTTAATCAATAAATATTCAAAATCCACCGAAGACATTCGAGTAAACTTTTTAAATTCATTTGATGGTTCGGCCACTAATTCATGTAACTGCTGATCCATAGTTAGGCTGTAAAAAGAGAAAGTTATTTCATTAGCATGATTATTATAAAGTGTTGATCATTTTTGGTTGATGCATTAATAAATCTTAACGTGATCAAGGATTTTTTTTAAATAATCATGAGACATAAAAAATATAAAATACCTACATAGTCGTTCAAAAAGTACTTACCTTGTTCTATTACGATGAATACTTGTCATCCACCATCTTCTTTTTCGCCACTTCTTTTTAATAACTTTTTTCTCTTTAGCATACGCATAATTATAATATGCGAATGCGAATATAATATGCGAACGCATAATTATAACAATAAACTTGTCGCAGCGGTTACTTCTGCGTCCATCGTCATCGAACGCGAGAACTGTAGTGAGAACTATTTAAGAACTTTGTGAGAGTGTGTACCCAAAGAAGTTCTCACTACAGTTCTCGCAGAGAATCTCCGGAGATTCTCGCGTGAATGTCTCGCGTGAATGTGGAGCGCCCATAAGTTTTCACAACACGATACCTGTATTAAAACTAAGTATTTCGGAAGTGATCCCCTTTTTCACACGACTGCCCAACAACAAAGAAGTGTAATGTGTTAGGGTTCATCTATGTATGTTTTCCGTTTCTTTATTCCGCCATAAACCTTAAGTAAGTAGTTAAAAAATATAAATACAATAGTTCACTTTCTGTGACGGCAGTCGTGTTTTTTATTCTTTTTAATATATTTACTTGTTTTATTATCTGTACCTACCTAGTAGACTCTCACTAATGACACAGTTATACTGTGATAATAGGAATATACAAATAGTGTGAACTTAGCAAAACCAAACCGTATCGATTATGTTTTTTGTGGCTTAGTTCATATACGTTAAGGCCTCTAGAGCACACCACAAAAGATTGCATTTTATATTTTTTTTAAATATTAAGATCGCCAATGTGGTATTTTCACTCGTGTTTTATGTTTCGCCAATTGTTAAAGGCAAAAAAATATAATATTGTTTTTATTTCAAAAGTTACACTTAGCTTTAATTAATCTAACTAAGCTAAATGGGAGTCAAGACGTCTCGACTTCCGTATGATTCTAAATACAATGGCTGCCTCCTCAAAGGTGGGGGCCCTTTTTATAAACAATTCCTTGCTCGTTAACACGTTCTTACAAAATGTCTTCGTCTAAAAAATCTACCACGCATCTCCCAGTAATTCGGAGCTTCGATAAACGTGACGCATCCGCTATTGCTCCTGCGTTATGAATAATTAAACAAAATGTTTTCTCATGTATTCTAAATGATGAAGATGACGTCCGTCGTCCTAAAGGTTATACTATTCTCATTGCTTATATCGAATATATCTATATAATATCTAATGCGACTGTGCATGAAATGCATTTACTTGATTGTTACTTATTCTATCTCTATGTGCAATCAGTCGCGCAATTGAGTTATTTACTAATTACTTCATTACTTAATTATTTCATATCTTATCTAATTTGTCGCTCTGGTGTGTTCTGCGAGGCTGTATCGGCTGCTAGCGTAACACGTGGTATAAAAATGATATTAAAATAATTAAAATTAAATATTTTACGGATATTTGTTAATGACTTCTAAAGGTGCTTGAGCTTATGGTCACGTCAGAGTTTACGCTACGCACCACCCCAGAACAACTAGAGCTGTCAACTATAACAGGCGAACCCGTCACCTCAGGAGGTTTAAATAATGTTGATCGTTCTGTTTCCCGTGAGGTGAACGCAGAAGACTTGGGCCGAAAATCAATCCAGAGTCTAGTTTCGCCACCTGCCCGTCGGAGGCCAAAACCTTAAGGCGAGGCATCGGGAAAGGTAACCAGCGGGCAGCCTCGCCCCCTGACTATCAGTTTGGAAGGATATCTCCGTCTGGAATTAACCTACAGGATATATCCTGCCTCCTGACTGATTACAGGATCGAGGTCGCTTGAGCGGTCCTCTCCCTTATTGAGAGGTGATACGGTGTCTACTGAATCTATCATGGACCACGGCACTCTTTGCCCGGCTTATTCATCCGGGATCGGGTGACCGAATGGTCGTTTCAAGAGCAGTTGCCATAAGGTTAACAACGACCCCCGCTCTATAGGAAACATTACTGTTCCCAGACTCTCCCGGCTGTTAGCCGGAGTGCACAATCGATTGGCTGACTCCGCACGGTGCGCAAACTGTCCAGGAGCGCCCGAAGGTTGACTCCTAGGGGAGACTGGCCCACTTCTGCGTGGAGGCTCAAAGTTATCGAGCCAATGGCTCAAAGTTATCGATATTCGTCACCTGCATGCTAGAAGTAGATACGGAACTAAATATTCAGACAATTTTAGTTGTTTACTATGATTTTATAATATGCATGCTCTACCCGTTCGCCGATGCTTGGCCGCATCGCTAATATAAATAGAGCTGTCAACTACAACGGGCGAATCCGTCAGGAAGTTTTGACGATTGGTCGTTCTATCTCCCGTGAAGTGAACGCAGAAGACTTGGACAAAACAGTCCACCGCCAAGATCCGCCACATGCCCGTAAGAGGCCAACGCCTTATCCGCGAGATAACCAGATCCCAGCGGGCTTACACTCACGCCCTTACTTCCAATTGCGACCAGATTACTCCGGTCTCTCGACTGGTTACGAGTTTGAGGTGGCTTGCGCGGTCGTCTTCCTTGCGAAGCGGTGAAACTGTGTAAACCGAATCTATCGCGGACCACGGCATCCTTTGCCCGGTTATTCACCCGGGATTGGGTAGCCGATGGTCGTTTCAAGAGCAGTCGCCTTAAAGTCAGCAACCACCCCCGCTCTATAGAAAACAGTACTGCTTCCAGACTCCCCTGACTGTTAGTCAGAATGCACAATCGATTGGCTTACGCCGCTCGATTGGCAGACCATCCAGGAGCGCCAGAACATCGAGCGCCAGAGTCCTACCCGGGCTCGCTCTTCATGCGTGGAGGCCGTCAGATAGGACCCGTGAGTTTGACCAACCCTAAACAAATGGGTCTTCGTGGCCAACTCGGCAAAGGGCGCATTAGCTCCCCCGCATCGCTAATAGTGGTGGAAGCGAGTCGGTAGCACTCGTCATAAGTGAAAAATGTATGGGAAAGAGCGAGAGAGACATAGGCAGTGGCCAAAGCATTGGCCAACGTGTAGAGCAGGCGTTAGTCGTGGTACTACAGGAATTATTGTAGTACAAGAACCTTTCTCAGAAATCGAAAAAATAAAGAAATACTACTATATTCGATCATTGTATTGCTAAATGTGAAAGAAAAAAACTTCAGACGCTTAAAATTTCGGGACCAAATTTACATAGGTACAATTTTTTTTTTAAAATAAACTCAGTTTTTAGGGTTGTTTTAAAAAAAACGAATCTAACCTACCGCCGAATAGGTGTTTATGTATTAATTAAAAGAAAACTAACTTAACCTACCGAAATGTATGGGTTTGGTGCTTTTTTGAATGCCTATATCTCGCTTATTTATTGAGACCGAATAAATATTATTGCAGATTCGGAATCAGGGTGGTGAATATAGTCTGGTGACGTTAAAAAAATCAACAATCTAGAAGAGGTTCCTATACTGCAATATAATAATTATAAATACAATAAAAAATTCAATAGTTCACTTTCTGTAACGGCCATTTTTTTTTTTAATTTTCATGTTTTGTATTCTTTATATATACCTACCTATACTTGTTTGTGTTATCTAGCTGCAGCGTTCTGGCGACGAATACGCCGCTAATACATTATTACTGATAGAAGGCTTTCTTTATAATCCTACGTACCTGGCCAGTTGAGTAATATCTGGTGGCGGCGTTGGAAGGTGGCGATCAGGTTTGACCGTTTCGGTTATGCAAGTAAGCAGTTGTCGATCCTGAAATTCCACGCAGCGGCGCCACAGATCGCGTCCCCGCGAAGGACCTAACAGCACACTTTGTCTCCACCTCCCGATCTAGAGGTTCACCCAGTTATCGGAGGCCGCAGACTGGCCGGCGAGCACCTGCGCGCGCGTCTCCCCAGAAACAAAAAACCGCGACTGTTCTGGAACATTCGACCGAGCCGCACTCCAGTCAGCGCGCCCGCTCTTTCCAGAGTACACGCACTGCCGTCGATTCGAGAGGATCACTCGCGGGCGCACAACAACACACTTTCACGGATGCAGGCAACGTCTCCACGACAATGGACGAGCGCAAAAAAGGATGTCTCGCGGCGCGCGGAACCCAAGGCGCAACGGAGCGCACGCCCGACCGTTGACACGACCGGCGCCGGAATGCAATCCTCGCCGGCCATTGGCTGCCGCGCTGCGACGCACGCGTTCCCTCCAATCCACTCACGCGCTCTTTAGGGCTAGGCTACACGGGCGGTTTTCCCGCCGCGGGAATTCGCTCGACAAAGCTGCCGCAGACCATCAAACTACACGGGACGCGGTTTATCGCTGTCTTTTGTTCATTTCAACATGGATCCGCCAATGATAACTGCGCTTGCAGCTCTTATATTAATAGAATTATTAAAAAATAAAGTAAAGCGCAATGTGTGGGTGGAACCAGTGTCGTTTAACTTCGGGAATATTTCATTTAATGTTTAGTGCACACCGCGATAACCCTCATAAGCTTCTCTTACTACAGAATGTCTGTGAACTCATTTGATGAACTTCTATCAATTATAAGCCAACGTATCAAGAAACAGGATACAAATATGCGAAGATCTATCACACCTGCAGAACGTTTGGCTGTAACTCTCAGGTAAATAAAATAACATTATTTTATTATGTAATCTTTTTTATTCGGGTAAGTACTGCAGTACATTAAAATAATCATCATTTTCCGTTGATGTGTCCGTGTTTCTAGAGCCAGAGCTCCCAGGTGAATCCTGGTTCCTGTGGTAAAGAAATTCAGACAAGTTGCTAGGAATACTGCGGTTTCTTTCATTTCTTTGAATATTTCTGAATAAATTCGTAATTTCATATCTGGTTTCCATAGCCAAATCTGGAGTCATAGAATCCATAATGGGTACAAAGGACATAAGAAATGCTCGATTTCCTTTTGCGTCACTATCGTTATTTAACTTTTGTAATTGTAAACTTTCGTTCAAATTTTTTGTTATTTGAGGAATTTGGGTACTTTCCTTTTGTTTCATTCTTTTTGTAGGAACTTGGTTTTGTCGAGGTGGTCTCATCACATTATCTTCTTCAAAATCCTGATTTTGTGATAAAGTTGAAGGTATTGGAGATACATTGGACTCGCGTTGGAGATACATCTGATATTGGAGATACATCTGCAGTACTGACGTTAGGGCGTAAAAAGGACAACAAGTCTAAATAAATATATTTTTTTTTGGAGCCGATTGTCCCGACACTGTGGTAGTTTCTGATTTTACTTCTTTCATATAGCTATCTCTAATATTCTTCCACTTCTTCATCAGATCCTTTACTGCAAAAAAGAAGAAATATATTAATGTCGTATCTATTTATTTTTCAGATATTTGGCTTCGGGAGCAACTTTCACTGATTTGGAGTATGCTTTTCTAATTTCTCGTAAAACCATACTATTTATTGTAAAAGAAACCTGTCAAACTATTTGGCAAGAATTGGCACCTTTAGAAATGCCAAAACCAAATAAGGAAAAATGGATAAACATTGCTGAGATATTGTACAAAGAAGCAACTTTCCTAATTGTGTTGGCGCCATTGATGGCAAACATATTAGAATTATTTGCCCTCCGAATGCTGGATCTAAATATTATAATTATAAAAAATATCATTCAATTATTCTACTGGCAGTGGTTGACGCAGACTACTGTTTTACATTCATTGACATTGGTGCTCCAGGTCGAGAAGGTGACTCGACAATTTTCAAAAGTTCAAATTTCGGGCAAAAGTTAACTCGTTCTCAGTTAGATTTACCAGAGCTAGCTCATCTTCCTAACAATATAGGAAAACCTCCTGTGCCTTTTGTATTTGTAGGTGATGCTGCGTTCGGTTTAAATGAAAATGTTATGAGACCATTTTCTTTACGAAACATAACAACGCCTAAGAAAATTTATAATTATCGACTGTCTGGAGCTCACCGCTTTGTGGAATGTGCATTTGGTATCCTCAGTAACAAGTGGCGAATTTTTCATTCAAGCATCATGATCAATCCACCGAGTGCCAAACATATTATAAAAGCAGCTTGTGTATTACACAACTTCGTAAGACGCAGAGATGGTTATCAATTTGTAGATACGATTCGATGTGATATGGAAGAATTCGATGGAGTCCAGGCAGTTGGAGGCCGATCTAGTGGCATTGCAGTAAGAGATTCGTTTGTTCAATACTTCAATGGCCCTGGGGCCGTTCCTTGTCAAACCAGGATGATTCATTAAATTAATATAAGAAATAAAATAATAAGTAAACTTACCAGCTTTGTTTTTATCTTCTGGGCCTAAATCAGCCCAATGAGCAAACACTTCCTGTCCTATCTCCATCCATAATTTCGCTTTTAATTCCCGATTGGCATAATCCTTCGACTGCACATCACACAAAGCAGGTCGATCTTGTATTTCAACTATAAACCGCTCCGTATCGAACATTTTGACGCGATATTAGCAACGCAAGCGCACGCTTGACGAGTGAGCGCCTTCACAAGGTCCCGCGCAGAATGACGCAATAGCGGGAAACCGCCCGTGTAGTTTAACGCGCCGGTTATCAGCGGCGGTTTGACGCTGCATGCCGCGGTCATATTTCTCCCGCCTGTGAACCGCGACGGGAAACCGCGCAGTGTAGTATGCAGCATACAACTTTCATATTAAATTGTGACTAGTGCGGTTCAGAAGCGGATTCCCGCGGCGGGAGAACCGCCCGTGTAGCCTAGCCCTTAGATCCCATGATCCTAATAGGGCGTTTACACTCTCGCGCGAGGCGCGAGGCGAGACGCAAAACCATATCAGTAAACAAATGGAACAGAGGCAAAGCTTCTAACGAGCGTACAAAATGTTTACCTACTTGCTAGAAGCTTTGCCTCTGTTCCGTTTGTTTACAACATGGTTTTGCGTCTCGCCTCGCGCCTCGCGCGAGAGTGTAAACGCCCCATAATGGATTTATCGCTCAGACGGGGCATATTTAGCTGCTTTCTGGGCATTGCCCAGCTTGCACAGGCTTTCGAAGTTGCAAATTTGGTTTCCTCTTACTATTCGCATAAGTCCAAACAATGCATGTACCGGCATGAAGATAATAGACCTTCTTGCGGATTCCAGATAAATTCCTTGCGACTTTTTACAATCCAATTGTACAACGATGCACAACACGATCGTTAATAAAATGTTTGTACTTCCATATCGCGAGTCCTAACAATTTAAAAGATGCCTTCTATAGGGACCGTGCACGAAGTCACGTGATAAAATATTTCGACTTCAGCGCTCGCAGTGGCAAAATTTTTAAATTTTCGAATGACCGCTAGTGTCAAAGTGCCTTTGATTCATACGATTTGGTGTTAATTTGCTCTTTGAATTTCGTGTGTTTTAAATGTAAAATGGCGATGTCTGCGTCTCATGATGACATTATTATTTCGACCGGATTCCAGACCATCGATATTGGCGATAGTTTCAGGCCTCCGACTAAAGAGAAAGGCCAACTCCTCTTCGAAAGTGACCACGTTTTCAATGTGCAAGAACTTCGCGATTGGGGAAATATCACTGGCAGAGTAATAAGACAAACGTCTGTGTCTTGCCGACCATATCAGATCACCATAGAAGTGAGTTGTACAACGTTATATTTGTTATTTAAATTATAGTAGATTGGATTTTTTGTGAAATGAAATGAGAAAAAATGAAATGAAAAATACCTTTATTGTACTAACAAAAATAGTTACATGGGTAAAGAAAACTTAAATTCTATTTTAACTTAGTACAAACGGCGGGCTTATCGTTTCACGATTTCTTACAGCCAACCGTGAGTTTTGTGGTTAGTTTAGTGTGTTTTTTTTAAATGGAGACGTTAAAACACCTTCAATGTAGACTTTGCAAACAAACTACACAAATAACTTGCGTTTTGCATCCTTTTCTACCATGTAATAATTTATATGACTTTTTTTCAGTTAACGGCAGATCGTAAAATTAAAAATGCTTCATGTGACTGTCCTACCGGAGCAGCCCAGTGCTGCAAGCATATATATGCAGTAGTATTTTACATCAACCACGAAAGGAATTGCAGCAAAACAAGCTTTTCGCAACAGTGGGGAAACCTTCGCAAGCAGCGAGTAAAAAATATTCCACACCAGTAAAAATTTGTGATGTATTTTTCGCGAGTGCAGGTTGGCATTTAATTTTCATCCTTTTCTGCTTCTATATGATATTATGTAGCTGTATAGGTATGTATATTATGTTTTGAAGGACCTACAAGTCCGTATTATATTATTATTATATATTATTTAGCAATTTTTTTTCATTTACATATATAAAGTATATCTTGACGTAATATCGTGAAAGATTAACCTTTTATTTTGTTTTAGCATGCAAAATCCTTCAAATTGAGCATTAGTGATCTCGTTGGGATTGATTGTTCGATGCTAGATTTAAAAAAAGCTGAAGAGACTGGAGAAGGCACGCGGATTGTCAATGGTTTGCTAGATGATATCGTCGAAAATGCAACAGAAAAAAGCCAAACATCAAGATGCAAGGCTGTCACGAAAGAAATTATTAAATTGCATATGAGGTACCAGTCTTTGAACACCAATTTTTGCAGCTTGATGAATCAGTTCCATAAAGATTTTTATTTAAAAAACATTAATGTAAGTTCTGCGGATGTTATACGCATCGCTAGTAGCACAATATCCCAAAGCTCTTGTGATTCCTGGTATTCGGAGAGGAAATATGGAATATCTGCATCAGAAAAGGCTCACCTTATTTTGACTTCAAGAAAATTACCAGATGCACTTGTAATATCTATATTTACACCAAAAAATAATTACAATGGAACAAATTTTGTATATGGTAAAGTCAACGAGTCAATTGCTCGTCGTGAATATGAGAGTTTATATTCAGTAGAGGTAACCAAGGTTGGACTTTTAGTAGCATTGCAAGAGCCATGGTTATGTGGTTCATCTGATCGTCACATCCACTATGTGTATTCTAGAAATTAAGTGTCCCATTTCATGTAAAACTAAACCCATTATAGATCCAATATCCTTTCTTCCAAATGTTACTTATTTACAGAGAACCGTCGAAGGCATCCATCTTAAGCAATCGCATAAATATTTTACGCAATGCCAGATACTAATGTATATTACTGGTATGACTATTTGTCATTTGTATGTATATTCTCCTTGTGGCAGTTGCCTAGTAAATGTATACAGAAATGATAACTTCATACAAACCTCTCTGACTAAATTAGAATCATTCTACTTTAATTGGCTACTACATCAGTGTTATGTAAATTATAGCAATGTTTAGATTAAGGTTCATGTAATATCTATAGGTTCATGTTTAGGTATTTCATTACATAAAGGATTTATTGTTGGATTAGGTACTTGTTTTCTGCCTGTCTTTTTTCTTTCTGTTTCATGTATTCGATCCATGGGAACGTCGGGGACTTGAATCAAAATCAAAATTGAACTTGACGAAAAAAGTGGTCACTGGTTTTCTTTGGCATTCTTTCCAGTTGATATTACTTATAGAATTGCCGGAAATAATAATTATATAAAATATGACGCAAAAACAATCTGATATACACCAATAAGTATATATTATACTCGTCCACGCACCCCCTCACACACCCTCACACTTTTACAACACTAACGCATAGTAAATATATGAGTCATATATTTACTGTGACTAATATATAAGTTTATGTTACTAATATATGTTATGTTATGTTACTAATATCTGTTAATAATATATGCGTTTATGTGACTAATATATAAGTTTATGTTAAACATATGTTCCATAATTCCATAATTCCTAAGGATTTACATTGAGGTTTTTTCACATTCAAATATTTTCCAGTTAATTTTGCTAAAAATATTTATGGCTACACGGCCAAAGTTGCCTGTAAGTACATTGTTTACTTATCTTTACTATTAGTCTTTTGTGCGAAAACAATTAAGTTTTATATACATATCTAGGGTCATCGGACCCAAGCACATACATTTTTACGACTTTACACGAGAGCGTTTAATTTTTCTATATTAATAACATTTTCGAATTTTACAAATTTATTGAAATATTATACTAATATTATTAACCCCTTTTTAAGCTACTGCATAGCTTTTATCGCGGGCATAGGCCAGCGCGGCGACCGAAATAAGAAATTTCTTAACGAAAATTAATTATTTTAAACTGATAATTAAGTCTAAACGAGTACTGCTTACGATTCGAAAAAAATATATATTAAACAAGAACATTTTCGTAATATTCTTAGGTTTGAATATTTTAGATTTTGTTTATATTACATAGTGTAATTAATTTGTGAAATTAGGTCTAACCGAACACAAAAACGACTACTACGCAAATACTATCTGGCGTATTATTATGAAACTTGCACCATTTTAAACATAATTTAATTATCTATCTTTTTATCTACGAATTTTTTCGAATAGTCCGTTTTTTTGCTTTATCGAATAAAAATATTCGTGCGCGGTGCTCTATCGGAAGACGTTTAAATTATTCCGTATCATTTGCTACCGCAGCCGCAAATGATTCGGAATAATTTCAACGTTTCCCGATAGAGCGCAGTTATCTGATATCAGAAAAAAATAAATAAATAAATAATTATAATTGCATAAGTTGTTAAAAGTGCTATGCAATAGCTTTACCGCGGCAGTCCCCGAGTGCCACACGTATTTTTTTTTTTGTTAGAGCAGTAACACCAAATGACCAAGTGCTCAATAATCAAAACTAACCCTGTAAGAATTCCTAATTCAGCAAAGACACTTGCAGCTATTTCTGGGCGGTACATTTATGATGGCTCTCTCAGCGCGTTTCTGAAAATAAATAAGTAGGCTTCATGGTGTGCTCTTGCTAAGCCTAGAGATTGTCATATGAGTATAAACATTAATGGAGATGCGCATCACTATGATTGGTGCACTCGCAAAGATATTCCTGAGGCTTAACTTGCTTTCAAGTCGCTGCACTGTGGCCTATTCACACGCTTTAATTGACAATGGCAGTTTATTGAAGAAGCGACAAAACAATATTTGTTTCTTCGCTCTTTATATATGTACGTTGCTATACTACTGTATCATTACAGAGTTTTTCCCAGTTTGTCGAGTAAGGTGTGAATGTATTCTCTGATGTCTTACTTAAATAAGTAGGGTACTTCAGTATTATCCTGTACATTTAGAAAATAGAAATGAGTTGTGACGACACTGGGATATGTTATTTAAAAATAATTATTGATGGCTCGTTTTTATCTATATGTACTAATATTATAAAAAGGTAAAGTTTGTGAGGTTGTAGGAAGTAATCTCTGGATCTACTAAACCGAATTTGAAAATTCTTTTATCAATAGAAAGCCACGTTATTTGTGAGTGTCATAGGCTACATATTAATCCGAAAAATGAAAATTATTTTTCGTGGTAGTCGGATTTGCAAAGCAAGTCGGAGAAAAAACGGTCCAATGAAAAGGTTTCTAACTAACGCTGCCTTAACGATGAGTGATATATGATTAAGTTCTAGATAAAAGTTGTAGAGCTTGATAATGCCTACAAAAAAGTCAGCGACAGCATATGTCTAACTTTTATATTTAAGTCACGAAAAGTAGTAATTTATATTTTAAAAATAATTTAAATCGTTAGGTCATGTTTATTGGTCATATTATCAACAATTATGAATTCTTATCAAGATAAGTAAACTTATCGTCTGAAGTGTTTAAAACAAAAGATTTTTCCCTTTTACTGCATATAATTTCCTTTTTACTGCATAAATGGTCAAAGAAATAAGACACTCACAAATAAGACACTCAAAAGAAGACACTCAAAAATAACGGTAATATAATCAAATTAGCATGCAAATATATACATACATATGCAGTAAAAAAATATAACCCTTCCTTTGGCAGTCAGGAAATAAATCATAGCACTCAGTACTAACCAAACCACACTCATAATTTCATCACAAATAAAAAGTTTTACCGCTGAACGAAGTGGGCATGGGTCAGCTAGTTAGAGATATTAGACATGTATTTATTGTTTCCTTTTCTTGGTAATACTACTTTGATAAGTGTCAGCACAATACAAAATTCTCAATTTACGACTAACATAGTCGAGACTACCATGGTACAGGCCTCGGTCTAGTTAGGCAGACTTTAGATAGATCACCTTTTCAAGCCCTTAATTTCGAAATAAATCTATTGTTATTCTAATTCTCTATATGCTACAGATTTGGTATGTAAAAATATTTTTAATTAATCGAAATAGTGACTCCTCTCTGAAAAGCTATGTATGCTGTTTTCTTACCTAAATGAAGGTTTGTTAATTTCTGCGCTGTAAAACTCTCGTGGATAAAACCGTATATGCCTCACAAATAATCCAATATGCGACTTTGGAACGCTGCAGGATGACAACAACCTCCTATCCTGCTCACAGTTGTCAACCCCCACCACAGACCAGGACATACAAGGGGTGAACGTTAGAGCCATCAGGCGGCATATTTTTAGAGAGACGTGTCCTAACCTGGCCCGGACACGTTAGCGAACAAACAGACTTCTTATACTACAGGGTTAAAATAGACCGCTTTTAAAGGCTTGACATATCTGCTACGAATCATTCACTTGCCTAATCTGCGTCGCGGACTGCTGAGCGCTTCTCGTATCGTGGATCTCGTAGCCTCTCCGAGTCGAAGCCAGGGAAGGGGCTCGCAGGGACAAGGTCAGCAGAGGACACAAGCGACGAAAGGGATAGAAAGCGACTAAAAAGGAGAAACGTTTGCCGTCGCCGACTTGGATACAAAAGATTTATTGTGACCGGCAAAATTTATACATAGGCGTAACTACGTACTTTCGAGTTCGATCGAGGCTTTTTGCTGAGTTCTTCGCCGACAGTCGCTACTCCTACGCAATCCACCTGGTTCTGTCGCCAAAACAAATAGAGATGGAAACAAGTCGGACTTAGGGCTATTTTCCACTAAGCTATCACAGATACCGATAAATTTGCACTGTTTCAACTTACCTCTGTTTGAACTCTCCTAGGTCTCCCCTACATCAGAACTGAAATGCACGGTGGGTTTAATTATATGCAAGGAAGGGGCTGTATATTCTAAGTTCGCGCAAGGGTATGAATTTAATGATGTATTACGTGCGTCCAATAGTCTTCATATGGTGCTCAAGAAGAGCGAAGTAAACCGTATATAAAATTTTGATTTATTGCGGGAACGATTGTGTTTCGTACTTAGCCTAAACCGTTCTAGCGTGGCAACTTTCATCGAGCGATGCCGCTGAACGCAGCCAACGAGTGAAGGGAAGACGGGTCGAACGCCGCCACTGAGACGTCAGATTACCATACGATCGATGATCAGTGTACGATCGGAGCGGACGGTCGATATCGTCGCCACCGCAATTCCTGCTTGTTATAAATATATTTCGCTCGCGTGTACTTTGTATTGTACCAAATCGACAATAAATCTGTGCCACCACCAACAAGGCGTTTACCTGGAATCCTGCAATCCTTCACCAGCGACATTTAGAGGTTGTCCGAGGAGACCGCACCTCATTACATGGTCCTTCGAAGACGCGAAATTGGATAAGCCCTCGGATTCTGGGTAAAAGTCAACGCCTGTATCTTGGATTTATTATTTATTAGTTTCAAATAGTATTCAAGGGCATTACAGATGAATCCAATTCGCCCTTGAATATTAAAGCTGGAGTGTAAGTCTAAAAATAAATGACTACATAACTAAATTAATGCTAACATTGAACAAGAAAAAAACATAAAAATATAAAACTAAATAAAAGACAGATTATGATAAACATGAGATAGCAGGGAGATGCCTTTTTAGCTGCCAAAGGGATGTACAAAAGATATCTTTTTCAGTGGGTAAGGAATTAAGAAGAGCTATAACCCTTCCCACTGGCCTGTCTACAAAAATATTTGTACGGTGGTACGGCACATTAAACAATAGATGCGATCTCCTCGCTGTGTAATTTACCGGTACGTACAATTCAAACTTACATAGTATCTCTGGCAAATAAATCGTTCCTTGAATAAGTTTATATGCAAATATAATTAGTGAAATATATCGACGAGTTTCAAGACTGTTGTATCCTACCATTCCTAGCACAAAATCTGACGGAAATAAGTATGGATAAATATTGTATTTTCTGTAATAAATATATCTTAAAAATTTTCTTTGAATACGCTCTACCATCTGAATGTATTTGTTTTCACTTGTACACCAGATGACCGAGTTATATTCAAGTATGCTACGGACTAAACAATTATATAGTAGAAACATTACATGAATATTATTAAACTGTTTGCATATGCGAATAACAAAACCGACCATTTTGCTAGCACGATTGCAAATATTTGTAATGTGTGCACGGAAGTTCAACTGTGTATCAAATGTAATTCCCAGGTCCCTCACCTCGGTTGACCTTTTTAAAATTGACCCGTTTATTGTGTATGGGAAAAAGCAAGGTGTTTTCTTCTTAGTGATGGTTAAAATAGAGCACTTGTTATAACTATTATATACACGAGCACTTGGATAAACGCATTAGTGCGCGAAGAAGCGGATAGAACGGAAAAATCAAATCATTCCATGGTATTCCGCGAAGCAAAACTGCCCGTCACGATCGAGTTGAATCGTCGCCTACCTACCGTTGAATTTTCAATAAAAGTCATCGCCATCGAGAAAGCTGCTGCCGCGCTGCTGAGAATCCGTCGCAATCTTCAGGATCTATCATCATTTTTGGTCAAAAAGATATTTTGAGGTTGTGAAGATTGTTTTTAATCTGTTCTTTGTTTGCATTTTAGCACTTCGCAATGGCAGATGAGATTATCAAGGCACTGCTGAATAAGCGCAAATATTTGAAGGGGCGCATCACAAATTTGGAAAGGTCACTGCCAAATGTTGATGAAATTGAATGCGTCACCGACCTTCAAATATCTCTCGACCGACTAAATGACATCTTTAAAAGGTTTGAGGACGTTGAGATAGATCTGGAGGCACTGGACGAGGTAAAGTTTATGCAGGAAGGGCTGGACATTGAAGCAAGGTATTTTCAATTAAATAAAAAGTTGCAAAACCGGCTAACAATACTGAAAGATCGCAAAACGGCCGATTTAAACACTAGCTTTTCGAGTACCGTGCTCAATAATGAGCAAAAATGAATCTCGCTACCAAAAATTAATTTGCCTGTTTTTAACGGTAATTATTCAGACTGGTTAAGCTTTAAAGACATGTTTGTAAATTTAATACACAATAATAGTGAACTGTCAGATATTAAAAAAATCTATTATTTAAAAGGTGCGTTAAAAAAGGATGCTGCAATAGTTATTTCCAGCATCGATTGTTCCAAGGAGAACTACGATGTCGCATGGAATGCTCTCCTAACTCGTTATGACAACAAAATTCTAATTGCCAATTGTCACCTCAAAAATATATTTGGTCTTCAAAGCGTTAAACAGGGCTCAGGAACCAGCTTGAGAAAGCTGTTAACTGAGTTCATACAACATATTGATTCACTAAAGTCGTTAAAATTGGACAACTTAGCTGACACTATTCTAATTTATTGGCTATCGCAAAAAATTGACTTTGAGAGCTTAAAAGAGTTTGAACTCCAAAAGAAATCAAACGAATTTCCGTCTATTCAAAGCTTCATTGATTACTTGCTGCATAGATGTCAAACGTGGGAAATTTTGTCCGCAGATAACATCCAAGGTAAACATGAAAGCAGCCATTTTGAAAATGATAGCATGTCATATAACACAGTAGAGGTGAGAAGCGATAAAATCAAACGCTCCTGTTCCTTCTGTAAAGGTAACCATTTCATATCAAAATGTTACAAATTTCAGAAAATGAAAGTTGATGACAAACTTAAGTTTGTTGAAAAATCACGTCTATGTTTCAACTGTCTGCAAAGTAATCATATGGTTCAGCAATGCAATGCGAAGCCAGCATGCAGGACTTGTCCAGGTGCTAAGCATCATTGGTTATTGCACACTCAACCTCAACAAGTAAGCTACGCAGCATCCACTTCCGAGAAGAGTGAGAGCACATTGCAAAACATTTCGAGTACGTCGTCGAGATTCAATAATTGCAATAACGTAAAAGCTACATCTGAAAATGACAGTTTGAATGCAACGTCAACTGCACCCTCGAGTAGTAGCATCATATTGCTCTCTACTGCTATTGTTTTAGTTCCTGACGCGAACGGCAAAAAGCACGATTGTAGAGTATTATTGGATAATGCGAGCGAACGTAACTTTATAACCCAAAATTTCTATGACCAGTTAAATATTTCTGGCGATAAAGCAAATTGGGTTGTTTCTGGTGTCGGTGGTGTTAAAACCCCGGTATCCACCACTGTTTCTTTAAAAATTAAATCTAAAATAAACAACTTTTCTTTCACTGCTAATTTTGGAGTCTTGCAAAGTATGACTAATTATTTGCCTGCTTGCTTGTTCGACAACAATACTTTGAAATGGCCGAAGTTTGTCAAATTAGCCGATCCTGCTTTTAACGTCTCGCGCGAGATAGATATGTTGGTAGGCGCGGATATATTTTATTCCTTGTTGCAGAAAGGAAAAATTGATTTAGGTAGTGATAAACCTACTCTGCAAAATACCAGTTTGGGATGGGTCTTTGGGAGAACTCTAAACCTACGGTCAGCCCCATTCCATTATAATAGCCTAAACCGTTCTAGTGTGGCAACTTTACATCGAGCGATGCCGCTGAACGCAGCCAACGAGTGAAGGGAAGACGGGTCGAACGCCGCCACTGAGACGTCAGATTACCATACGATCGATGATCAGTGTACGATCGGAGCGGACGGTCGATATCGTCGCCACCGCAATTCCTGCTTGTTATAAATATATTTCGCTCGCGTGTACTTTGTATTGTACCAAATCGACAATAAATCTGTGCCACCACCAACAAGGCGTTTACCTGGAATCCTGCAATCCTTCACCAGCGACATTTAGAGGTTGTCCGAGGAGACCGCACCTCATTACAGATTGCGCTCACTCAATATTTTTAATGAGATATTAAGACGCCTTTGCCGTAAGTCATTCTAGGTGGGGGCGTCAGCGGCTCGTTTTATACCCGATAATGATTTGAGTTAAATATGGGCGATGCGCGTTACATCTTTGGGGTTATTAATCTTAGACGTTTGACTACTTCCTACCATCTTCTGGCCTATGACCTACTAATCTTACACCGTTATCTTATTACCTGCACATTTACCAGAGTGAAAATTATTAATATCGATGTGACGATTTCGTTGCATGCGTTATGTTATTTCATTGTTTTAACCAGGCTCCAGCACGTGAGATTAATTATTTTTAAAAACTCACAAATCAAATATACCGGGTGGGTTTTTTGTAACCGGGGAATAAGAACCGTTACATAATCTTGCAATCTATATTAGGTATTTATTTGCTAATAACTTTTCCTTGCGTGTGACTTTAGTATAGACCACCAGGCACGTTTTAGTAAATAAAGGACGCGATCTGAATTGCCCTTAGCTCAAAGCACTAAGCACGCTCGGAGCCCGGTCCAAATTGAGCATACGACGCTCACTGCTAAACGGCCGACCCCGGGCAATCAGAACACGATATCGGGGTGGGAATCAAGTATCGAGTTTCGAGATTAACTTACGATTCTGAATCAGTCAAGTCGTCGGATCAATGACGATATCGAATTTAATGTCCTGTCCATTGACGTTAACGGAGGGCGGTGGGACGGGGGCGTGGGGGGCACATTCATCGAAACAAAGCGCGATTAAATCCCAATCCCGAGGTTAAATCCCAACTACCCCCCCCCCCCCACGCCCGGATACCGCCCCCGAACACCAATTAATGCAGACATTCACTCACATCATACCCGCGGTAGCTCCCTTTTATGCGTACCCCGAATACGACTGGCGAAAGTACAGAAAAGCTACTTGCACCTTAGCATTAAATTCTATAATCTACTCCCTACAAAATTTAAACAGCTAGAGGAAATAAAATTAAAAAAAAACATCAAGGAGATGCTGATAGGCCACTCTTTCTATAATCTGGCCGAATTTGAGGGCCATGATTTTCAAATATTGTGCCCATTTAAATTACTTAAAAAAGTAGAGCCTTATCATCTGATTATTTTATGTGGTCTTATATCTGTACTTTTAGTTTAAAATGCATAACGTAGATTTAATTTGATTATTTAACATTTTACTGACAATTTGAATATTACGATGAATAATTTTACTACGTATCTTTTCGAATTACTAACTACTTCAAATATTAGGTTTCTATTTTGATTATTTATATTTATAGTTTGACAATCTAGTAGTTAATTCTTGACTACCTATGTATGTTCAGTAAAGAGTAGTAACGGTCTTTAGCCGTAATGTAATACCTGCCTGACACAAGGTACCCTTGGATTCTTTCTGATTCTCAATTTTTTCCCGACTGGATACCGCCCCCGAACACCAATTAATGCAGACATTCACTCACATCATACCCGCGGTAGCTCCCTTTTATGCGTACCCCGAATACGACTGGCGAAAGTACAGAAAAGCTACTTGCACCTTAGCATTAAATTCTATAATCTACTCCCTACAAAATTTAAACAGCTAGAGGAAATAAAATTAAAAAAAAACATCAAGGAGATGCTGATAGGCCACTCTTTCTATAATCTGGCCGAATTTGAGGGCCATGATTTTCAAATATTGTGCCCATTTAAATTACTTAAAAAAGTAGAGCCTTATCATCTGATTATTTTATGTGGTCTTATATCTGTACTTTTAGTTTAAAATGCATAACGTAGATTTAATTTGATTATTTAACATTTTACTGACAATTTGAATATTACGATGAATAATTTTACTACGTATCTTTTCGAATTACTAACTACTTCAAATATTAGGTTTCTATTTTGATTATTTATATTTATAGTTTGACAATCTAGTAGTTAATTCTTGACTACCTATGTATGTTCAGTAAAGAGTAGTAACGGTCTTTAGCCGTAATGTAATACCTGCCTGACACAAGGTACCCTTGGATTCTTTCTGATTCTCAATTTTTTCCCGACTTTATTTTTTACTCGAAAAATTTTAGGAGGGTGGGGTCGCGAACCCAGTGCCCCCCCCCCCGGATACGTCCTTGTAGACGGCGTAGGCAACACCCAATACAGACTGTAAACACACCTTCAGTTTTGGAAACAAAACCAACGCTAATTACTAGCACACCTAATCAGCCATATAAATACTGACCGTCGCTTGACGTTTGACCGTTTGGGTATATTCGGCTCCGCTCGTGTAGCCGCTACCCATCTGTCTGTGGGAGGATTTTTTCTAGACGCGATGGGAATTCCCCAGGCAGAGTCATCACACACACTGCGTACTCATTCAAAATTCAACTTAGGATGCGTTCCAAATACAGAGCACATCAGGTTCAGATAAAATGTAATAAAATAATAAATTGATATTAAGCACAGCTTATAAATATGATAGAAACGAATTTACCGCGTGAAATTTGTAACACCCGACGTTTCGATGACTTTACAGCCGCTGTTGTCCAGGGTAGACTGCGGGTAGGCCGCATACCGCTGCCGCCACTGCGTAGGTTATAACGGTAGTGGGGGACCGGGCTTGGAGCGCGCGAATTTCGAAAATCCGTCCTGCACACAACACTCGCTGTAACCTGTCTTACCTCCTTGCGTTCGGCGTTCGGCGGTGGGAACATTTTAAGAAGAGGGTTCCACGTAGAAGAGAGTTTGTAACCGTCGTCTCTAATGAAGTTTAGGGTTCTTCTTATTTTAATGTCTTCCCGGATCACGAGGAAACTAGAATTGTTCCTTGGATAGCACAATGGGATTTTGAAACTGCATCCAGTGGTTACTTCGGCTATCCAATATAATTATGTTCGCAGATCGCCGATTTTTCTCGCTGAACGTTTTTAAAAGCTTTGATGTGTTCTGTCAGTCGCGTGGCTATGGGCCGTATCGTTTGTCCAACGTACAGCTTAGATCAGATACCATTTCGACAGTTTCCGTATTCCGTTTCTACACTATACTTGCTCGGGGCTTACTTAATACCGGTCGAAAACGAACAGTTTAAACTGGCAGGCGCGAGTAACTCGGAGGTTTTAATACACTTATTTTATGATTTTTCTCTTTATTGTAAGATATTTAGTTAGTATTGATAAGATAACCGAATAAATGAACAGTAAATGTCAGTTATAAAACAAAAATCTGTGAGAAGTCCTGGTAAATCTGTATAAAAACTTACCATTGCCAATACAAGTATTAATATAGATACATTGGTGTAAAAATATTCATATGTCACATGTTATAGTTATCTTACTACACTAGGTATTAGGGAACTAAGAACCTTTTTATGAGAGGATCATTCTGTAGGATCCATTCTGAGGATCTATGTATATTATAAAATTATAGTGCAGAACTAAAATAGAAATTAAAGAAATGTTTTTACATACTAGGAGATTTATTTTCACAGGATTTCACACTACATCAAAATATGAATTGAAGGTTATTTAATGTCCTTAGATGCTTTCCTTACAGAGAAATTTTTTTTTTTCGACTAATCGATATTTTTTTATTTTTGGGTAATCGATATTTTTTTACTTGTATACAAAGGCCTAAATTATAAAAAGTTGTTATTTTTTAATGAGTTTTTAATATCCTAAAAACGAAAACATATTTATTTCAGAAAAAAATATGAATAGGAAAATTACAATTGTTTTATTAAACGTACAGAGTTAAACAGAACATTATACGTAAAGGCAGGGTTATGTAACTATATCGATGGTCCATTTCCACAGGGAAACAACTCAAAAACTGTTAATTTCGGTAAATCGCATTTGAAGTTTTAGTCTTGTTTCACTGACCTGTTATAATGTAAATATAAATTCTACTTAAATTATTTTTATGCACTTATCTTGGAAATTTATTAAAGAACTCAGATCATCTAAAGCAACATTAAATTATTATATTTGAAGTATTTAATTTATTTTTTTTTAAAAATTGGTGGAAATTTTTGGAGTTGGTGATTTTTTAAAAAAAAGTACTATGCGATGGCTCAGTTCCATAGGGAAACAACTCAAAAACTGTTAATTTCGGTCAATCGTATTTGAAGTTTTACTATCGTTTCACTTACCTGTTATAATGTAAATATAAATTCTACTTAAATTCTTTTTTTGCACTTATATTGTAAATTTATTAAAGAACTCAGATCATCAAAGCAAAATTTAATTATTATATTTGTAGTATTTAATTTATGTAAAAATAATTTTTGGGGGAATTTTCAGAGTTGGTGAAATTTTTATAAAAAGTACTATGGGCAATAGGTGAAATAAAACAATTTCAATCATCTAAATACTTATATTAAAAAACAAAATTATTATTTAATAGAACCCTCAAAACCATTACTCTCCAATACAGCATGGCTTACTAATTTAATCTTCTAGTTCGCTTTCACTGGCAGCATTTCTAACTTGTATAGTATTCGTGCGGCAAGGCAGATTTTTGTAGAAATTCCAATATTGGCTTGGGATAGCATTTGAAGTGCACAACGACAACAGATCTTTCTTTTTTTCTGATGAAATCGAAAGCTGAGTTGTGTAAGCATGTTGTAATTCAATATTTGGCGCTGGACCTCGCATCCTATATCGCAAATCTATTTCTTTAAAATCTTCTTGTAGGAAGGAAGTCTTGTATAAGATTTTTGTAGGGCGGGTTTTCATAACTTTTAACACACAAATGTTATTCCATATTACTTTTTCATCTTCTGTGTTGATTGTGAAGTTCTTTCCAGTATCAGCTTGTAGTTTTTTTAAATCAAAGAAATCTATGAAATCCATCTCATTGCAGGTATAGCTTTTACCTGTTTTCTTAGCAAGTCTGATTATTGGTATGAGCTGTTCAGGTGTATAAATAGGTCCACTTTTCAAGCACCTTCTTTTCTCCTTTTCTATCAAAGCATGCATTGCGTCGCCCTCATTTTGGGTGTGCCCGACAACCAAAAACTTATGGCTAATTTCTTCAATGCTAGCAATGGATTTGACAGCATGAAGTAATAATGATGCCACAAACTTGTTTTTCTGCTGTCCAGCACAGTTATCTGAATAAAAAGTTATAGATTTGCTCGGATATCTTTTCAAATACTCATATATGCAGCTTCCAATTTCATTGGCTCCTCGTTTACCTAGGCCTTCATGCCATGTGAAGCAGTGACCTTGTTTTTGTGTCATGTTGTAAATAGTAAAGTTGTAAGTGCCGAGACGTCGTTTGTAAAAAAACCCACTTACGTCTCCACAAGGCACCGAAAGCACAGCTTGAAGATCAAAGCAAGCTACTTGCATAGAGGGATCCAATGCAGCATGTGCCACATCCTTATCTTTTTCATAACGACATAATTGTTTCTCTGCAATATGTTTTTTAAATTGCTGTTCTTGAATTAACTTCTCTTCAACACTCGCATTTTTGTAAGATTCACATGTCATGCACTGGCCCTTCTTGGGGTTGAAAAATGCTATATTGAATTCTCCGTTAAAAATGGAGTCATAGATGTGCTTCTTGGCAAAAGGTTTTCCCAGTTCAACGCAGTTCTCTTTGTACAGTTTGTACATTGCTGTTATTGTGAGGCTTCCGTCTATGTAGGATTTTTTAGTTTGTGCTCTGCAGTAGTGAGATGGCATGGTGGGAAATGACTTGATGTGACGACGGATATCTTCTTTTCTTTCTTCGTCTACTTTTATTCCACCTTTTCCGTGCTTTCCCCGCATGTCTGGTTGCAAAACACCACTTTCATCTTTTTTGTTAATCGTAGTATAAATAGTTTTGCTGGATATATCCAACGTATTAAGATAAAAAGTTTTGCACACTCTAACTTTGGTCTCGTTTAATTCGAAATGATAAGAGTAATTGTTACTTCTGTTGCTTCCTGATTTTTTCATACGGTATTTTGGCTGTATAGGCTTCATGCACTGTAAAAAGTAGTCACGTTGTCGGTCGATATTCCCTATCTTCCAAAAGCTCTTATGAATTTGCTCCCGATCTTCATAATTAAATGTTTCTCTGCATTTCAATCTGCATTTATCTGAACACGGTGGCCGGACTTTTTTGGCAGACTTCGTTTCTTTTGTATTTCTAGTTGTGTACTTTTGTCCTGTATTTTTTTTCTGTTTAGAAACAGACTTTGCCCATTTCTCTGGTCTTCTTTTTCGTTTCCGGGTTATTTGTACCGTGTCTTCAGGCGTAAGTGCAACAATGGAAGAATTTGAACTTGAAGAATTCGTCTCCGATATGTATACGTGCTCGATATCTGAATCTTCGATGTAACTGAGACTGGTGTCGGCGAAAATATCTGCTTCTGACACTCTTCCTTCATTTGGGCCTTCAGATGCATCTAAATCAGTCGTCGTAATCTGGAATAAATTACATAAGCTCTGTAAAATAAAAAATATAAAAATAAAGCTCTTACATAAAAATAAAGTGTAATGACAAATATTCATAATAAATTCCATATCCACAATAAATATCTAATTGAGTGGAGATGAGAGCACACCTACTTGACGTTTTAAATGATTTATAAATATAGCTGTCAGGTTAAAAAACAAATAGGTACTTAGTAGGTATGTAATTATTTTTATTTACCTCACTAAAAATAACATCATTTTGGATGGCCTGTTCAAGCAGGTTCGCGCTTATAGGGAGCCCCTGTCCCGCACTTGATGCCTCTGTAAAGCGATTACCGATGCAACTTGTCTCAGGAAATCCATCTGCTGCTGACTCTTTTCCTTCATATTGTGATATCGTGTCAATGTAACTGAGACTGGTGTCAATGAAAATATCTGCTGCTGACACTCTTCCTTCATTTGAGCCTTGAAATGCATCTAAATCAGTCGTCCTAATCTGAAAGGAAATTACATAAGCTCTGTAAAATAAAATGTAATAACTATTATTCTTGATAAATTCCATATCTTCTAATGTAAAAATCAATTGCCGTGCATTAGTCAGAGCGGGACATCTCAGAAAGAGAAATATCTAATTGAATGGAGGTGAGAACACACATACTTGACGCAATAAATGATTTATAAATATAGCTGTCAGGTTAAAAAAATGTAGGTACTTAGTATGTAATTATTTTTATTTACCTCACTAAAAATAACATCATTTTGGATAGCCTGTTCAAGTAGGTTCGAATTTGTACTAGGGTGCCCCTGTCCCGCACTTGATGCCTCTGTAAAAAAGCGATCCCTGCTGTGACTAGTCTGACTGTGTCTAGACTGTGTCTCAGGGAAGCTGTCTGCGACTGACTCTTTTCCATCATGTTGCGAAATCGTATCAAAAGGCTAAAATATCACAAACATGTTTAGCTATAATGTTGGAAGGATTCATAAATTCGAGTATGCATGTTAGGTTAGATTTTGTGTTTCTTACCTCACTCAAGAAATCGTCTTCGGTGGCTAGTCGAAGTATGTATGCAGTTCGGCTTCCGGCCGGCCACGGCTCGGGGCCTCTTGAACGTGATGCACTCATTAATTACGGTTTAATGAAAGTATTATAATAGTGAACACAAAATTTATAACCTCAAATATGACGTACTGTCCTGCCTGACATTCGAACGCTGACAGTTTTAAAGTTGCCAGTTCCATATGGAAACAAATAGATGGTGTTGCCCTATGGAACTGAATTTATTGCTAAGACCGATTTCCATACAGCAACATTTCACTACGTTTCACTGTGGAACTGGAAAATTGTCGAAATATTTATGATTCCATAAGGAATTTTGCCGTATAGCAAATAAACCGATGCACTTTTTTAGATAATTCTGTGTGGAAATCATAGAGTATGGGTTCCCTAACAAAATGGCATCATTAACTCAAAAGTGATGATTTTTGACTTGTTTCGCTGTGGAACTGAGCCATCGATATAGCTTTGTAAAACGTAATCTAATTTCTTTTGTAAAAGTTTTCCGCTCCATTTCCGATTCCTAAAATACTTTCTTATCGAATAGCCCTCGTAGTTCTTATTCAACAAACAGATAATATTATTTTTCTATAATATCTGTTTAATTAATGAACTGAATTAATTATGAATTAATGAGCTGAATTATACTTGCAGCAAAAAATACATTTTGGTTTATTAATATAAAAAATCGTGGCATAAAATCAATAAATTCTTAATAAACAATAATAATACAAAAATAATAATTTATATAGGTGCCATCTATCGATTGATACCGAAACTAATTCAATTTCATGTTTATTGAGCGCTCAGCGGCCATGTAATTTTCAAGTAGTTAAGCATGGTACCCACAGATGGCGAAATCAGTTTTTTAAAATTACGTTGATCAAAAAACCGAAATTTATTTTATTAAACTTTTTATTAAATTTATGCTATATACAATTGTTTTTATTACACTAAACTATTTTGTATATTACATTATTCTGAGATATCTGATTAGTGTATAGGTTATAACGCAACCTGTTGGCTGCTTTTCAAACTGCGCCCATAGCGCGTGTTATTTGCTACGTAATGTACTGGTATTCAATGTAGTTGATAGATGTCGCTTCATAAAATAGGAAATGTTTTAAATTTAATAATACCTGTGATATTTGTAAATACATGTATATCAATTAATCATATTACCTTATGTTGTATGTCCTGAGGATTTTATGGCTATGTTTATAATAACGTCTATGCAATGCATATCTGCAACATGTTTATGATAATGTATTATCAACGTCCCAATAAAGTGTATTATAATGCTCTTCGTCGGAAGCCTAACTTCTCGGACGTTTTAGGAAACATCCTCATTTTTAAGGAAATTAAATTTATTTTATACTACCATAGTTTTTATTCGTGCTGTCTGTATTTTGGTGCTCTTGAATCTTCGGCCTGGCAGCTTTGAAGTTATTGCGGCATTGTAGATTTGGGGCGAATTGATTGCTCCTGACGTATGCACCTGATGTGCAACCGAGCCACCCACAGGTGGAACACGTTTCAAAAAAATTGGGACTTCCGCAAGCAATATATACAGAACAGTTAGGTTTTGGTGAGATCATAAATCAGAAAGGTCCATGACAAATGAGAAGTTTGGTAGTTATCATGGATCTAAACTCTAAACCTTTCGAGGGCCCGTAATTAGCAAGGTTACTTTTTTTTGCCAGGTTACTACTGAAATGCTCTATGATATGATCGGCAGAGAGGGGTCCCTACTCTGATGGGTGATATTCCTGCCATGGAATTTAAAATTATTATGTTTATGATAATGTATTATTAAGAGATAAAGCATTGCTACAATAAAGCGTAAATAATACACGTCGTTGTAAGCCTAATTTTTCGGACTTTTTAGAAAACGTCCTCATTTTTAAGGAAATTAAATTTATTTTATACTACCATAGTTTTTATAAATAGGATAGAAACGAATTTACCGCGTGAAATTTGTAGCACCCGACGTTTCGGTGACCAGGGTAGACTGAAAGAGCTGTCAATCCGTTGTTTTGCGGGTAGGCCGCAAACTGCTGCCGCCACTGCGTAAGTTATAACAGTGGTGGGGGGCCGGGCTCGGAGCTCAAGAATTTCGAAAATCCGTCTTGCACAAAACACTCACTGAATCCTGTCTTACGTCCTTGCATTCGGCGTTCGGCGGCGGGAACATTTTCAGAAGAGGATTCCACGTAGAAGAGAGTTTAAACCGTCGTCTCTATTGAAGTTCGGGGTTCTTCTTATTTCAATGGCTTCCTGGATCATGCGAGGAAAGTAGAATTGTTCCTCGGATAGCACAATGGGATTTTGAATCTGCATCCAAAGGTTACTTCCGCTATCCAATATATGTTCGCAGGTCGCCGATTTTTCTCGCTGAACGTTTTTAACAGCTTTGATGTGTTCTGTCAGTCGCGTGGCTATGGGCGGTTTCGTTTGTCCAACGTAGGCTAAAACGCAACTGCATTCGACTTTATACACACTCGGGGTTTGCAGTGGTATTACATCCTTTACACGCCTCAAAAATCGAGCTATACTTTGGGTCTGATTGAAGATCGTTTTAGGATGCCAAAGTGACGAGGAGAAGTGACAATACTCTCGGAGATACGGTATATCGGAAGCCCACACATACTGACAGATATTTGCATGCAAGCTCACACCATCATCCCTACCATCTACGTTCAGTGCAAGCGTCGCTCGTGGATCTAGCACGCGATATATGCGACGCTGAGCATTTTCAGCAGGAGATGGAACATGTCAATGATGTCCTTAGGAGAAATAGATACGGAAAATATCAC
The DNA here is from genome assembly GCA_944548615.1 of Micropterix aruncella. NCBI lineage: Eukaryota > Metazoa > Arthropoda > Insecta > Lepidoptera > Micropterigidae > Micropterix > Micropterix aruncella. The sequence continues at coordinate 7,710,579 of OX155980.1, forward strand.
GAGACACGCACACGATCTAATACAGACGAAACTCAGAAACCGAGCAGATCGAGAGCATTCTTACCATAAGTCAAGGGCGTGACAGATCGAATAAGTAAGATGCTAAACAGATTCGATATAAATTCGATCTTCAAGCCGACCCAAAATATATCTCGATTTTTGAGGTCTGTGTGTATAAAGAGTTTTTCATGACATGGCTGCTGCACCCAGGGTTGGCTCCCGACGGGGGAACTCCTCAGCGGTCAACAGCACAGACACACAATTTTGTATATGTATTCAATTACAACAGCCCGTTCTAAGTTTCACTATGGACTGCGGCACCCAGGGTTGGCTTCCAACGAAGGAACTCCTCAACGGTCAACAGCACATACATATAATTTTGTATACGCATATAATTATGATAGCCCGTTCTAAATATCACCATGACATGGCTGCTGCACTTACAAAATAAATTGGAGTCGGTTCTTCTTTTTGTTACAATTTGGTATATTATAATATTTAATAGTTACTAAGTCGATTTATGATAATATATATATGATACTGATTATTAAAAACATGTCATTACAGAGACGAAACACATATAATAAATAATCTACAATACAATAAATAATCTATATTTATTATAATAACAATATAATAAATAATCGAAATACAATATAATAAATAATTTTAAATATGATATTTATCCTAAATATGGTATAAGTTTATAGGTTTATTATTAGGACTTCGTTTTTTGCTTATTAACTAGATGATAATTTTAATTGCATATTAGTATTTAAAACATATTTTGTATAATCATGTATTTTATGTTATAGTTCTGATGAAAACATTTTTTTTACTATCGATTGTTTTTTTTTAATTTTAACTACATTTTAATATTTTACTATCAATTTCTTGAACTAATTTTAGCAATATAATTCAGTTATTTATTAATTTGAAATACTGTTGACTAATTTAAACTAATTCTTTAATTTTAATTCCATGCTAAATCTGTTTTTCTACGTGATATTTCATTATTTTTAAATTCTTGTAAGTATCTGATTTGATAAATTTGTTTTTTCATTAAATTACAACCGAACATATTCACAAGTAAAATATTTTTTTGGTACGCCTGCCTTAGTACAGGCCTGGGCATAGTTAGGCAACGTTTACGTAGTGATCATAATTCTTTAGTATGCTTTCTTTCTTGCTACTGTTTAAGACACGAATACTTTGTAATGAGGCAGGAATGTATCTCTCGCTTTACTTTTAAACTATTAAATAAATTAATAATAGTGGATACCATTGAAAGCAGTGCAGTTACTTAGTGCTTGTTCCCTAAAATAACTGGTTTTAAAATACGTGCAATATGGGTCGTTTGTCCGAGTATTGTCGTAACGTTTATTTGTGTTTTAAGAACAGGTCACGACCATTTGTGTGATCCGAAAGGCTTGTAGAATTTCCTCGAATGGAAATTCCATTAACACCAGTTAAACAACTAGAGCTGTCAACTACATAGGGCGAACCCGTCGCCTCAGGAAGTTTTAACGAAATGTATCGTTCCGCATCCCGTGAGGTGAGCGCAGAAGACCTGGGATTATAAACAATCTTTAGCTACGTCACCTGCCCGTCAGAGGCCAAAGCCTTACGGCGAGGCACCGGGAAACAGCGGGCAGCCACGCCCCTTGACTACGAGTTTGGAAGGATATCTCCGTCTGGAATTAACCTTCAGGATACCTCCTACCTCCTCACTGGTTACAGGATCGAGGTCGCTTGCACAGACCTCTCCCTTATGAAGCGGTGATACGGTATCAACCGAATCTATCGCGGACCTAAAGCCACCTCCGCTCTATAGGGAACATTATTGTTCCCAGACTCCCCCGGCTGTTAGTCGGAGTGCACAACCGATTAGCTACCGCCGCACGGTGGGAAAACCGTCAAGGAGCACCCGAAGATTGACTCCTAGGGAAGAGTGGCCCGCGTGCCATCGGCCTACCCTGGCTCTCCCTTCTGTCTGGAGGCCGCTGGATGGGTGTTGACCCGTGAGTATGACTGACTGGGTCTTCGTGGCCAACTCCAACAGGGCCCATTAGCTCCCAGCAGTTAAACAGACTTTTTTTTAGGTTGTAGTTGAATTATGTAGTTGCGTTATGCGTGTTGCCAGTGATTACATACGACACTGAGACGTGGTCGCTAACTATTAACTTCATACACAAGCTCAAAGTCGCGCAACGAACCATTGCGAGAGCTATGGTTGGTGTTTCACTGCGTAATAGGATCTGAATCGAGGAAATCCGCAATAGAACCATGGTCACTGACTTCTTTCTAAAATTAGCAACTTAAAATGGCAATGGGCAGGTTATATAGCTCGCAGCACCGACAACAGTTAAGGAAAAAAGTTTTCGTATGGCGACCACGAATCGGCAAACGCAGTGTAAAACGGCCTAATGCAAGATAGAGCGATGAAATTGCCACGGTCGCATGAAGTACGTAAATAGATGAGGTCAGCCTCAGACCGTTTGTCATGGCATTTTATGGGGGAGGCCTATGTCCAACAGTTACATTTACCGGCTATGACGATGATGATGGTAATGACAAGTTAAATTATCTTGCCTCCTATATTTTTTAGTCCTAATTGCATACATATTTTTTTCTTGTTTTAATGTTACTATTAATTTCTTTAAACACATTTGATAGATTTAAAAATTTAAATCAAATGCGTCAGTTCGCGAGTCAACAAACATACAGTTGGTATAACACAGCACAGTCAGATATGCTAGCATATGTATATGCATTGAGCTATATTTTCGCTGTATTGTTTGTTTTTAATGATTCTTAGGATATTAAAAACGTTCAGAGAGATAAATCTGTGAGCACATCTTGGATAGCAGGACAAACCACTTGTTGCGGATTTAAGAATAAGAATAAAAAGGATTCCGAACCACAATAGAGACGAAGGTTTTAAATTCTTTACTACATTAAAGTTTTCCTTAAAATGTTTTCAACGCCCGTCGCCGTGTGCAGACGCCGCTTCCTCCCCCCCCCCCCCCTGCCTACAATCTACACAGTGGCAATAGCAATATGCCACCTACCTGCAGAGCAACAGCGGACAACTACTGACAGCACTTTAGTCTACCCTGGACAACTCTTCAAAGTTCACGTGGTAAAATAAAATGCTATTTTGTTGTATTTATAACTAGCTGTACCCTGCGCGTGTTGCTACGCCAATTCCGTCGCATTCGAAATTCTAACTCGCCGCTTTAAAATTCATTCGACTATAGAAAAAACTCACTCCTGCTTCGCGGTCGCATTCAAAATTCAAATTCGCCGCTTTAAAAAAAATAAGAATTTTGGTTTTATTGAGGACACTAAAAAATTCCTTTGGTCCGATCGGCACCAAACTTCACAGGAACCATCTCCAAACTGATCTAAAGTTTCCTTCAAAATTTCATCAAAATCGGTCGAGCGGTTTAGTAGTCCATAGCGAACATACAGACAAACATTCATTTTTATATAAATAGATGCCCAACGACCGCGTTAGTCTTCGATTTCAAAATGTAAAACTTTTGAATTTATTGCAAAAAACGTATTTTCAAAATTTAAAATGTATTGTCGATTCTTATGTATCAATTTGATTTTGAGCTAGGGTGAATAAATGAACAATGTTATGTCTACCGATAGGATTTTTTAATATTAGGGTTTTAATATTTTGTATTTATTCTGTCTCACTATAAAAAAAATCGGTTTTGTCACCCCAAAAATGTCCCGGCAAGTAGCAAAGAACTTTAAGCGTGATGTCCCTTAGGGAAGGAGGTTGACTGTGTTGACGTCAATTTTTCACAGGAGGAACTGACACCGTACGGCGATGAAACGTCGAATCGCGAATCGCTCGTCGGCGATGACCGCGGAGAGTGAGAATGCATCGCATTAAACTCGTTTGATTGAATCGCTTACGTAAATATACTTAACGGCGAAAACTCAATATGACTTCGGATCAACAAGGCACCAGTGTACGAAATTTCAAGTTTACTACAACTTTCTATGCCCAATATTTCGATATTGAAACATGGCTAGTGCGCCCTCTGGTAGATCGGTTTCTAACACAAACTTTTCAACTCTTGCCGTGAGCAAATGATGCATGTATTACAAATTTCAGCTCAATCGGATGAAGTGTTTGGGCGCTATCGCGGAGGAGTACACACAGACAGACACACAGACTGACTGTCTGTAAATGGTCTTAATCGTCTCAGACCTCGCACCTTAGGCATCGTCTGACACCTTGAATAGTGAAGCATTTATGATTTTTTATATAAAAGTTTTGTTTAGGTTTCTTGAAAAAATCATGAAAGGCTTTCATGAAAAAATCCAAGTTTTTGACATGGATTTTTCGCCTGCGAATGCGCAAGCTGCATTTTGAAAAATTGTGTCATAATTTAACTTCCGAAACGCCAGAATTATCTTATATAGTAACCAGGAAAGCAAAAAAAAACCAAGACAAGTTTTGTGACCAAAGACTTTCCCAGCAAGCAGAAAAGGGCTTATTTTATTGAATTTCATAAATAAAATATCTCTGCGGACGAAAAATAAGCGGACGAATCCGTAAGGGTTGCTTTACACAACCGCCTCGGGCGGCGCGGTTTGTTTCTCGGCAAGCGTCGGGCCGTTCAGCGTTAATGCTGAATTAAAATGTATGGCGGAATTTTAATGCAATTCGTGTAGCTTGTTTTTTTATATATTTTTATTATTTAGGTAAAAAACAGTTATAAACAATTGTTTAAACAAATACACTTAAACAAATAGACCTACATTATCATTAATTTTAACAAAACTTGTAAATGTAGCCAGAACAATGTAAATTTCAAGTCGGATCGAACTATTTTCATTTAGTACGAGTACCTAAATTATTAGCTGTAAACTAAAACTAATGCAACAACAAATCACTCAATTGTTTCTTAAAAGTAATTAATGACACTGAGAATATATCTATGTCGTTCAAAACTTCATTATAACACATGCAAGAGCGTCTGAAGAAGGTATTTTTTTGCGTAGTTTGAATGAAAAGAGGGAATATAGAAAGTATCTTTTGAACGTGAGGAGGAAGACCGCGGGATTTTAAAAAGATTTTTTTCCATAAGGGGTGCAGAGTTGATGTGGTTATGAATAATTTTATATAAGAAAATGTTGTCAAAGAAGTTTCGTCTACAGAAAATGCATTTTGTGTGTTGTTACTCTCTCTCTCCGTAGTCGGTGCAGAGGCTACCTGTCCGAAAGTCTAATGATTTTAAACATTTCTTTTGTACCCTCTCAATCCTATGTACGTGAACAGCATACTGGGGACTCCAAACTACACTTCCGAATTCGAGGACACTACGAACAAATGCATTTTAGAGTATTTTAATGGTGTTGCCTCTGGTAAAAGGTTTACTTATGCGCAGAATCAGTCCGAGTATATCAGATATACAAAAAAAAAATACAGTGTGATTTCGGCCCAAAAAGGCATCTCTGTACCAAATTCAATCAGTAATCAAGTCTCTAAGTTCAATATTTCGAGATTGATATGAGAATAGTGCGTTAGTGGTGAACCCTCTGGGCTCCTCCCCTGGTGGACCGGACCTGGTGGACCAAATTATGCACGCATACCAAATTTTAGCTAAATCGGATTAGGCGTTTGGAGCGTACTCTTATCGTGGTGGAATATACACACACACACACACAGACAAATATAAAATACAAACTTTATTCTGGAAATGATCCAAATCTTCTCAGGGGGGCTCACAATGGATTTTTCCGTCTTCATTTCGATTTTTTTTCCGCGTTCACAATATTTTTTTCATCTCGTCGTTTGGTGGGCTGGTTAAAAAGAATTATTTAAGCTAAAGTATTAAAGAACGAAACAGCAGATACAACTGGACTTAAAGCTTTCAAATATTATTATTAAATTACCCTCATAGCGTAAACACGTGGGGGGGGGGGGGGGGGGGGTAAAGGGGTTAGACCAGGGATTCCCAAACTAATTGACCCCGCGACCCACTTTTTAAAATCACAATATTTTGCGATCCATTGAGAACTTTTTCAAAAAAGTTAGTGAGTGGTTTGATGTAAAAAAAAAAACAATTCATTTGTAAGTATCATAAGTAAGTCTTTATTTTGTAGGAAATTGTAATGTGCGACAATACAGAAAATAGACACTAAGAACTACGTTTACATACCTACCTACCTACCTACTTTGTAAATGATAGGGTAGGTACGGCGAAATAAATCAGTGTCACGTATGAGCTTGCTTTCTATTTTTCAAAATTACAACTTCTACGTCGAGATATTTTTAAGCGCAGAGAATTTGACAAATCTAGCTTGTTCCTGTACTTTTTCTTTATACTTGTCATAGCAGAAAACCCTACTTCAGACAAATACGACGTTATGCCGCCCGGCCGCGCGGTCACCGGAGGCGAGCGAGACGAGGCTAGAGACGCGGCACTGTCTCTTCGTGCGACTATTTCATCTTCCCGCCCTATTGCAAGGTTGCAAGTTTTATATTGTTGTATTTTCAAGTGTTATCTTTATTTAATTTAATTATATTGTCTGCGGGTATCCTAAATACACTTAGACTCGTTAATCTATCTCGTCGTCTATCTGCCCTACGTTTATACGGACTCGCTACCCACCAGTGGGTCGCGACCCACACTTTGGGAACCGCTGGGTTAGACAGCTTGATACATGTATCAGCGACATGTATTATCACTACCGACTACGGCATTTCCCTGCGAGATCCCATCAGCAAATAATTCAAAGCCGTACAAAGTTCTGCCATCGGTCGCCAAATCGCCTAATCAAAAGTGGTCACCACATGATTAAAAAAGCTGGTGATGCTAAAACTGAAGATTTTATTCCTCAAATAGTCTTGGATAGTCTTTTTCTACGAACTGCTGAGATGGAATCATATGAAACGTGCACACGTATCCATACGCATGCATAAGTATCCGAAACAAAGGATTCGTCAAGCGTTTCCAAACGTCAGATTGAAAGGCGCCGTGGCTACCGTACTTACACAGCGCATTGCGAAACGACAACCTATGTGGGGTGACCATAACCTTTAATTAGTAGCTATTGAAATTATTCCAGATTTAAAATTAAAACTATTTTGCTGAAGCTAAATAGCATTGATGATCATTGTTTAATACGTAATCTGCAATAATACGGTTAGCTGCATTTTACAGAAACTTGGAATGCTTACATCGGTACGAAACTTATCAAAATCTTTGGTTAGAAAATATGGTAACATTAGCAAAAACAATTAAAGCAGGGATAATTTTGAAAACTGTATTTTTATAATGGTACTCAACCACTATTTTTTAAAATAGAGGTTATACTAATTTAGCCCAAAACGCTTTCTCCATAGGACACCTTATACAACAAGTTCTTTGAATATGATATATTACTCCTGAAATCTGATTTTCAAGCACAACAATAACAATTTAGCAACTAATACCACCATTACGTATGCACTTTCCTCTCTATCTCTCTCTCTCTCTCGCTGTCTCTCTCCTACACACACACAAATAACCTCTCCCTCAACTAAACATCCTCTATACATGTATGGGCAACGACCAGCCCGCGGGCCGGATCCGGCCCGCTGTAAAATATGATCCGGCCCGCGAGACATTCTGAAAACCCAATAAAAAATATTACATTCGGTACTTATACTTATACTATTATCACTACTTTAAAATGCACTAAGTACTTTTAAACGGGGCCCGCGTACTTTTAAACACACCCACACACAAACACATTCAATTACTTATTTAGGAACACTTGCAACATTTGCCTTTTTAAACACATGCTCATTTATATTCCATTGTATATTCATGTATGTATGTATATTCTATACACGTATGTATATTCATTTTATTTTAAATGTTTAATTGTATACACTACTTCATTCATTATACTTTCTTCTGGGGTCATGTAAAAGGTAATATAATATTTATTTATTATTAAAAACTATTGTGTATACGAAAATGTATAACTGTCCTTATGCTGAATATTATGTTTTACAATTTGTATATTTGGTAACGTTGAGAATTTTTTGAAAAGTTACTCCGGGTTCCAAAATAATGTTCACAAAATAAAAGTAAGATTTTTAATAAAGAAATGCGTTACGTGGACGTTTGATTTTATTTATTATTTGTCATAGTTTTGGCGGCAAATTTACAAACATTTGACTATGTAAAATGAATTGTTCTTGTTATATCTTCGCAAGGACAATCAAGAACATGACGCTAAAAATAATGCATTGTGAGATAGTTAAAATGATCGGTGGTTTTTGTAGTCGTCAATTAATTTCGAGGCCCCTCCTCCCGCGAAGTAAAAATTCAGCTATCACTTTTGCGCGCGACATTTTCGCGCGTAAAATCAACGCGAGTCGACGACCTTGATACAAACGACCATAACTTGTAAACCACTATACGGATCATAAAAAAAATACTGTAAAATGATCGCATTAAAATTTGATTTATAAAAAATTATAACCTGGAAATTGGGGGAGTCGGCCGTTGGTCCCGCAAGGGACGTTACGGAGTCACCTATTAAACGATACAACTAGCTTGGCCATCTCGGGTGCTGCCCCGGGGAGGGAAAAAGGTCTGTTAGGACTTCTAAGATCATTATAAAAGGTCGGATCGTAATCCACAGACCAAGGTGAAAAAACTTGTTATCTTGAGTTGGTTCAACTCACGGTTAACTCCCATCCGGTAGCCTAATCAACGAGGGATGAACATAGAAAGGACTCTGCTTCCCCTATGTGGGATTGCATCCTGTGGGAGACATCCTCGGAGGCTGCTGGGCGGTTTGCGCATAGTCCGGCGTTAGTCAATCGAATGTGCACCCCGGCGAGTATTCGGGGGGTATGGAAATGGTCTTATACGCTTCCTAAGCAGCTGGATTGTTGTTGACCTGATGTCAGCTACTGTTTAAACGACCCGTTGGCCACACGATCCCATGTGAAAAAAGGGCAAAGGACTTCAAGGTCCGCGATGAATTCGAACTGAATTACCGGTAATATCAGGCAGAGGCCACGCTGGCGACGAACCTGCGACCAGAAGGAAAGACGGATAAAGCCGGCCAAATCGGGTAGTTTGGGCGTGAGGTCTGCCCATGTTTTCACTTTCCAGTGCCTTGCGGTAAGGCGTTTGACTCTCACGGGCAGGTTGGCATAGTAAGACGGTGGACTGTGTTATCCTCAAGTCTCCGCGAGTCCGCCCCGCGGTCGAAAGAATGATCCAATATAATTATACCTTCCCGGAGTGGCGGGTTCGCCGGTAGAAGTTGAAAGAAAAAGAAAAAAATAAAGTGGAAAAATATGGGCTCGAGATCTGCAAATCAGTCTTACTACTGTGCAACCCATTGTCAAATCTGACCTCAATTTGTAGTGTCGTTCAAGAAAACGACCGCTTTCGATTGAAGCCTGTTAATCAATGTCCTCAAGGAGTTGCTCTTTTTTCTGCTTTTAAGCTGTGATAAATCCCCTCCCTAACAACTGTGCTAAGTTCTGAGTTCCTCGATTGTTTTTTTAGTATAAAAAACATTAAAACACGCTTTTATAAAGGCACGTAAAAACCAAACACGGCTATGATACGATATTCCATCATGTAATGCCAGTTCCGGTCTTCCGGCTTTATCGTCAGACCTTGAAACTTAATCGTGGTCAAATTTCATTACAAGACCTTTCTAACAAGTCCAAACACGGCTATGATACGATATTCCATCATGGAATGCCAGTGCCTATCTTCCGGCTTTATCATCAGACCTTGAAACTTAAACGTGATCAAAGTTCATTCCAAGACTTTTCTAACAAGTCCAAACACAGCTATGATACGATATTCCATCATGAAGTTCCAATTCATATCTTCCGACTCGATCATCAGATCAGTTCGACAGTACCATATTATTGTATTATCATCAGAACTACATACAGCTGCCAATTTTAATGACGCTACGATCCTTGGACGATGGTTAAATTAGTTTCCTTAGATTCCATTAAATAGTTAGTTACATACAGGTCGACCTAATAAAAGCGTGTTAAAAATCCGTGAGTTCTGTGTTGAATCTATGCATAAAACGAGAAACTGTACTGAACTGAGCAGAATTTGGTGTTCCTTTAAACGCGCTGTCACCGCACTCATGGTACCCTGTGAACGACCACGCCCTGTGGGTAGATAATAACAACTCTTGGCGCTCGAACATTTTAATATCTATCTTTTCGTTTTGTGGCTTACTCGCGTAGCTGCTTCAGCGGCGCACCTCAATTATAATAATACCCGTAGGAAAGATTGGTAGTTTTTGTGGTGGCAAATACGGGCGCCTTTTGAACGGGCAGCGGAGAAAAAAATCCGCCAGCATTCACGCGGTAGTACCCCACGCTGACTTGCAACTCTTACTCTTCTGATATTCGCCACTTCAAAATCAATATAAGTGATGGGTTCGTGTTACTTGTTACTTGGCTACGTATTTTGTGAATAGTTGATGAATGGGTCGATGATGATGATAGTTTTAAAATATTAACCTTAGCTATACTGCAATACTGAGGTAAACAACGCATTTAAAACAGCGGCTTCTAATATTAAATAATTTTTAATATTAGATTAAATAATTTTAGCTCAATACCGGCTAGAAGTTGCATGCTGACTAAATAGGGAATCCCTCAATTCTAGGCTGGAAATGGAATGGCAAAGTGGAATCCAAGGTTGCGACTTTTCAACTGTGGTGTGGCAGGCCAAGGAAACCTTCCTCCTGGTCATGCCATGGCTCCAAACTCAAACAACTAGAGCTGTCGACTACAACGGACGAACCTGTCACCTCAGGAAGTTTTAACGAAATTTGATCGCTCTGTCTCCCGTGAGGTGAGCGCAGAAGACTTAGGACAAAACAGTCCACCGTTAAACTCCGCCACATGCCCGTAAGAGGCCGACGGCTTACCGCGAGATAGCCAGGTATGTTACCCGGCGGGCTAGCTCTTTTACTACCAGTCGAAACCAGATTACTCCTATCTCCCGACTTGTTACCAGTTCGAGGTCGCTTGCGCGGTCCTCTCCCTTACGTAGCGGTGATACGGTATCTACCAAATCTATCACGGACCACGGCCTCCTTTGCCCAGCTGTTCACTCGGAATCGTGTAGCCAAGGGTCGTTTCAAGAGCAGTCGCCGTAAGGTGGATAACTACCCCCACCCTATAGGAGACAGTACTGTTTCCAGACCCCTCCGACTGTTAGTCAGAATGCACGTAAAACTAAATAGAATGACTTCGACTGAATGACTTCGTTATTCGCCGTAAAATTATAAAAGTTTCTCCGGAGTCTAATTATCGTATTTTTTTTGTAAACAAATAGTATTTATTACTTTAATTGTATTGCACACACATGCAATGAATCCAACACACATACACATATAATGCATAACACACACACATACAATGTAACCCAAACGTATGGAAAATGTACAAAAATGGGTCGTTATGAACAGCCTTAACCGTTATTGTATATGTTATTCAGCTGTACCTACATATATAACTACTTTTGAAAAATGGCTACTCACATATGAAAATACTTCAACATTCTTTGAATCTTTTCGACAAGTCTTTTGTAGTACAGGCACATCTCCACTGGAATTCTCTGCCTCTGCATCAGCCAAGCTCGGCATGTTCAAAAAACAGCTGATATTTTATTTACTGGGTAAATGTCACAAATAACCTTCTCCTCACGATTTAACCCTGGGCGGTTTGGCCAATGGGTATTGTAGGCAATTAGCTCACCTCTTTGTATACTTGGTGTAGAAGTTTTTTTTAACAACAGCATTTACTTCTAAGCATAAAACCGGGTGGTAAATTTGAACTATCGGTTCTTTGTTTTTTAAAGGTAGAATGACATTCTTTTATTGAGAGAAAATTAGTTGCATGTTTGACATTTGCAAAATAGGACGCTATAGGTACGCTCGAACAAAACTAAGAAATAATAAATACTTACTTTCATTACCATGAAAATGAACAAGGAGCCACCGACGGTTAATGGCGAGCGTTACCGTGACATGCTCAACGAATTTCTGTTTCCAAACGTTGAAGAGAATGACATGGACGACGTTTGGTTTCAATAGGACGGCGCAGCTTGCCACACAGCCAAAGCAACAATCTAACTTTTGGGCACCGTTTTCGGAAACCGAATAATCAGCAGAAATTCTAATGCCAATAGGCCGCATCGGAGCTGTGATTTGAGCCCGTTGGACTATTTTATGTGGGGAACCGTTAAGGACAAATGTTACGCTAACCACCCAGAGACAATAATGAGGACTTGAAACACGAAATCGAGTTGCCATTCTAGAAATTCAAGCCATAACAATCGAAAAAGCAGGTACTTTAAAATTTTGTTGATCGGATGGGGTACTTTCGGGCCAGCTGTGACGGTCATTTCATTGATATTGTGTTTCATTCCTAAACCTTTCCAAAGACAACTAAGAAACCTAAATTCACCCAACGACAATTTTCTTTTCTAGCTGTCCGACTACACAATAGAATAAATTCAGAATTAAAAGTGAGGTTAGATACCATACGAGGAAGAAAAATTATGACGGAATGGTTGATTGAGCTAGCAAGGAACGAAACTGAGAAATTGGTTAATTATAGTGCTGTATAAGAATACCAAACTACATAAAATTACTACTTTTATGTATATATATAGATGTAAAACATATGTATATGTATAGATTATATGTATAAATGTATATATGTATATATGTGTATGTATATGTGTAGATGTATATGTATATATATTTATGTGTATATATGATTATTTAACATTATTATGCATATTATGTTAGTAAAATAGACTAAGTATATGTAATATCTGTTTAAATATAGAGCTACCATATAAAACAATGCTACATTAAGTTACACTTAGAAAATAAAAAAAAAAAGGGAAAAAGAATACATAAAAGTCTATCTTAGTACGGGCATCTTTTCCAGCAAGGTAGATTTTAATCTTATTAACCTAGTGTTTTAAATGTGTATGAAATATTATTAAAAAAATAAATAAATAAAATAAAAGATTTTTGAAAAAATATTCATCAGTTTTCTTATAGCTGATTCAAATTTAAAATTTCAAATGGCCCACCCTTTACATTAATCAATATTAGCTGAGAGGGTTTAAAAAATGAGAAAAAATTATATTAATTAATTGCCAACTAGGTCACGCTGTAGGCGGGAATCCGAATTATTTTAATGCAATTAAGGAGTTTGCTGAAGCCAGACGTACGGAATCCGCGTTCCGTGGGCTGAATTCCGCGACCCAATTAGTGAATGGGAGCAGGGCATTCGGTCATTCCTGTACTGTCAATCGCGGCTGACCCGAGGGCCCTAATTTATCGACAGACCGCTGGATGAAAAATGGCAGAGCACAGCGAAGGAAAGGAGAGGACGAACGCGAGACCCGACGCCATTTCAGGATACGATTCGGCGAAACGTTGCGTCATTGGCTGGACCTCAGTCACCACCGCCACCCAGTGGCACCATAAAAAAATGTGAATATTTTTACCACCATAAGTTTAACTTTTTTTTATTTTTTTTATTTTTTATTTTGCCTTGTAACACTGCGACCATTGCTGATCTATTGTGTTCGCCACCTACTATAGTTCTGCGCTAAGCCTCGTGTCATTTAAGAACCGCAGCAGGCTTTTGGCGCTAGATTGTTTTACCTCCTCGGGTTGGAGGTAGTGATCACCCAAGTGGGTGTATCTTTTACGCATCAGCGGGCCACACTCGCACATGAGGTGCTGGGGAGTTTCCTCTGCCCCTTGGCAGAACCTGCACATTTTTGTGTCTATGAGCTTGAGGTTGAACATGTGTTTGTTCAGGCCACAATGCCCCGTGAGCGCCCTCACCAGTATGCGTAGATTGTTCCTATTTAGCGATAGGACCTCACGGGCCGTCTTACGGTCGTAAGCGCTTTGGAATGATTCAACCCTGGCGTGTTGTTCCAGTGGTTGACGGATTGTTCTAAACACATTTGTTTGAGCATTAGGTTTGCAAGGCTTTTTGGTACGCCACAGCAAGGTGAAGTAAGTTTAACTTGGTTATATATGGTATTAGATTGCTCAACTCCATACGACGATTTGGCAACCCTTCCGACATGATAAAATGAAGTTGGCGCTGATAACATTGACGGCCAGACATTGCATTTTAGGTACTTTTATTTTAAGGACACCTCATTTTCGTTTTATCTACCGTGTTTTTTTGCTGTTATATTATGACATGGAGCTAATGGGCCCTGTTGTAGTTGGCCACTAATACCCATATGTTCAGGGTCTGTCAAACTCACGGGTCAACACCCATCCGGCGACAGAACGATCAATATCGTTAAAACTTCCTGAGGTGACGGGTTCGCCCGTTGTAGTCGACAGCTCTAGTTGTTATATTACGACAATTTATTATTGAGTCATTTGATTATTAACTATGTTTAAACTATTTCTATTTTTTTAAGTTATTTCGTAACAAATAAAAAAAATTCTGAGTTTATTGCTTACTGTTTATATTTTTCTGTTAAATTTTAATTATATGAGTAAAATATTTTTTATACCAACCTAATTTAACTTTTTGATAACTAACCTAATTGATTTTGTACTATTATTATATTACTTGTTTTTTTTTTATTTGTTGCTGAATGTGCAGGTTGTGCAGCACTGAATAATTATAATACTCCATGTTACTACACTAAAATCACAAAAAAAATTAATTAAATTGAAATTGAAGTGAAATAGCAATGTATTGGACCATCTTAATAATATTGATAATGAATTGTTTTTTTTGTAAAGAACCGATTGTATATAAAAATGCAATAAATAAATGCCAGCGATAACAATAATAACGTTCAATAGTGAAATCTATGGCATTCTCTATATAGTTGATTATAACACAGAAATAATACGGAGATATAGAACACTTTCTATAAATAAAATAAAATAAAATACAAACGGAGCTGCCATGGAATTCACCGACCAAAACTCGGGCCCATCATATATATATATTTTTGTTTTTTTACACTTCTAGGAGGTGAAGGGTGGATTCCGGACTGACGACCGGCGGTGGTAGGTTTAGGACAGCTGTCTTGCCACATGTGAGCGTTCACCTTACCACCCATTCACTCCCCCTTCGAAGCCAAAGAATTTGAGATGCAGAGATCGCGGTTTTAGATAATTTTTCTAGAAAGGAGTTGATTATTTTCCTGGAGAGACCAAGATCTTTAAGAAGGTGAAACAAAGATTTAGCTGGCAGGCCACGAGCGCCTACTTCCACCGCGTGAAGGTGAACAGTGAAGCCGTTCCGGGTGACGGCATTTGCGAGGTCATGGTATTTATTTAATTTGTACTCGTGTTTTTTTGGGATATTTGATTCCCATGGAACAGTTCATTCTACGATAAGGACCATCTTCCGAGATAGAGAGTAAAGAGTTAAATCTGGACGCAGGGCTGTGCATCCGAGACTTTCAGGGAATTTATACTGCTTAGAGACCGAATCGACCTCCATAATCCAATCTGAAGCTTTCTCGATTATTGAGAAAGGTTTCGCAGTGAGATGTTTTTTGCCTTTATAGCCAACCCGCACAAACTGTATTGGGGGTTTGGAGGATACTGTGGAACCCTTGTTGGCACGAGCCACTGAGAGGCTAAGTACCTCGCGAATAACAGCAAGGACTTTGTCGTGGCGGTAAGTGTACCGTCCTTGATCCAAGGCCACCTTGCAGCCAGCTAGAATATGTCTAGCTGTGCAAGGGGTGTTGCTACAAAGGGGACATGAACTATCCTCGGCATAGCTCCAACGAGCGCGGTTACTGGGGTCTGGAAGTGTCTATCTAAACTTAAAGTGCGTAATTATTACGTATCGAAACCTGCATACTAAATAAAAATAGACATTTGTATGTGAATAAATTTAAAACAATACTAGCTAATATTTTAAAATTCGTTTGTTATTATTTTATACGATATATGTATAAGTGTTTAGAGCGTCATCTACAGTTGTACCATGAAATTAGCCAAATTAAACATAATAATAGAAGATTAATATTCTTTTTACTATGAGAGCCATCTATAGTTTGCTTTTCGTAGAGAAATCCTGGTTCCCAAATTGAAGTACAACGTTGATCAATCTAATTAGATATGTAATCAATGTTATATCACTGGCGGAAAGAGACTTTATCTTATTGTACATTTTTAACTATAGCGTATTGTGGATTCGCAAAGAAAGTGGTTCTTACTTGATTAACTTGCACTGAAAAAACAAAGTCACCAGCTCCTTCAATAACGATCTTCCTAACAAAAATAATGGCCAAATTAGGACACAGTTTTGACCAGCTGTGTCACCATGCTCGAGAATATATGAGGCGTATGGGATACTATTATTAATGTAAGGCCATTTCTGGCATGTAAAATGTCATCGTTGAATTTAAAAGTCTGGCAGTATTGACCACGCTGCATTTCTGCACTAAACTGACTGCTTTTACGAAACATTATTGTCACGCTACTGCGATGCCGGAAGATGTGTCCTGCAAATACTTTTGAATACCACGATGACATTCTTTTCGGCAATGTCGTATCACTTTTATTAAAACCGTGAAAGCAGTGCGATAAAAAAATGCGATAACTCTATATTGCCAGGCAATCAGGACACTACAATTTAATCAAGTATGTAATACCTGTACTGAAATACCGTGTTACCATGCAAACGTTGAACAAATATACTCTTTATTACCAGTCCTTGCAATTCATTGAACCAACCATGCAACAAGATCTTGGAATATGGCAAAGTTACTAAAATGATAATAGAGTTCGCGATCGACCGATAGACGTTATGCTTTGAATAGTCGAGCACGACTTCTATAAACTCGGGAAACCCCTCACTCATATATTCAAGTCGTAGCCTTTTCGTTGTTATGAGTAAGCTTACTGTCACACATAAGTTGTGCCAAGACATAAGTGGCAAAAACCTGACAGTTGCATTTTAACGCATTGGAAACACGAATACAAGCTGGAAGCCAGCTACTGAGGAAAGTAGCCGAACAAGATGGAAAGCTGGAAAGTGCCCAGAAAGAACATAAGCAAGATTCTGAACAAAATGCAAGCTTCTAATCATCAAATGTAGATTGAGACCCAAAGGACCAGTTACTAAGATTACATCCTTCGCAGATAGTTATCGCATGTATTTACAGCCGCATGGAGATACTCAGTAAGCAAATGGGAAGTAGAAAGACCCATACACATAGAGCGCTTCTCTTCATCACGACATAGTGTACTTTGACAAAACGAAAGAGAAATGGGAAGAATTGGCACAAAACAGAGCCAAATGTGGAAAGCAGTATAGGAAGTTTATATATTGGATGAAACGGATACGGAAACTAGGGAAGAAAACTATACAAATGGATCACCGATACAAGGAACTAGCAAACGAAAGGCAAGGCAAACTGATCTAGAATATACAAAATATTTAAGGTTATTTTTATTATTTTTCTTTTTTACCCGCATGACCGGCGTCTTATCGTGCCTTGTTGCCTTATTGGCAACATCTTCTAGGTGGGCATTTATATCATCACTCAGTCAAACACTCAGGCGGTCACTCATCCAAGTATTGACCGCGCCCAACGTTGATTAACTTGAGGAAATCCGGTGTCAACGTGGCTACGGAGCAGTAAAAGTGCGAAAGCAAGCGTTTTGCGATATTTTCGATTCGTAATTAAAATAGACGCAAGCAAAAAGACACATACAATGAATCAAAAGTTGACGAAGGAATATATATAAATAAACTTTCATATCTCTTATAGGTGTGCATGTTTTTTAGACTAATCAAGAATTAGAAAGGCAAGCAAGGAATAGAGAACTCGTTTACGGTCAATTATGCTAGAAAAAATGAGAAACAAGTATTAAAATCAATAAAAATCACGACTGCCGTTACAGAAAGTGAATTATTTTATTTATAATTATTATATTATTTTAAATACACTTTTTTTTAATATTTGTGGTTTATATATTTATTTATATAGTAGAGACATGTGTATTTTCGGAATGTACCCAATCAGGCATTTCATTTGACACTAAACACGATATATTTATTTAATTTATACACATTTCGACATTTGGACGTTTATACAACTACTTACTTGATATTTGGACTCTTAACCCTTGGAGTAAATGGGTATTTTCATGGATGCATCTGTCTCTTTTGCAGGATTTTCGGCGACATCGACCTTAAAGTACTATAACTACGAAACTACTACACCAATCATAAAAAGAACAACTGCACAATGATTGCATTGAAATTTCGAATATAGAATATTGAAATATCATTTTGAAAACAATTAGATAATTATGAATAAATATGAGAACGTCAAAGAAGTGAAAAAAACGCGGAACCAGATCTGGTCGTATCATACTCAACGGATAATTGTTTCAGAACCAGATTTGGTCGTATCATACTCAACGGGTAAGGTACCTTATGACACTCGGGATGACAAAGATTCTAACAATACTATACGAGAAGTTATGGTGGAAAACATATTATACATAGATGAACCCTTAACACATTACACTCCTTTTTTGTAGTGTAAAAAGACACAAAGTCAATAAATTATCTATTTACTGCCCTCATAACTCCAGGTCTTCATCCTCCTTTTTTCTATTAGTTCTAGGGGTCTAGTATTCTGGTCGAATATTTTTTTTCCTTATCTTCCTTCAAGGCAGGTGCTGCTCAATTTTAATTGAAAATATGTTCACTATTATAGTATATTCGGTTTAATTTCTGAAGAGCACTCCTGGCTGGAGAGACACATCTTATTTATTAAAAGACTGCTTAACAAAAGAGGAGGGTAATGTGTGCAGGATTCATCTATGTATGTTTTTTGTTTCTTTATTCCACCACCTTTATTCTTTATTCTAAATGCTTGAACCGTTTCAAAAGTGTGCGGAATCGTTATAATCGGTATGTCATAGGATAAACGCTTGAACCGATTTAGAAGTATGTGGTATTGTTAGAATTTTTACGTCATCTAGAGTACCATAGAGCAGCTGTCAAAATATTAAGTAAGCAGTTGTCTAAATGACCAAATGTCCAAATGTCAATAAATTAACATAAATATATCGTCGAATAGCCTACCCCGCCGCCCCACCACCGTTATAATTTGCGGAGTAACAGCAGCAGCTTGCGGCCTACCATCAGAACAAATAGAGTTGTCAACTACAACGGGCGAACCCGTCACCTCAGGAAATTTTAACGATTAGTCGTTCTCCCGTTAAGTGAGCGCAGAAGACTTGCACAAAACAGTCCACCGTCAAGCTCCGCCACATGCCCGTAAGAGGCCAACGCCTTATCCGCGAGATAACCAGGTATGTTACCCAGCGGGCTTACACTAACGCCCTTACTTCCAATTGCGACAAGATTACTCCGGTCTCTCGATTGGTTACGAGTTCGAGGTCGCTTGCTCGGATCTCTTCCTACGAAGCGGTGAAACGGGGTATACCGAATCTATCGCGGACCACGGCATTCTTTGCCCGGCTGTTCACCCGGGATCGGGTAGCCGATAGTCGTTTCAAGAGCAGTCGCCGTAAGGTACGCAACCAACCCCGCTTTATAGGAAAAAGTACTGCTTCCAGACTCCACCCTCAGAACAATAGAAAACGATAAAATATACTTTAGTCTACCCTGGACAACGGCGGCTGCAATGTCGTCGAAACGTCGGGCACTACAAACTTCACGCTGTAGATTCGTTTTATCCTATTTATAATATTTATAAATATATCGTCGTTGGTGTCAAATGAAAGGTCTGATTAAGTACATTCCGGAAATATACCTGTATCTATACGGATAAATATTTCATGAAAAATCTATAATAAAAAAAATATATTTTAAATATTGTTCACTTTCTGTAATGGCGGTCGTGTTTTTCATTCTTTTAAATATATTTACTTGTTTATTCATTTTACTCGGTATTACCACAGTATACCAACCAGTAGCTTTCCTCTCGAGCTACAGGGCATTGCGGGAAGAGGGTCAGAGGAATGTAGCCAGAGGGGTACGTCCCGACGTACGCCGTTAGTTAGCATTACGTGCAGGTAAAGGCTGTCGAATTTTTGAACGTCTAAATAACTCGTGACGTATTCGCTTCGATTTTAATTTTATTCTAAGAGAAGCTACAGTCTGGTATACCGTGGTATTACATAATATGCTTTCACAATGAATTACTTGAAAATTCTCTGAAAACAGGCTCTTATAAAGCCTCTATCCAATTTGCTTAAATAACATTAATGAGGTCTGTTAAGCTTAAATGCGATAAAATAAATTTGCACCGGCGATACGATAAAACGTGTTTGGTGCGATACTTACGACAAATTCGGTCCATGCGTTTCGTCGTGAGGAAGACGTTAAACGACAATAAAGGCGTTCGTATTGCCATACCGCACAATTTAAGGCGGACAAGTGGCGATAAATATCGTACAATTAGCTCATAAGTGTTTCCCCACTCACATTAGCCCGATTGGGCGGACGGCATCCGGCCGTATACTTATGACACCTTTGCAGCATCAGGTAAAATCGTTTGTAATTAATTAAAATTCCTTTTTTCTGCTTTCGCAAATGCATCAGGTGAGAATAATATAATAAAAGGTACTCACATTGCGACGAAGGACTTCTTCTTCTTCTAGAAGTGCCTCTCCATTACTGGAGGTTGGCCGTTAGCTCTGAATACTTTTGTCGGTCTTGCGCCATACGGAAAAGCTGTACCCTGACTGGTGATCCTGGTCCACTCTCTGACATTGCACAACCAAGACTTTCCCTCCTTCCACGGCGTCGTTTACCCTCAATTTTGCCGATCAATATCAGTTGAAGCAACCGATATCTGTCATGCCGCAGGACAACCCTGTTTAAATGAGATGTATGTATGTGCACTACTTTCGACTACGCCATGTAGGTTTAATGGGAGTCCCTTTGCCACATATTACCATTCAAAAACCAAGCTTATCCTTTAGCAGAGCATCATCCTATAAACGAATTATTTCAAAAGATTATATCAAAACCTATTATAATATGAATGATATTATACAATTTTATCTTATGTTACTACTATTGCCCCATAAAAAGTCATGTAATTATCATATGGTCTTAAATATACAATTATCAAACCAGAATGATGATTTGAGTATTCGTTTTACAAAAATGAGCTTATGAAGATTTTTATTTTCATTTAATGACTGGCTGATAACGAGCGCAACGTGTTTATATCATTTTAAATAATCGATACATTTTCAAATATATCGAACTGCCATTATATATTTAAGAAATGGATTTTGTCGCCATTCAAGATAATAAGTGTTGGAAGGAGATATCTCACTGCACTACATTGGTGTTACAATTATGTTTCTTAAAGGCAGTAAGTTTATTGCAGAGATAATGGGCCCGATTGCGTTTCTTTATGAACTAAAACTAAAATTAGTCCAAGCGAACGAGACAGAGCAATACGTTAGAGCGGAATATGAAACGAACGATCGTCGATAAATACTACCTGCCGAACTTATACACGTCCGAATAAATTTGAGCATATTTCGTGCTGTGTAAGATTTCACCTTGGCGGGCAGTTTTAATACGAAAAAGTAACAACCGGTTATCTCACACTCCGCTCTAGCGTATTGCCCTGTCTCGTTCACACGCACTAATTTCCGATTTTAATTCACGAAGAAACGCAATCGAGCCCAATATTTGTCAGCGAGATTTGCATAGTCGGTAGGTACGTTTTACACGCCAGAATGGTCATACACCATTACATGGTCATACATCATTATAATCCATATATTATCAAGCCTGGGTATGCGTCTGATCTGAACCGTGTACTTGTTTGGCCAGCATTTCAGTCAGAAATATGTAGGACCTATTTAAGGAGCTCACGTCTTTGTTTTTATCAGCGTCAGTAAGAATCTCTAGGTGAAGGATGGCTTATGATTTATCGTAATAGATCTATCGTGGTAGATCTATCGTGGTAGATCTATCGTGGTAGATCTATCGTGGTAGATCTAACGTGGTAACTCTTTCATGGTAGATCTATTATGGTAGATCTATCGTGGTAGATGTAGCGTGTATGTGCAACGTGTAATTAAGTAATATGAAGATCAGGGAAAAGAGTTTTTCCTTTTATTGACTTTTATTACTATTGATCACGCGGTCAGATACTCATGAGGTCACTCAAAGCTGCGTAACTTCGGTATAATATGAAAACCGGCGATTGAACCTGGGTGCGGACCCACGTTGAATCACCGGTTCTGATATGATACCAAAGTTAAGCAGCGTTAAGCGCGTTTAGTATTTGGATGGGTGATCTCATGTCTGACAGCGTGAACAATAGTAATAGAAGTCATTGCAATAGGGAAAAAAATCCCTGTGCTTCATATTCCGTAAAAACAAGGGATTACTTTTGTATAAGTTCTTGTTTTTAACCTAATTGTCATTTTTTCTTTCCCTTGAATTTAACAACTTTTTCCTTTTTTTACTGCGACTGTAAAAAGTAATTTAATGTATTTATATATTCTACAGAGAACAATATTTCGTCGTGATAGTAGGCCGAGTCATGAACATGAGTATGCCAAGTATTAATGAACATGAGTGTGCCAACAACATAGTGATAGTAGGCTAAGTAGAACAAGTCATCAACGTATCATAAACATAAAAAAAAACCAATGAATAACAAGAGATAGAGTGCGAAGGTGCTTAATTTGAATTAGTCCAGTAATGAAAACTTTTTTGCATTCGCACAACAAGAAAATGAGGACTAAATTGGAATTATTGTTCTAAGCATGGTTATTAAGCTGCACTCAGAATAAAATTACTTGGGCTCCTTAAATAAGTGCATAAGGGCCAAACAAGGACACAGTTTCCTAAATAAGCATAATGGTGCAACAACATTGCTGGCATGCCAAACATCGTTACCGACTTTGCTTTTCTGGTATTGGTATAAGCTTTGCATATCAGGAGCAACTTGCGGTGTCCACTACAACGGGCGAGCCCGTCACCACAGGACGTTTTAACGATTTTCTCGTTCTATCGCCCTGCGGTGAACGTAGAAGACTTTGGACAGAACAAATCCAACGTCCAGCTACGTCACAACCCGCAAGAAGACAACGCCTTACCGCGAGATAGCCAGTGTTACCTGGCAGGCCGACCCTCGCGCCCTTGCTTCCAATTGTGACCAGATTTCTCCGGTCTCTCGATTGGTTCCGAGTTCGAGGTCGCTTGCGCGGTCCTCTCCCTTACGAAGCGGTGAAACGGTGTGCACCGAATCTATCGCGGACCAAGGCGTCCTTTGCCCGACTCTGAACCGGGATCGGATGGCCAATGGTCATTTCAAGAGCAGTCGCCGTAAGGTAGACAACCACCCCCGCTCTATAGGAAACAATGCAGTTCCCAGACTCCCCCGACTGTTAGTCGGAGAGCACAGACCGTCCAGGAGCGCCAGAGGTTTGATTCCCAGGGGAGACTGGTTGACCCAGTGTCCTACCCAGGTTCGCACCCCATGCGTGGAGGCCAGGATGGGTGTTGACCCGTGAGTGTGACCGACCCTGAACACATCGTGGTCATCGTGGCCACCTCATCATGGGCCCATTAGCTCCCAAACCTTTTCTGGTATTGGTATATGCGGTTATATTGAAATTTACGAAACGGAATCAAACTTACCACTCCTGGGTCCTTCGTTCACTTACAGCATTCCCACCGTACACTTCACAAAATTTTCAGTATGTTTTTGAAGCGTTTCTACCTTTTTTATAGTAAAAAAGCATCACATAGCGTATTTCTTCAGATATTGCACCCATTATCAAATCAATATATTTTTTAACACGAGCAACGGATTAGAAATCTATTTTCACAAAAAGTGATAGTTTTGTATAGGTAGATTTACAAGGTTATATAATGGTATATTAGGTACATACCTACATAATGATCGTCATATAATGTAACCTCATACAATCGTCTAATAATGTAACCTCATACAATTGATAAGGATCCACGCGGTGTAGTAGAGCGTCTAGTGGTAGCACCTTTCAGGTTACTTCAACCGGCTCTCGTTACGGAGGGTGGAGAACCACACTGGTCCACAGGCGTTCTACAAATCTCTCACCAGTGGCTCCAAGTAGCTGTTGTACACACAGCAGCCACACCGCGGTAAACCACGTCGGTTCGTGGGCTAAACCTGATCGAGGGGGGCCTGCACGCTTCGGTTGACAGGTCTGATTGCGTCAGTTTCAAGGCGTAACTCTCGCAGGGTATAAGATTGTTAAATTCCATAGTGCGTTTTGGCAACCTACACAACTTTATCCCGCTAAAATAATAGCAATTTTATTCTCCATTTATAATAACACTGAACATGAGTTGTTTTTGGACTGATTGGTATAAAGGACTGATTGATTATAAAAACCGAATAGAGTAATCAATGATAAAATTAATAAAAAAATATGTGTGGCACTCGGGGACTGCCGCGGTAAAGCTATTGCATAGCATTTTTAACAACTTATGCAATTATATTTATTTATTTATTTTATTTTTTCTGATATCATATAACTGCGCTCTATCGGAAAACGTTGAAATTATTCCGAATCATTTGCGGCTGCGGAAGCAAATGATTCGGAATAATTTAAACGTCTTCCGATAGAGCGCCGCGCACGAATGTTATTCAATAAAGCAACAAAACCGGATATTATTCTTTTATTCTTTGACTATTCGAAAGAAATCGTAGATAAAAAGATAGATAATTAAATTATCTTTAAAATGGTGCAGGTTTCATAATAATACGCCAGATAGTATTTGCGTAATAGTCGTTTTTGTGTGCGGTTAGACCTAATTTCACAAATTATTAAACTATGTAATATAAACAAAATCTAAAATATTCAAAGCTAAGAATATTAGGAAAATGTTAGGAACTTGTTTAACGTATATTTTTTTCGAATAGTAAGCAGTACTCGTTTAGACGTAATTATCAGTTTAAAATCATTAAATTTCGTTAAGAAATTTCTTCATTCGGTCGCCGCGCTGGCAGGCCCGCGATGAAAGCTATGCAATAGCTTAAAAATCAATTATTGGTTCTATCTATCGCATTTATATATAAATTTATTGCATCACAGAAATAACACTGAAGGAACAACCTTCAAATGCATAATTATTACGCACTGAAACCTGTAAATTAAGTTAAATATTAACATCTTTGTTGTTGACCGTGGTGTTGTCGCGATGGTTTCAGGGGGAGCCTGGTTTAGACGGCCAAAACAAAACGTGTTCTTGATGTTTTTTTCTTTAACTTAAAGTTGAAATCTATTCATTAATCTTTTACCTCTGGAATCGCTGATAGTTGCATATTGCTGAAAGTGTAAAAAAATGCTACTGTTCTTTAAAAAAAACTTTGAACGTTTTTCTCAAAACCATATTTTTCTGTTCTGAGCAGGTGATAAAAAAACTACGGGATGGATCGAGTTGTTCCCAAAAAAAATAGGATTATTAAATTATCTTCTATATGAATTAAAAAAAAACTAAAAAAAATGTTTTATTATATATTATTTTACTAGTACCTACACAAAATTTTGGGGCGAAAATCGATTTATTTTTTTTAAATCTTATATTTTTGTTAACAATAATAAGTTTTTGTTCATTTTTTAGTTCATCTAGAAAACACACATGAAAAGATTAATACCTAAGTTTACTTTTTATGTTTCAGGCAAAATTACGCTCTCTATTACTTGCGCAAATATATACCGTCATTTCTGCAGCGGTAGAAACTTTTGCGATTCAATACCTCAAAAATAGTTACTTACTATTGCAAAAAAATATTTCTATTTTTCTAATGTTAATCATACCGATATAAATAGGTTCATGATCAGATTTCAATTTTAAGTAAAGAAAAAAAAACATGTGGCCTTCTAAACCAGGATTAAGCAAAGGAGATCAAAATACTAGACTTCGTTTATTTATTTGTTTATTTATTTCAAAGAGCAGTATATCGATTTTTTGGAATGTTTGTATGGCGAGGAGTCTGATCCGGGGCGTTACCTATTCTCCACCGCCGCAGAAGCGCAGCCGGATCGGCTGCCTCGCTGCGGGTGCGTCCGGCGCGGCGGTAATCGATTGGCGGATGTCGCGGACCGGCCACCGGTTTTTTCCGTCCCGTGCGCAACGCATGGAACGGACGCGAACGCTCTCCTCTCTCTCTCGCAGATCCGATCGATCCGCGCCGAATTATACATTATTTATAAGGCGAGAGCCGCCCGGACAAGCAGCTAGCACCAACCGTCCGCTGCAGCGCTGCACAAACAAACTCCACCACAAACAAAACAAATTCAACGATTTTTCCCAAAATGGCCACCGGACTGCGCGGCGGCGCATCCGGCACGACGCGCCCGCGGCGCTGCCAGTATCATCACAGGAACAGTATACCGGAAGGTAGATTTTCTTAGAACAAAATTGAAATCGAAACGCATACGTCACGCTCGGATACGGCCGCCGGATGTCAGCTACTCGGTCCCAAACGTTCTAGAAAGTCGCCAGCCTTTACCTGCCTTTCCTCGCACCCTAGGGATACGTCTCGATGAACGCCTTTGGTTAGCGTTACGCGCGAGTGAAGGTTGGCGACTTTTCCGAACATTGCATTATCCGCGTCGGCCGAGTAGCGGCCATCTGGCGGCCATATACGAGCCCTTACGACTAGTGACGTAGCTTGCTTCGATTCAAATTTTGTTCTAAGAAAAGTTACTGTCTGGTATACTGTGGTACAAGTAGATAGATAATGGTCGTCGTCGGTGCTTTGAGGTCAGCCTAACTCTCGGTTTAGCTTCTATCCACTAGCCTCCTCCTATGAAGGTCTACCTCGGTAAGGACTCCGTGACCCAGGCTACGGCTGGTGGATCAGTTTCCCCCAGGGAACGATCTTCGGTCGCTACTAGGCAGTTTGCGTATTATCCGGTGTCAGCCTATCTATTGTGTATTCCGACGGTCCAGAATATGGTGATGTCTACCCAACTTTTTCTCACTCTCCTATATCTACTTCACTCAATTCTGTTTGTTAGATAAATCAGTACTGATTTCTTACGGACTCTACTACAGGGACAATATTGATCGGTTCAAAAATCAAACGCCAGGTCACAGTATACAGGTCACGGTATACTGTGCCCAGGCAAAGTATATAGACGTTATTATGTGCCCAGGTCGACGATGCACTGAGAGAGTTGGTAACACTGTCGAAGGACAGGGCAGCGGCTGCAGGCGCAACGGTAAACGCTGGGAACCAGTTCTTGGCGGGTTTTCGTCACACAAAAAGCGCTCCTTGTGCGCGCAGGCGCAATTCGCGACGAGCGAGCATTATTACTATAATAAAATTATAATTTTGACAGAATTGTTTCATTGCTCGTTCGCGTTTATTTGCGCTCGCGTGTAATGTCAGCCGTCGAATTATAATTCATTTCGCAGTTCTGCGAAGCGGAAAAAAGCGCCTCCTCTCATATACACTCCTTATTGGAGCGGCGCGCGCGGCGTCGTCGCCACGAGCTCTTCCACATCTACAATGTAATAATAAGGAATAATTGCTTATATAAAATTGAGATCGATATGAGATCTGATATGGTTTACGGCGGCATTTAATTTCCCTTTAATTGTTGAATTAGCATTTAATTCAATTGCAATTTCAATTTATTTTATTATTATGATTGTAGTAAAGTAACATGGAGATTTACAATTATTCAGTGCGGCACAACCTGTTTTTTATGCGTAGGATATTTTACAAAAACAATATTGCGTACAGATATTGATTCAAACAATTAAAAGAAAACAGATCTATACTAATATTATAAAGAGGTAAAGTTTGTGAGGTTGTAGGGAGTAATCTCTGGATTTACTAAACCGATTTTTAAAATTCTTTTACCAATAGAAAGCCACGTTATTTGTGAGTGTCATAGGCTATATATTAATCTGAAAAATGAAAAGACTTTTTCGTGGCAGTCGGATTTGCGAAGTAAGTCGGAGAAAAAAACGGTCGAACGAAAACGTTTCTCACGAACGCTGCTTTAACGATGAGAGATATATGATTAAGTTGTAGAGAAAAGTTGTAGAGCTTGGTAATGCCTACAATTTTATATTTAAGTCACAAAAAGTAGTATTTCGTATTAAAAAAATAATTCATATCGTTAGGTCATGTTTATTAGTCATATTATCAACAATTATGAATTCATATCAAAATAAGTAAATTTATCGTCTCAAGCGTTTAAAACAAAAGACTTTTCCATTTTACTGCATATAATTTCCCTTTTACTGCATAAATGGTTAAAGAGATAAGACACTCACAAATAAGACACTCACAAGAAGACACTCACAAATAACGGTAATATAGTCAAATTGGCATGCAAATACATACATACATATGCAGTAAAAATATAACCCTTCTTTTGGCAGTCAGGAAATAAATCATAGCACTCGGTACTAACCGAATCACACTCATAATTTCATCACAAGTAAAAAGTTTTACCGCCCAACGAACTGGGCACGAGTCAGCTAGTTTTATAATAAAAGTACAAAATGAGTCAGACTAGGTATCAAAAAGGTTAGGTTTGTCGATAAATAATATAAATAGGTGAGAATATTATCTCATCAAAAACCATGTTGAACTTTTTAACTGACTTTTACCAAGTAATTCTCATATTATTTAGAAATTTCACAATATGAGGTTTTAATCACAATGTACTTTAGGCCCTTATCTACCTTCTTCTTCTTAAAGTGCCATCTCCTATCGGAGGTCGGCGATCATTATGGCCACTTGGGACCGTGATGTTGCTGCGCGGAACAACTCGGTGGTGCTTGAGTTGAGCCATTCAGCCAGGTTTTGTAGCCAGTGAGTTCTTCCTCGGCCAGGTCTTCCTTTCATTGCTTGTAATTTAAAATAAGTTAGGTAATAGACAAAAAACACATTTTTAAAAACAAGCTTTTATTAAAATGCTCTGTCCCGGGCCAATCCTGGGTGCAGCAGCAATATCCTAGTGGAACTTAGAACGGGCTGTTCTAATTGAATGCTGTACAGAATTTCGTGTTTGTCCTGTTGGCCGTTGAGGAGTACCCTCCTTGGAAGCCAACCCTGGATGCAGCAGCCCTATCGCGGTAAAACTTAGAACGGGCTATCATAATTGAATGCGTATACAAAATTTCGTTTTCGTGCTGTTGGCCGTTGAGAAATACCCTCGTCGGGAGCCAACACTGGGTGCAGCATCTATATCATGGTAAAATTTAAAACGGACCATAATAATTGAATGCCTATACAAAATTGTGTGTCTGTGCTGTTGACTGGAAAGTGTGGCCTCGTTGGGAGCCGATCCTGGGTGTAGAATGAGGTCATGCTCACCATAAAAATGAATTGTCATCGGAACTGAACCAAAATGTAAAGTTTCAACTTCATAGGATAGGAGGAATAGGTTCTAATTCAGCATGCAAGTAATTCGTAATATTTTACTGGGCTAATGTTGCGCACTCGGCTATTGCTACTGAATTTTATCTTAAGTATTTATTGAACGTGACTGATTGCACAATTACACTATCAATCTAGCAAAATGCTTTCTATCTCGAATTCTACTATCTATGCAATGCGTGCCTATATGAATCATCAAGCAAGTACCATGAACATTTTTTATTTTAAAAATGCCTAATCATTAAGTAGACAGATAAGTGGGGATATAAAAGACATTTCACTCGAGGCTATTGTTACAGAACTGTTTTGTAGTTTTCAAGAAGATCACGGCTGCGAATTTCATCCGTCTTTAACATAATGAAGAAGTTTGTTTTTGCCTTGGTTGCTATAGCGAAAGAGGTAAGAAACTGTAATTTTACATTCCCGGCCCACAAACCGACGATGAGGGAAAGTACTGTGAACGCGCATTTTTTCCGGGAAGAAGACGGAAATATCCATTTTGAGCCCACCTGAGATGATTACGACCATTTTCAGATTGAAGTCTTTTTGTGTACCTAGGGAGTTAATGGGCCCTTGCTGAGTTGGCCACGAAGACCCATTCTGTTCAAAGTTGGTCACACTCACGGGTCAACACCTATCCGACGGCCTCCACGCATGAAGTGCGAGCCTGGGTAGGACTCTGGCCTTATGGTTAGTTTCCCCTGGGAATCAACCTTCTGGCGCTCCTGGACGGTCTGCGCACGTAAGCCAATCGACTGTGCACTCTGACTAACAGTCGGGGGAGTCTGGAAGCAGTACAGTTTCCTATAGAGCGGGGGTGGTTGCGGACCTTACGGCGACTGCTCTTGAAATGACCATCGGCTACCCGATCCTGGGTGAACAGCCGGGCAAAGGACGCTGTGGTCCGCGATAGATTCGGTATATACCGTTTCACCGCTTCGTAAGGGAGAGGACCACGCAAGCGACCTCGAACTCGTAACCAATCGAGAGACCGGAGTAATCTGGTCACAATTGGAAGTAAGGGCGTGAGTGTAGTCCCGCCGGGTAACACTCCTGGCTATCTCGCGGTTAAGGCGTTGGCCTCTTACGGGCTTGTGGCGTAACTAGACGGTGGACTGTTTTGTCCTCAAGTCTTCTTCGCTCACTCCAGGGAGATAGAACGACTATTCGTAAAACTTCCTGAGGTGACGGGCTCGCCCGCTGTAGTAGACAACCCTAGTTGTACCTAGGTATGTATGTGTTTTTCCTTGACGTTAGCGCCCAAACGCTTTATCCGATTGTGCTGAAATTTGGCATGCAGGCATCATTTAGTCATGGCAAGATTTGAAAAGGTTGTGGTTAAAATCAGTCCATCGGACGGCGCTAGTCATACTTCAATATCGAAATATTGGACTTAGAGACTTGAAATTCGGTACAGAGATAGATGCCTTGTTGGGCCGAATTGACATTGTGAACTTTTGCTTGGAATATCTCGTATACAATCGACGGGTTTTTTATCCCGCCGTATTTAAGAAAATACTACAGTATTTTTGTACAAACACCTTGTTAATACCACGGAAGTATTACAAAATAATAAACTATGCTACTTTTGCTATCGTAGTCACTTGATACAAATAATTTCGGGTGAGGGGGGAGTTGGCGAGGTGGAGGGGGAGGGGGTTCTGGTTGCCGGGAAAGTCTTGGGGTGACAAACGTTTTCTTTTAAATATGCCGTAATTTCAATATCAATAGTCAAAGTCTCATTCAAAGACGCCAGGTGCCTGAATTATGTTTCTAATCCTTTCTACTTCTACAGCTATATTTTAGTGTAATGAAATGACTTATTACTTTCAGGCGGGAAGTCAAAATCGCCGATCTCCAAATCGATGCTACCGCCGTAATACCGTAGAACTTGAAAGTCTGAGAGGATATGAAGAAACCACACACCATCGCCAACACCTACTATCGCACACCGATGACCTCAATCGATTCCAAGGAAGCTTAAACTTTTACAAAAACAACATCTCTGATGAAGTTGGAGAAAACAATAGGATTATCGTGGACGGTATCACAAATAGGCATAACAGGTTTAGAAGGGGCATACCCCCCCCTACCGCAACAAAAAACTTAGCAACCGCTCCTTATAACATAATTTACAAAGTTCCGGTCTTCGGAATTGATAATTTTTATCTCAAAATATTCTAAAATAAGTTAGAATTTTAATATCTTCTTTACAACGTCAAATAATTATCTTAGTGACTATGTTTAATTATGTATCTAATAGGTACGATTATTCTAAATAATGTAGCGAGACTCTTCAGAAAGCTTTAGTAAATAGTTTTAGAATTATTTAATCTTATTCGGCTATCTACTAAAACATTATATCGATTACGTAATCACTGCGGTTTGTTCTTTAGATTTTATAATGAAATTATATAATATCATATACATATCTACAGTAGGTACCAATAGACAAAGAACTATGCCTACTGTTTTGAAGATAATTAACTTCAAAAGATTTAATTTCAATAAGAGTTTGTTTTTGCAAATAAATACATTACATACATATGTATCTATTATGATGTGGTTTGATTTGAGTTTCGTAGGAATGTAAGTAAGTCAAAAACCGTTCCGGAACAGTTTTAGATTTAAAGTATAAAATGGAGGAAATATCTTATTAATACGTTATTTAAGAGTCTTTGTTACGAAGGTGTATACGTTCTAGTAGCGTAATTAAGCCTGTGCAGCCGGTGCGGCGAACCGGCAGATCACCGGCAGTTTGGGGCCCAAAATTGAACTTCTGTCTACGATCGACTTTCCTTCCAACTCTGCTAGGAAGCTAAGGAAACCGAAAAAATATGTCTCAAAACTGATCGGTGATTTTTCAGAGTGCAAATCAAGACGAAAATCGTTTTAGAAATGTATTTGTTCATATTTTTTATATTATGATCAACTAGGTAGGGTAGGCCGAGGCGAATCGAATCACAGGGCGAAGCGGATCAACATAAGAAATTAGTAAATATTTGCATGGTCGGTAGTTGCTATGCAAGTCCAACTGATGCATCTATTACCTCCCCTTCTCCCCCATCGCTTCTCATATTTATTTGGCTGTCGAGTGCAAGTTAGTACAAGCAACGCTTGCTTGCGGCACGACTTGGGGGTGCATTGCAATTTTGGTGCGAATTTAAGGTACGTATTTAAAACATTTTTAAAATTTATTAAGAATTTATGTCGGCATTTAAAAAATATGTGCTCACGTTATTTGGCAAGAGTACCTACTAGTT
This sequence comes from Micropterix aruncella, assembly GCA_944548615.1. Taxonomy (NCBI): domain Eukaryota; kingdom Metazoa; phylum Arthropoda; class Insecta; order Lepidoptera; family Micropterigidae; genus Micropterix; species Micropterix aruncella. The sequence goes on from OX155980.1 coordinate 7,743,313, forward strand.
TAATACTTGATTTGCATATCGTCGGTGCGCATTCAGATTCCGGGCATGTAATTTTTTAATTTTATGTAATTATGTAATTTTGTGCAACTTTTCAGGAGAAGCATAAAACTGTTTATTTCCTAAACATGCCTACATATTAAAAAACTTTTAATGCAGAAAATTCGACTTGGTGTCCGTATAGAATAAATAATTTAGATTTTGATTTTATCTGTGATAATCTAGGTGCTAGAATATTTTTATATGATTTTAGCAGATAGCTGAATATTTTTGCGCCTTGAACACCATGTGACTTTTTGACTCATAGCGGAATTATTTTTCTTTAATATATTTCTTTTATTTAGTCTTAATAAAACACATAGCGCATTTATCAGCCCGTTTATAAATTATAATTAAACAGATTTACATAAAGTTTTATGTAAATTATTTGAGAAAATCTATTTTATAACATACCTAAAGCAAACGCACTGAAATTGTGAAACAACAGAATTTAATCATTTATCAATCACTCAATTATTTATTAATTCATATACACTTAACCATTTCGCTTAATCTATATGTCTAATATAAAAGTATTCTTAAAAGCAAACCATCTCTTTAAGTCTGGCCAGATTTAACTTATCAAATCGCAAAATTTAATGCTGCTAAATGTTTCTACTCGTAATTATTTTATAAACATTGTAATCCCTCAGTAAACTGTAAGTTAAGATAGTAAACCTTTATTCGTCATAACTAATCAAATCACAATTATTATCTATATACCAAATTATTTGGTAAACTTGATCCTACCGTGGCTGATGTTATATCACCGTTTTACAAGAACGGTGCAACTTTCTGTATATACATATATATAT